>JBANSL010000008.1:0-458639 GCA_037127255.1 Persicaria tinctoria
CAACTCAAATGACTCTTTAACTTGGTAGATACAATTTTTATATTGTATTTATTGAATCAGAGACCAATATTCCCCGTCTTACATCCGTCGCATATTTCGCCATTTTCTCATAGGGTACTGTACACGAAAATATATCGAAATCTTAAGCTATCTAAAATGGCAGAGCCTCAACTCTAATGACTCTGTAACTTGGTAGATACAAGTTTTATATTGTATTTATTGAATCGGAGACCAATATTCAATGTTTTAAGTCCGTCGCATATTTCGCCATTTTCTCATAGGGTACTGTACACGAAAATATATCGAAATCTTAAGCTATCCAAAATGGAAGAGCCTCAACTCTAATGACTCTGTAACTTGGTAGATACAAGTTTTATATTGTATTTATTGAATCGGAGACCAATATTCCATGTTTTAAGTCTGTCACATATTTCGCCATTTTCTCATAGGGTACTGTACACGAAAATATATCGAAATCTTAAGCTATCCAAAATGGCAGACCCTCAACTCTAATGACTCTGTAACTTGGTAGATACAAGCTTTATATTGTATTTATTGAATCAGAGACCAATATTCCCTGTTTTAAGTCCGTCGCATATTTCGCCATTTTCTTATAGGGTACTGTACACGAAAATATATCGAAATCTTAAGCTATCCAAAATGGCAGAGCCTCAACTCTAATGACTCTGTAACTTGGTAGATACAAGTTTTATATTGTATTTATTGAATCGGAGACCAATATTCAATGTTTTAAGTCCGTCGCATATTTCGCCATTTTCTCATAGGGTACTGTACACGAAAACATATCGAAATCTTAAGCTATCCAAAATGGAAGAGCCTCAACTCTAATGACTCTGTAACTTGGTAGATACAAGTTTTATATTGTATTTATTGAATATGACACCAATATTCCATGTTTTAAGTCCGTCGCATATTTCGCCATTTTCTCATAGGGTACTGTACACGAAAATATATCGAAATCTTAAGCTATCCAAAATGGCAGAGCCTCAACTCAAATGACTCTGTAACTTGGTAGATACAATTTTTATATTGTATTTATTGAATCAGAGACCAATATTCCCCGTTTTACATCCGTCGCATATTTCGCCATTTTCTCATAGGGTACTGTACACGAAAATATATCGAAATCTTAAGCTATCTAAAATGGCAGAGCCTCAACTCTAATGACTCTGTAACTTGGTAGATACAAGTTTTATATTGTATTTATTGAATCGGAGACCAATATTCAATGTTTTAAGTCCGTCGCATATTTCGCCATTTTCTCATAGGGTACTGTACACGAAAATATATCGAAATCTTAAGCTATCCAAAATGGAAGAGCCTCAACTCTAATGACTCTGTAACTTGGTAGATACAAGTTTTATATTGTATTTATTGAATCGGAGACCAATATTCCATGTTTTAAGTCCGTCGCATATTTCGCCATTTTCTCATAGGGTACTGTACACGAAAATATATCGAAATCTTAAGCTATCGAAAATGGCAGACCCTCAACTCTAATGACTCTGTAACTTGGTAGATACAAGTTTTATATTGTATTTATTGAATCGGAGACCAATATTCAATGTTTTAAGTCCGTCGCATATTTCGTCATTTTTTCATAGGGTACTGTACACGAAAATATATCGAAATCTTAAGCTATCCAAAATGGAAGAGCCTCAACTCTAATGACTCTGTAACTTGGTAGATACAAGTTTTATATTGTATTTATTGAATCGGAGACCAATATTCCATGTTTTAAGTCCGTCGCATATTTCGCCATTTTCTCATAGGGTACTGTACACGAAAATATATCGAAATCTTAAGCTATCCAAAATGGCAGACCCTCAACTCTAATGATTCTGTAACTTGGTAGATACAAGTTTTATATTGTATTTATTGAATCAGAGACCAATATTCCCTGTTTTAAGTCCGTCGCATATTTCGCCATTTTCTAATACGGTACTGTACACGAAAATATATCGAAATCTTAAGCTATCTAAAATGGAAGAGCCTCAACTCTAATGACTCTGTAACTTGGTAGATACAAGTTTTATATTGTATTTATTGAATCGGAGACCAATATTCAATGTTTTAAGTCCGTCGCATATTTCGCATTTTTCTCATAGGGTACTGTACACGAAAACATATCGAAATCTTAAGCTATCCAAAATTGAAGAGCCTCAACTCTAATGACTCTGTAACTTGGTAGATACAAGTTTTATATTGTATTTATTGAATCGGAGACCAATATTCCCTATTTTAAGTCCGTCGCATATTTCGCCATTTTCTCATAGGGTACTGTACACGAAAATATATCGAAATCTTAAGCTATCCAAAATGGCAGAGCCTCAACTCTAATGACTCTGTAACTTGGTAAATACAAGTTATATACTGTATTTATTGAATCGGAGACCAATATTCCATGTTTTGAGTCCGTCGCATATTTTACCATTTTCTCATAGGGTACTGTACACGAAAATATATCGAAATCTTAAGCTATCCAAAATGGGAGAGCCTCAACTCTAACGACTCTGTAACTTGGTAGATACAAGTTTTATATTGTATTTATTTAATCGGAGACCAATATTCAATGTTTTAAGTCTGTCGCATATTTCGCCATTTTCTCATAGGGTACTATACACGAAAATATATCGAAATCTTAAGCTATCCAAAATGGAAGAGCCTCAACTCTAATGACTCTGTAACTTGGTAGATACAAGTTTTATATTGTATTTATTGAATCGGAGACCAATATTCCCTGCTTTAAGTCCGTCGCATATTTCGCCATTTTCTCATAGGGAACTGTACACGAAAATATATCGAAATCTTAAGCTATCCAAAATGGCAGAGCCTCAACTCAAATGACTCTGTAACTTGGTAGATACAAGTTTTATATTGTATTTATTGAATCAGAGACCAATATTCCCTGTTTAAAGTCCGTCGCATATTTCGCCATTTTCTCATAGGGTACTGTACACGAAAATAAATCGAAATCTGAAGCTATCCAAAATGGCAGAGCCTCAACTCTAACGACTCTGTAACTTGGTAGATACAAGTTTTATATTGTATTTATTGAATCGGAGACCAATATTCCATGTTTTAAGTCCGTCGCATATTTCGCCATTTTCTCATAGGGTACTGTACACGAAAATATATCGAAATCTTAAGCTATCCAAAATGGCAGAGCCTCAACTCTAATGACTCTGTAACTTGGTAGATACAAAGTTATATTGTATTTATTGAATCGGAGACCAATATTCCATGTTTTGAGTCCGTCGCATATTTTGCAATTTTCTCATAGGGTACTGTACACGAAAATATATTGAAATCTTAAGCTATCCAAAATGGCAGACCCTCAACTCTAATGACTTTGTAACTTGGTAGATACAAGTTTTATATTGTATTTATTTAATCGGAGACCAATATTCAATGTTTTAAGTCCGTCGCATATTTCGCCATTTTCTCATAGGGTACTGTACACGAAAACATATCGAAATCTTAAGCTATCCAAAATTGAAGAGCCTCAACTCTAATGACTCTGTAACTTGGTAAATACAAGTTTTATACTGTATTTATTGAATCGGAGACCAATATTCCATGTTTTGAGTCCGTCGCATATTTTACCATTTTCTCATAGGGTACTGTACACGAAAATATATCGAAATCTTAAGCTATCCAAAATGGGAGAGCCTCAACTCTAACGACTCTGTAACTTGGTAGATACAAGTTTTATATTGTATTTATTTAATCGGAGACCAATATTCAATGTTTTAAGTCCGTCGCATATTTCGCCATTTTCTCATAGGGTACTGTACACGAAAATATATCGAAATCTTAAGCTATCCAAAATGGGAGAGCCTCAACTCTAACGACTCTGTAACTTGGTAGATACAAGTTTTATATTGTATTTATTTAATCGGAGACCAATATTCAATGTTTTAAGTCCGTCGCATATTTCGCCATTTTCTCATAGGGTATTGTACACGAAAATATATCGAAATCTTAAGCTATCTAAAATGGAAGAGCCTCAACTCTAATGACTCTGTAACTTGGTAGATACAAGTTTTATATTGCATTTATTGAATCGGAGACCAATATTCCCTCATTTAAGTCCGTCGCATATTTCGCCATTTTCTCATAGGGAACTGTACACGAAAATATATCGAAATCTTAAGCTATCCAAAATGGCAGAGCCTCAACTCAAATGACTCTGTAACTTGGTAGATACAAGTTTTATATTGCATTTATTGAATCAGAGACCAATATTCCCTGTTTAAAGTCCGTCGCATATTTCGCCATTTTCTCATAGGGTACTGTACACGAAAATAAATCGAAATCTTAAGCTATCCAAAATGGCAGAACCTCAACTCTAACGACTCTGTAACTTGGTAGATACAAGTTTTATTTGTATTTATTTAATCGGAGACCAATATTCCATGTTTTAAGTCAGTCGCATATTTCGCCATTTTCTCATAGGGTACTGTACACGAAAATATATCGAAATCTTAAGCTATCCAAAATGGCAGACCCTCAACTCTAATGACTTTGTAACTTGGTAGATACAAGTTTTATATTGTATTTATTGAATCGGAGACCAATATTCCATGTTTTAAGTCCGTCGCATATTTCGCCATTTTCTCATAGGGTACTGTACACGAAAATATATCGAAATCTTAAGCTATCCAAAATGGCAGAGCCTCAACTCTAATGACTCTGTAACTTGGTAGATACAAAGTTATATTGTATTTATTGAATCGGAGACCAATATTCCATGTTTTGAGTCCGTCGCATATTTTGCAATTTTCTCATAGGGTACTGTACACGAAAATATATTGAAATCTTAAGCTATCCAAAATGGCAGACCCTCAACTCTAATGACTTTGTAACTTGGTAGATACAAGTTTTATATTGTATTTATTTAATCGGAGACCAATATTCAATGTTTTAAGTCCGTCGCATATTTTGCCATTTTCTCATAGGGTACTGTACACGAAAACATATCGAAATCTTAAGCTATCCAAAATTGAAGAGCCTCAACTCTAATGACTCTGTAACTTGGTAAATACAAGTTTTATACTTTATTTATTGAATCGGAGACCAATATTCCATGTTTTGAGTCCGTCGCATATTTTACCATTTTCTCATAGGGTACTGTACACGAAAATATATCGAAATCTTAAGCTATCCAAAATGGGAGAGCCTCAACTCTAACGACTCTGTAACTTGGTAGATACAAGTTTTATATTGTATTTATTTAATCGGAGACCAATATTCAATGTTTTAAGTCCGTCGCATATTTCGCCATTTTCTCATAGGGTACTGTACACGAAAATATATCGAAATCTTAAGCTATCCCAAATGGGAGAGCCTCAACTCTAACGACTCTGTAACTTGGTAGATACAAGTTTTATATTGTATTTATTTAATCGGAGACCAATATTCAATGTTTTAAGTCCGTCGCATATTTCGCCATTTTCTCATAGGGTATTGTACACGAAAATATATCGAAATCTTAAGCTATCCAAAATGGAAGAGCCTCAACTCTAATGACTCTGTAACTTGGTAGATACAAGTTTTATATTGTATTTATTGAATCGGAGACCAATATTCCCTGCTTTAAGTCCGTCGCATATTTCGCCATTTTCTCATAGGGAACTTTACACGAAAATATATCGAAATCTTAAGCTATCCAAAATGGCAGAGCCTCAACTCAAATGACTCTGTAACTTGGTAGATACAAGTTTTATATTGCATTTATTGAATCAGAGACCAATATTCCATGTTTTAAGTCCGTCGCATATTTCGCCATTTTCTCATAAGGTACTGTACACGAAAATATATCGAAATCTTAGGCAATCGAAAATGGCAGACCCTCAACTCTAATGACTCTGTAACTTGGTAGATACAAGTTTTATATTGTATTTATTGAATCGGAGACCAATATTCAATGTTTTAAGTCCGTCGCATATTTCGTCATTTTCTCATTGGGTACTGTACACGAAAATATATCGAAATCTTAAGCTATCCAAAATGGAAGAGCCTCAACTCTAATGACTCTATAACTTGGTAGATACAAGTTTTATATTGTATTTATTGAATCGGAGACCAATATTCCATGTTTTAAGTCCGTCGCATATTTCGCCATTTTCTCATAGGGTACTGTACACGAAAATATATCGAAATCTTAAGCTATCCAAAATGGCAGACCCTCAACTCTAATGACTCTGTAACTTGGTAGATACAAGTTTTATATTGTATTTATTGAATCAGAGACCAATATTCCCTGTTTTACGTCCGTCGCATATTTCGCCATTTTCTCATAGGGTACTGTACACGAAAATATATCGAAATCTTAAGCTATCCAAAATGGCAGAGCCTCAACTCTAATGACTCTATAACTTGGTAGATACAAGTTTTATATTGTATTTATTGAATCGGAGACCAATATTCAATGTTTTAAGTCCGTCGCATATTTCGCCATTTTCTCATAGGGTACTGTACACGAAAATATATCGAAATCTTAAGCTATCCAAAATGGAAGAGCCTCAACTCTAATGACTCTGTAACTTGGTAGATACAAGTTTTATATTGTATTTATTGAATATGACACCAATATTCCATGTTTTAAGTCCGTCGCATATTTCGCCATTTTCTCATAGGGTACTGTACACGAAAATATATTGAAATCTTAAGCTATCCAAAATGGCAGAGCCTTAACTCTGATGACTCTGTAACTTGGTGGATACAAGTTTTATTTGTATTTATTTAATCGGAGACCAATATTCCATGTTTTAAGTCCGTCGCATATTTCGCCATTTTCTCATAGGGTACTGTACACGAAAATATATCGAAATCTTAAGCTATCCAAAATGGCAGAGCCTTAACTCTGATGACTCTGTAACTTGGTGGATACAAGTTTTATATTGTATTTATTGAATCGGAGACCAATATTCCATGTTTTAAGTCTGTCACATATTTCGCCATTTTCTCATAGGGTACTGTACACGAAAATATATCGAAATCTTAAGCTATCCAAAATGGCAGACCCTCAACTCTAATGACTCTGTAACTTGGTAGATACAAGTTTTATATTGTAATTATTGAATCAGAGACCAATATTCCCTGTTTTAAGTCCGTCGCATATTTCGCCATTTTCTTATAGGGTACTGTACACGAAAATATATCGAAATCTTAAGCTATCCAAAATGGCAGAGCCTCAACTCTAATGACTCTGTAACTTGGTAGATACAAGTTTTATATTGTATTTATTTAATCGGAGACCAATATTCAATGTTTTAAGTCCGTCGCATATTTCGCCATTTTCTCATAGGGTACTGTACACGAAAATATATCGAAATCTTAAGCTATCCAAAATGGGAGAGCCTCAACTCTAACGACTCTGTAACTTGGTAGATACAAGTTTTATATTGTATTTATTGAATCGGAGACCAATATTCCATGTTTTAAGTCTGTCCCATATTTCGCCATTTTCTCATAGGGTACTGTACACGAAAATATATCGAAATCTTAATCTATCCAAAATGGCAGACCCTCAACTCTAATGACTCTGTAACTTGGTAGATACAAGTTTTATATTGTATTTATTGAATCAGAGACCAATATTCCCTATTTTAAGTCCGTCGCATATTTCGCCATTTTCGATATATTTTCGTGTACAGTACCCTATGAGAAAATGGCGAAATATGCGACGGACTTAAAATAGGGAATATTGGTCTCTGATTCAATAAATACAATATAAAACTTGTATCTACCAAGTTACAGAGTCATTAGAGTTGAGGGTCTGCCATTTTGGATAGATTAAGATTTCGATATATTTTCGTGTACAGTACCCTATGAGAAAATGGCGAAATATGGGACAGACTTAAAACATGGAATATTGGTCTCCGATTCAATAAATACAATATAAAACTTGTATCTACCAAGTTACAGAGTCGTTAGAGTTGAGGCTCTCCCATTTTGGATAGCTTAAGATTTCGATATATTTTCGTGTACAGTACCCTATGAGAAAATCGCGAAATATGCGACGGACTTAAAACATTGAATATTGGTCTCCGATTAAATAAATACAATATAAAACTTGTATCTACCAAGTTACAGAGTCATTAGAGTTGAGGCTCTGCCATTTTGGATAGCTTAAGATTTCGATATATTTTCGTGTACAGTACCCTATAAGAAAATGGCGAAATATGCGACGGACTTAAAACAGGGAATATTGGTCTCTGATTCAATAATTACAATATAAAACTTGTATCTACCAAGTTACAGAGTCATTAGAGTTGAGGGTCTGCCATTTTGGATAGCTTAAGATTTCGATATATTTTCGTGTACAGTACCCTATGAGAAAATGGCAAAATATGTGACAGACTTAAAACATGGAATATTGGTCTCCGATTCAATAAATACAATATAAAACTTGTATCCACCAAGTTACAGAGTCATCAGAGTTAAGGCTCTGCCATTTTGGATAGCTTAAGATTTCGATATATTTTCGTGTACAGTACCCTATGAGAAAATGGCGAAATATGCGACGGACTTAAAACATGGAATATTGGTCTCCGATTAAATAAATACAAATAAAACTTGTATCCACCAAGTTACAGAGTCATCAGAGTTAAGGCTCTGCCATTTTGGATAGCTTAAGATTTCAATATATTTTCGTGTACAGTACCCTATGAGAAAATGGCGAAATATGCGACGGACTTAAAACATGGAATATTGGTGTCATATTCAATAAATACAATATAAAACTTGTATCTACCAAGTTACAGAGTCATTAGAGTTGAGGCTCTTCCATTTTGGATAGCTTAAGATTTCGATATATTTTCGTGTACAGTACCCTATGAGAAAATGGCGAAATATGCGACGGACTTAAAACATTGAATATTGGTCTCCGATTCAATAAATACAATATAAAACTTGTATCTACCAAGTTATAGAGTCATTAGAGTTGAGGCTCTGCCATTTTGGATAGCTTAAGATTTCGATATATTTTCGTGTACAGTACCCTATGAGAAAATGGCGAAATATGCGACGGACGTAAAACAGGGAATATTGGTCTCTGATTCAATAAATACAATATAAAACTTGTATCTACCAAGTTACAGAGTCATTAGAGTTGAGGGTCTGCCATTTTGGATAGCTTAAGATTTCGATATATTTTCGTGTACAGTACCCTATGAGAAAATGGCGAAATATGCGACGGACTTAAAACATGGAATATTGGTCTCCGATTCAATAAATACAATATAAAACTTGTATCTACCAAGTTATAGAGTCATTAGAGTTGAGGCTCTTCCATTTTGGATAGCTTAAGATTTCGATATATTTTCGTGTACAGTACCCAATGAGAAAATGACGAAATATGCGACGGACTTAAAACATTGAATATTGGTCTCCGATTCAATAAATACAATATAAAACTTGTATCTACCAAGTTACAGAGTCATTAGAGTTGAGGGTCTGCCATTTTCGATTGCCTAAGATTTCGATATATTTTCGTGTACAGTACCTTATGAGAAAATGGCGAAATATGCGACGGACTTAAAACATGGAATATTGGTCTCTGATTCAATAAATGCAATATAAAACTTGTATCTACCAAGTTACAGAGTCATTTGAGTTGAGGCTCTGCCATTTTGGATAGCTTAAGATTTCGATATATTTTCGTGTAAAGTTCCCTATGAGAAAATGGCGAAATATGCGACGGACTTAAAGCAGGGAATATTGGTCTCCGATTCAATAAATACAATATAAAACTTGTATCTACCAAGTTACAGAGTCATTAGAGTTGAGGCTCTTCCATTTTGGATAGCTTAAGATTTCGATATATTTTCGTGTACAATACCCTATGAGAAAATGGCGAAATATGCGACGGACTTAAAACATTGAATATTGGTCTCCGATTAAATAAATACAATATAAAACTTGTATCTACCAAGTTACAGAGTCGTTAGAGTTGAGGCTCTCCCATTTGGGATAGCTTAAGATTTCGATATATTTTCGTGTACAGTACCCTATGAGAAAATGGCGAAATATGCGACGGACTTAAAACATTGAATATTGGTCTCCGATTAAATAAATACAATATAAAACTTGTATCTACCAAGTTACAGAGTCGTTAGAGTTGAGGCTCTCCCATTTTGGATAGCTTAAGATTTCGATATATTTTCGTGTACAGTACCCTATGAGAAAATGGTAAAATATGCGACGGACTCAAAACATGGAATATTGGTCTCCGATTCAATAAATAAAGTATAAAACTTGTATTTACCAAGTTACAGAGTCATTAGAGTTGAGGCTCTTCAATTTTGGATAGCTTAAGATTTCGATATGTTTTCGTGTACAGTACCCTATGAGAAAATGGCAAAATATGCGACGGACTTAAAACATTGAATATTGGTCTCCGATTAAATAAATACAATATAAAACTTGTATCTACCAAGTTACAAAGTCATTAGAGTTGAGGGTCTGCCATTTTGGATAGCTTAAGATTTCAATATATTTTCGTGTACAGTACCCTATGAGAAAATTGCAAAATATGCGACGGACTCAAAACATGGAATATTGGTCTCCGATTCAATAAATACAATATAACTTTGTATCTACCAAGTTACAGAGTCATTAGAGTTGAGGCTCTGCCATTTTGGATAGCTTAAGATTTCGATATATTTTCGTGTACAGTACCCTATGAGAAAATGGCGAAATATGCGACGGACTTAAAACATGGAATATTGGTCTCCGATTCAATAAATACAATATAAAACTTGTATCTACCAAGTTACAAAGTCATTAGAGTTGAGGGTCTGCCATTTTGGATAGCTTAAGATTTCGATATATTTTCGTGTACAGTACCCTATGAGAAAATGGCGAAATATGCGACTGACTTAAAACATGGAATATTGGTCTCCGATTAAATAAATACAAATAAAACTTGTATCTACCAAGTTACAGAGTCGTTAGAGTTGAGGTTCTGCCATTTTGGATAGCTTAAGATTTCGATTTATTTTCGTGTACAGTACCCTATGAGAAAATGGCGAAATATGCGACGGACTTTAAACAGGGAATATTGGTCTCTGATTCAATAAATGCAATATAAAACTTGTATCTACCAAGTTACAGAGTCATTTGAGTTGAGGCTCTGCCATTTTGGATAGCTTAAGATTTCGATATATTTTCGTGTACAGTTCCCTATGAGAAAATGGCGAAATATGCGACGGACTTAAATGAGGGAATATTGGTCTCCGATTCAATAAATGCAATATAAAAATTGTATCTACCAAGTTACAGAGTCATTAGAGTTGAGGCTCTTCCATTTTAGATAGCTTAAGATTTCGATATATTTTCGTGTACAATACCCTATGAGAAAATGGCGAAATATGCGACGGACTTAAAACATTGAATATTGGTCTCCGATTAAATAAATACAATATAAAACTTGTATCTACCAAGTTACAGAGTCGTTAGAGTTGAGGCTCTCCCATTTTGGATAGCTTAAGATTTCGATATATTTTCGTGTACAGTACCCTATGAGAAAATGGCGAAATATGCGACGGACTTAAAACATTGAATATTGGTCTCCGATTAAATAAATACAATATAAAACTTGTATCTACCAAGTTACAGAGTCGTTAGAGTTGAGGCTCTCCCATTTTGGATAGCTTAAGATTTCGATATATTTTCGTGTACAGTACCCTATGAGAAAATGGTAAAATATGCGACGGACTCAAAACATGGAATATTGGTCTCCGATTCAATAAATACAGTATAAAACTTGTATTTACCAAGTTACAGAGTCATTAGAGTTGAGGCTCTTCAATTTTGGATAGCTTAAGATTTCGATATGTTTTCGTGTACAGTACCCTATGAGAAAATGGCGAAATATGCGACGGACTTAAAACATTGAATATTGGTCTCCGATTAAATAAATACAATATAAAACTTGTATCTACCAAGTTACAAAGTCATTAGAGTTGAGGGTCTGCCATTTTGGATAGCTTAAGATTTCAATATATTTTCGTGTACAGTACCCTATGAGAAAATTGCAAAATATGCGACGGACTCAAAACATGGAATATTGGTCTCCGATTCAATAAATACAATATAACTTTGTATCTACCAAGTTACAGAGTCATTAGAGTTGAGGCTCTGCCATTTTGGATAGCTTAAGATTTCGATATATTTTCGTGTACAGTACCCTATGAGAAAATGGCGAAATATGCGACGGACTTAAAACATGGAATATTGGTCTCCGATTCAATAAATACAATATAAAACTTGTATCTACCAAGTTACAGAGTCGTTAGAGTTGAGGCTCTGCCATTTTGGATAGCTTCAGATTTCGATTTATTTTCGTGTACAGTACCCTATGAGAAAATGGCGAAATATGCGACGGACTTTAAACAGGGAATATTGGTCTCTGATTCAATAAATACAATATAAAACTTGTATCTACCAAGTTACAGAGTCATTTGAGTTGAGGCTCTGCCATTTTGGATAGCTTAAGATTTCGATATATTTTCGTGTACAGTTCCCTATGAGAAAATGGCGAAATATGCGACGGACTTAAAGCAGGGAATATTGGTCTCCGATTCAATAAATACAATATAAAACTTGTATCTACCAAGTTACAGAGTCATTAGAGTTGAGGCTCTTCCATTTTGGATAGCTTAAGATTTCGATATATTTTCGTGTATAGTACCCTATGAGAAAATGGCGAAATATGCGACAGACTTAAAACATTGAATATTGGTCTCCGATTAAATAAATACAATATAAAACTTGTATCTACCAAGTTACAGAGTCGTTAGAGTTGAGGCTCTCCCATTTTGGATAGCTTAAGATTTCGATATATTTTCGTGTACAGTACCCTATGAGAAAATGGTAAAATATGCGACGGACTCAAAACATGGAATATTGGTCTCCGATTCAATAAATACAGTATATAACTTGTATTTACCAAGTTACAGAGTCATTAGAGTTGAGGCTCTGCCATTTTGGATAGCTTAAGATTTCGATATATTTTCGTGTACAGTACCCTATGAGAAAATGGCGAAATATGCGACGGACTTAAAATAGGGAATATTGGTCTCCGATTCAATAAATACAATATAAAACTTGTATCTACCAAGTTACAGAGTCATTAGAGTTGAGGCTCTTCAATTTTGGATAGCTTAAGATTTCGATATGTTTTCGTGTACAGTACCCTATGAGAAAAATGCGAAATATGCGACGGACTTAAAACATTGAATATTGGTCTCCGATTCAATAAATACAATATAAAACTTGTATCTACCAAGTTACAGAGTCATTAGAGTTGAGGCTCTTCCATTTTAGATAGCTTAAGATTTCGATATATTTTCGTGTACAGTACCGTATTAGAAAATGGCGAAATATGCGACGGACTTAAAACAGGGAATATTGGTCTCTGATTCAATAAATACAATATAAAACTTGTATCTACCAAGTTACAGAATCATTAGAGTTGAGGGTCTGCCATTTTGGATAGCTTAAGATTTCGATATATTTTCGTGTACAGTACCCTATGAGAAAATGGCGAAATATGCGACGGACTTAAAACATGGAATATTGGTCTCCGATTCAATAAATACAATATAAAACTTGTATCTACCAAGTTACAGAGTCATTAGAGTTGAGGCTCTTCCATTTTGGATAGCTTAAGATTTCGATATATTTTCGTGTACAGTACCCTATGAAAAAATGACGAAATATGCGACGGACTTAAAACATTGAATATTGGTCTCCGATTCAATAAATACAATATAAAACTTGTATCTACCAAGTTACAGAGTCATTAGAGTTGAGGGTCTGCCATTTTCGATAGCTTAAGATTTCGATATATTTTCGTGTACAGTACCCTATGAGAAAATGGCGAAATATGCGACGGACTTAAAACATGGAATATTGGTCTCCGATTCAATAAATACAATATAAAACTTGTATCTACCAAGTTACAGAGTCATTAGAGTTGAGGCTCTTCCATTTTGGATAGCTTAAGATTTCGATATATTTTCGTGTACAGTACCCTATGAGAAAATGGCGAAATATGCGACGGACTTAAAACATTGAATATTGGTCTCCGATTCAATAAATACAATATAAAACTTGTATCTACCAAGTTACAGAGTCATTAGAGTTGAGGCTCTGCCATTTTAGATAGCTTAAGATTTCGATATATTTTCGTGTACAGTACCCTATGAGAAAATGGCGAAATATGCGACGGATGTAAAACGGGGAATATTGGTCTCTGATTCAATAAATACAATATAAAAATTGTATCTACCAAGTTACAGAGTCATTTGAGTTGAGGCTCTGCCATTTTGGATAGCTTAAGATTTCGATATATTTTCGTGTACAGTACCCTATGAGAAAATGGCGAAATATGCGACGGACTTAAAACATGGAATATTGGTGTCATATTCAATAAATACAATATAAAACTTGTATCTACCAAGTTACAGAGTCATTAGAGTTGAGGCTCTTCCATTTTGGATAGCTTAAGATTTCGATATGTTTTCGTGTACAGTACCCTATGAGAAAATGGCGAAATATGCGACGGACTTAAAACATTGAATATTGGTCTCCGATTCAATAAATACAATATAAAACTTGTATCTACCAAGTTACAGAGTCATTAGAGTTGAGGCTCTGCCATTTTGGATAGCTTAAGATTTCGATATATTTTCGTGTACAGTACCCTATAAGAAAATGGCGAAATATGCGACGGACTTAAAACAGGGAATATTGGTCTCTGATTCAATAAATACAATATAAAGCTTGTATCTACCAAGTTACAGAGTCATTAGAGTTGAGGGTCTGCCATTTTGGATAGCTTAAGATTTCGATATATTTTCGTGTACAGTACCCTATGAGAAAATGGCGAAATATGTGACAGACTTAAAACATGGAATATTGGTCTCCGATTCAATAAATACAATATAAAACTTGTATCTACCAAGTTACAGAGTCATTAGAGTTGAGGCTCTTCCATTTTGGATAGCTTAAGATTTCGATATATTTTCGTGTACAGTACCCTATGAGAAAATGGCGAAATATGCGACGGACTTAAAACATTGAATATTGGTCTCCGATTCAATAAATACAATATAAAACTTGTATCTACCAAGTTACAGAGTCATTAGAGTTGAGGCTCTGCCATTTTAGATAGCTTAAGATTTCGATATATTTTCGTGTACAGTACCCTATGAGAAAATGGCGAAATATGCGACGGATGTAAGACGGGGAATATTGGTCTCTGATTCAATAAATACAATATAAAAATTGTATCTACCAAGTTAAAGAGTCATTTGAGTTGAGGCTCTCCCATTTTGGATAGCGTAAGATTTCGATATATTTTCGTGTACAGTACCCTATGAGAAAATGGTAAAATATGCGACGGACTCAAAACATGGAATATTGGTCTCCGATTAAAAATATACAGTATAAAACTTGTATTTACCAAGTTACAGAGTCATTAGAGTTGAGGCTCTGCCATTTTGGATAGCTTAAGATTTCAATATATTTTCGTGTACAGTACCCTATGAGAAAATTGCAAAATATGCGACGGACTCAAAACATGGAATATTGGTCTCCGATTCAATAAATACAATATAACTTTGTATCTACCAAGTTACAGAGTCATTAGAGTTGAGGCTCTGCCATTTTGGATAGCTTAAGATTTCAATATATTTTCGTGTACAGTACCCTAAGAGAAAATGGCGAAATATGCGACGGTCTTAAAACATGGAATATTGGTCTCTGATTCAATAAATACAAAATAAAACTTGTATCCACCAAGTTACAGAGTCATCAGAGTTAAGGCTCTGCCATTTTGGGTGGCTTAAGATTTCGATATATTTTCGTGTACAGTACCCTATAAGAAAATGGCGAAATATGCGACCGACTTAAAACAGGGAATATTGGTCTCTAATTCAATAAATACAATATCAAACTTGTATCTACCAAGTTACAGAGGCATCAGAGTTGAGGGTCTGCCATTTTGGATAGCTTAAGATTTCAATATATTTTCGTGTACAGTACCCTATGAGAAAATGGCGAAATATGCGACGGACTTAAAACATGGAATATTGGTCTCCGATTCAATAAATACAATATAAAACTTGTATCTACCAAGTTATAGAGTCATTAGAGTTGAGGCTCTTCCATTTTGGATAGCTTAAGGTTTCGATATATTTTCGTGTACAGTACCCTATGAGAAAATGGCGAAATATGCGACGGACTTAAAACATTGAATATTGGTCTCTGATTCAATAAATACAAAATAAAACTTGTATCTACCAAGTTACAGAGTCATTTGAGTTGAGGCTCTGCCATTTTGGATAGCTTAAGATTTCGATATATTTTCGTGTACAGTACCCTATGAGAAAATGGCGAAATATGCGACGGACTTAAAACATGGAATATTGGTGTCATATTCAATAAATACAATATAAAACTTGTATCTACCAAGTTACAGAGTCATTAGAGTTGAGGCTCTTCCATTTTGGATAGCTTAAGATTTCGATATGTTTTCGTGTACAGTACCCTATGAGAAAATGGCGAAATATGCGACGGACTTAAAACATTGAATATTGGTCTCCGATTCAATAAATACAATATAAAACTTGTATCTACCAAGTTACAGAGTCATTAGAGTTGAGGCTCTGCCATTTTGGATAGCTTAAGATTTCGATATATTTTCGTGTACAGTACCCTATAAGAAAATGGCGAAATATGCGACGGACTTAAAACAGGGAATATTGGTCTCTGATTCAATAAATACAATATAAAACTTGTATCTACCAAGTTACAGAGTCATTAGAGTTGAGGGTCTGCCATTTTGGATAGCTTAAGATTTCGATATATTTTCGTGTACAGTACCCTATGAGAAAATGGCGAAATATGTGACAGACTTAAAACATGGAATATTGGTCTCCGATTCAATAAATACAATATAAAACTTGTATCTACCAAGTTACAGAGTCATTAGAGTTGAGGCTCTTCCATTTTGGATAGCTTAAGATTTCAATATATTTTCGTGTACAGTACCCTAAGAGAAAATGGCGAAATATGCGACGGTCTTAAAACATGGAATATTGGTCTCTGATTCAATAAATACAAAATAAAACTTGTATCCACCAAGTTACAGAGTCATCAGAGTGAAGGCTCTGCCATTTTGGGTGGCTTAAGATTTCGATATATTTTCGTGTACAGTACCCTATAAGAAAATGGCGAAATATGCGACCGACTTAAAACAGGGAATATTGGTCTCTAATTCAATAAATACAATATCAAACTTGTATCTACCAAGTTACAGAGGCATCAGAGTTGAGGGTCTGCCATTTTGGATAGCTTAAGATTTCGATATATTTTCGTGTACAGTACCCTATGAGAAAATGGCGAAATATGCGACGGACTTAAAACATGGAATATTGGTCTCCGATTCAATAAATACAATATAAAACTTGTATCTACCAAGTTATAGAGTCATTAGAGTTGAGGCTCTTCCATTTTGGATAGCTTAAGATTTCGATATATTTTCGTGTACAGTACCCTATGAGAAAATGGCGAAATATGCGACGGACTTAAAACATGGAATATTGGTGTCATATTCAATAAATACAATATAAAACTTGTATCTACCAAATTACAGAGTCATTAGAGTTGAGGCTCTTCCATTTTGGATAGCTTAAGATTTCGATATGTTTTCGTGTACAGTACCCTATGAGAAAATGGCGAAATATGCGACGGACTTAAAACATTGAATATTGGTCTCCGATTCAATAAATACAATATAAAACTTGTATCTACCAAGTTACAGAGTCATTAGAGTTGAGGCTCTGCCATTTTGGATAGCTTAAGATTTCGATATATTTTCGTGTACAGTACCCTATAAGAAAATGGCGAAATATGCGACGGACTTAAAACAGGGAATATTGGTCTCTGATTCAATAAATACAATATAAAACTTGTATCTACCAAGTTACAGAGTCATTAGAGTTGAGGGTCTGCCATTTTGGATAGCTTAAGATTTCGATATATTTTCGTGTACAGTACCCTATGAGAAAATGGCGAAATATGCGACGGACTTAAAACATGGAATATTGGTGTCATATTCAATAAATACAATATAAAACTTGTATCTACCAAATTACAGAGTCATTAGAGTTGAGGCTCTTCCATTTTGGATAGCTTAAGATTTCGATATGTTTTCGTGTACAGTACCCTATGAGAAAATGGCGAAATATGCGACGGACTTAAAACATTGAATATTGGTCTCCGATTCAATAAATACAATATAAAACTTGTATCTACCAAGTTACAGAGTCATTAGAGTTGAGGCTCTGCCATTTTGGATAGCTTAAGATTTCGATATATTTTCGTGTACAGTACCCTATAAGAAAATGGCGAAATATGCGACGGACTTAAAACAGGGAATATTGGTCTCTGATTCAATAAATACAATATAAAACTTGTATCTACCAAGTTACAGAGTCATTAGAGTTGAGGGTCTGCCATTTTGGATAGCTTAAGATTTCGATATATTTTCGTGTACAGTACCCTATGAGAAAATGGTGAAATATGTGACAGACTTAAAACATGGAATATTGGTCTCCGATTCAATAAATACAATATAAAACTTGTATCTACCAAGTTACAGAGTCATTAGAGTTGAGGCTCTTCCATTTTGGATAGCTTAAGATTTCGATATATTTTCGTGTACAGTACCCTATGAGAAAATGGCGAAATATGCGACGGACTTAAAACATTGAATATTGGTCTCCGATTCAATAAATACAATATAAAACTTGTATCTACCAAGTTACAGAGTCATTAGAGTTGAGGCTCTGCCATTTTAGATAGCTTAAGGTTTCGATATATTTTCGTGTACAGTACCCTATGAGAAAATGGCGAAATATGCGACGGATGTAAAACGGGGAATATTGGTCTCTGATTCAATAAATACAATATAAAAATTGTATCTACCAAGTTAAAGAGTCATTTGAGTTGAGGCTCTCCCATTTTGGATAGCTTAAGATTTCGATATATTTTCGTGTACAATACCCTATGAGAAAATGGTAAAATATGCGACGGACTCAAAACATGGAATATTGGTCTCCGATTAAATAAATACAGTATAAAACTTGTATTTACCAAGTTACAGAGTCATTAGAGTTGAGGCTCTGCCATTTTGGATAGCTTAAGATTTCAATATATTTTCGTGTACAGTACCCTATGAGAAAATTGCAAAATATGCGACGGACTCAAAACATGGAATATTGGTCTCCGATTCAATAAATACAATATAACTTTGTATCTACCAAGTTACAGAGTCATTAGAGTTGAGGCTCTGCCATTTTGGATAGCTTAAGATTTCAATATATTTTCGTGTACAGTACCCTAAGAGAAAATGGCGAAATATGCGACGGTCTTAAAACATGGAATATTGGTCTGTGATTCAATAAATACAAAATAAAACTTGTATCCACCAAGTTACAGAGTCATCAGAGTTAAGGCTCTGCCATTTTGGGTGGCTTAAGATTTCGATATATTTTCGTGTACAGTACCCTATAAGAAAATGGCGAAATATACGACCGACTTAAAACAGGGAATATTGGTCTCTAATTCAATAAATACAATATCAAACTTGTATCTACCAAGTTACAGAGGCATCAGAGTTGAGGGTCTGCCATTTTGGATAGCTTAAGATTTCAATATATTTTCGTGTACAGTACCCTATGAGAAAATGGCGAAATATGCGACGGACTTAAAACATGGAATATTGGTCTCCGATTCAATAAATACAATATAAAACTTGTATCTACCAAGTTATAGAGTCATTAGAGTTGAGGCTCTTCCATTTTGGATAGCTTAAGATTTCGATATATTTTCGTGTACAGTACCCTATGAGAAAATGGCGAAATATGCGACGGACTTAAAACATTGAATATTGGTCTCTGATTCAATAAATACAAAATAAAACTTGTATCTACCAAGTTACAGAGTCATTTGAGTTGAGGCTCTGCCATTTTGGATAGCTTAAGATTTCGATATATTTTCGTGTACAGTACCCTATGAGAAAATGGCGAAATATGCGACGGACTTAAAACATGGAATATTGGTGTCATATTCAATAAATACAATATAAAACTTGTATCTACCAAGTTACAGAGTCATTAGAGTTGAGGCTCTTCCATTTTGGATAGCTTAAGATTTCGATATGTTTTCGTGTACAGTACCCTATGAGAAAATGGCAAAATATGCGACGGACTTAAAACATTGAATATTGGTCTCCGATTCAATAAATACAATATAAAACTTGTATCTACCAAGTTACAGAGTCATTAGAGTTGAGGCTCTGCCATTTTGGATAGCTTAAGATTTCGATATATTTTCGTGTACAGTACCCTATAAGAAAATGGCGAAATATGCGACGGACTTAAAACAGGGAATATTGGTCTCTGATTCAATAAATACAATATAAAACTTGTATCTACCAAGTTACAGAGTCATTAGAGTTGAGGGTCTGCCATTTTGGATAGCTTAAGATTTCGATATATTTTCGTGTACAGTACCCTATGAGAAAATGGCGAAATATGTGACAGACTTAAAACATGGAATATTGGTCTCCGATTCAATAAATACAATATAAAACTTGTATCTACCAAGTTACAGAGTCATTAGAGTTGAGGCTATTCCATTTTGGATAGCTTAAGATTTCGATATATTTTCGTGTACAGTACCCTATGAGAAAATGGCGAAATATGCGACGGACTTAAAACATTGAATATTGGTCTCCGATTCAATAAATACAATATAACACTTGTATCTACCAAGTTACAGAGTCATTAGAGATGAGGCTCTGCCATTTTAGATAGCTTAAGATTTCGATATATTTTCGTGTACAGTACCCTATGAGAAAATGGCGAAATATGAAACGGATGTAAAACGGGGAATATTGGTCTCTGATTCAATAAATACAATATAAAAATTGTATCTACCAAGTTAAAGAGTCATTTGAGTTGAGGCTCTCCCATTTTGGATAGCTTAAGATTTCGATATATTTTCGTGTACAGTACCCTATGAGAAAATGGTAAAATATGCGACGGACTCAAAACATGGAATATTGGTCTCCGATTAAATAAATACAGTATAAAACTTGTATTTACCAAGTTACAGAGTCATTAGAGTTGAGGCTCTGCCATTTTGGATAGCTTAAGATTTCAATATATTTTCGTGTACAGTACCCTATGAGAAAATTGCAAAATATGCGACGGACTCAAAATATGGAATATTGGTCTCCGATTCAATAAATACAATATAACTTTGTATCTACCAAGTTACAGAGTCATTAGAGTTGAGGCTCTGTCATTTTAGATAGCTTAAAATTTCAATATATTTTCGTGTACAGTACCCTAAGAGAAAATGGCGAAATATGCGACGGTCTTAAAACATGGAATATTGGTCTCTGATTCAATAAATACAAAATAAAACTTGTATCCACCAAGTTACAGAGTCATCAGAGTTAAGGCTCTGCCATTTTGGGTGGCTTAAGATTTCGATATATTTTCGTGTACAGTACCCTATAAGAAAATGGCGAAATATGCGACCGACTTAAAACAGGGAATATTGGTCTCTAATTCAATAAATACAATATCAAACTTGTATCTACCAAGTTACAGAGGCATCAGAGTTGAGGGTCTGCCATTTTGGATAGCTTAAGATTTCGATATATTTTCGTGTACAGTACCCTATGAGAAAATGGCGAAATATGCGACGGACTTAAAACATGGAATATTGGTCTCCGATTCAATAAATACAATATAAAACTTGTATCTACCAAGTTATAGAGTCATTAGAGTTGAGGGTCTGCCATTTTGGATAGCTTAAGATTTCGATATATTTTCGTGTACAGTACCCTATGAGAAAATGGCGAAATATGTGACAGACTTAAAACATGGAATATTGGTCTCCGATTCAATAAATACAATATAAAACTTGTATCTACCAAGTTACAGAGTCATTAGAGTTGAGGCTCTTCCATTTTGGATAGCTTAAGATTTCGATATATTTTCGTGTACAGTACCCTATGAGAAAATGGCGAAATATGCGACGGACTTAAAACATTGAATATTGGTCTCCGATTCAATAAATACAATATAAAACTTGTATCTACCAAGTTACAGAATCATTAGAGTTGAGGCTCTGCCATTTTAGATAGCTTAAGATTTCGATATATTTTCGTGTACAGTACCCTATGAGAAAATGGCGAAATATGCGACGGATGTAAAACGGGGAATATTGGTCTCTGATTCAATAAATACAATATAAAAATTGTATCTACCAAGTTAAAGAGTCATTTGAGTTGAGGCTCTCCCATTTTGGATAGCTTAAGATTTCGATATATTTTCGTGTACAGTACCCTATGAGAAAATGGTAAAATATGCGACGGACTCAAAACATGGAATATTGGTCTCTGATTAAATAAATACAGTATAAAACTTGTATTTACCAAGTTACAGAGTCATTAGAGTTGAGGCTCTGCCATTTTGGATACCTTAAGATTTCAATATATTTTCGTGTACAGTACCCTATGAGAAAATTGCAAAATATGCGACGGACTCAAAACATGGAATATTGGTCTCCGATTCAATAAATACAATATAACTTTGTATCTACCAAGTTACAGAGTCATTAGAGTTGAGGCTCTGCCATTTTGGATAGCTTAAGATTTCAATATATTTTCGTGTACAGTACCCTAAGAGAAAATGGCGAAATATGCGACGGTCTTAAAACATGGAATATTGGTCTCTGATTCAATAAATACAAAATAAAACTTGTATCCACCAAGTTACAGAGTCATCAGAGTTAAGGCTCTGCCATTTTGGGTGGCTTAAGATTTCGATATATTTTCGTGTACAGTACCCTATAAGAAAATGGCGAAATATGCGACCGACTTAAAACAGGGAATATTGGTCTCTAATTCAATAAATACAATATCAAACTTGTATCTACCAAGTTACAGAGGCATCAGAGTTGAGGGTCTGCCATTTTGGATAGCTTAAGATTTCGATATATTTTCGTGTACAGTACCCTATGAGAAAATGGCGAAATATGCGACGGACTTAAAACATGGAATATTGGTCTCCGATTCAATAAATACAATATAAAACTTGTATCTACCAAGTTATAGAGTCATTAGAGTTGAGGCTCTTCCATTTTGGATAGCTTAAGATTTCGATATATTTTCGTGTACAGTACCCTATGAGAAAATGGCGAAATATGCGACGGACTTAAAACATTGAATATTGGTCTCCGATTCAATAAATACAATATAAAACTTGTATATACCAAGTTACAGAGTCATTAGAGTTGAGGATCTGCCATTTTGGATAGCTTAAGATTTTGATATATTTTCGTGTACAGTACCCTATGAGAAAATGGCGAAATATGCGACGGACGTAAAACAGGGAATATTGGTCCCTGATTCAATAAATACAATATAAAACTTGTATCTACCAAGTTATAGAGTCATTTGAGTTGAGGCTCTGCCATTAGCGATAGCTTAAGATTTCGATATATTTTCGTGTACAGTTCCCTATGAGAAAATGGCGAAATATGCGACGGACTTAAAACATTGAATATTTGTCTCCGATTCAATAAATACAATATAAAACTTGTATCTACCAAGTTACAGAGTCATTAGAGTTGAGGCTCTGCCATTTTGGATAGCTTAAGATTTCGATATATTTTCGTGTATAGTACCCTATGAGAAAATGGCAAAATATGCGACGGACTCAAAACATGGAATATTGGTCTCCGATTCAATAAATACAGTATAAAACTTGTATTTACCAAGTTCCAGAGTCATTAGAGTTGAGGCTCTGCCATTTTGGATAGCTTAAGATTTCAATATATTTTCGTGTTCAGTACCCTATGAGAAAATTGCAAAATATGCGACGGACTCAAAACATGGAATATTGGTCTCCGATTCAATAAATACAATATAACTTTGTATCTACCAAGTTACAGAGTCATTAGAGTTGAGGCTCTGCCATTTTGGATAGCTTAAGATTTCAATATATTTTCGTGTACAGTACCCTATGAGAAAATGGCAAAATATGCGACGGACTTAAAACATGGAATATTGGTCTCCGATTCAATAAATACAAAATAAAACTTGTATCTACCAAGTTACAGAGTCATCAGAGTTGAGGCTCTGCCATTTTGGGTGGCTTAAGATTTCGATATATTTTCGTGTACAGTACCCTATGAGAAAATGGCGATATATGCGACAGACTTAAAACAGGGAATATTGGTCTCCGATTCAATAAATACAATATAAAACTTGTATCTACCAAGTTACAGAGTCTCTAGAGTTGAGGCTCTGCCATTTTGGATAGCTTAAGATTTCGATATATTTTCGTGTACAGTACCCCATAAGAAAATGGCGAAATATGCGACGGTCTTAAAACATGGAATATTGGTCTCTGATTCAATAAATACAAAATAAAACTTGTATCCACCAAGTTACAGAGTCATCAGAGTTAAGGCTCTGCCATTTTGGGTGGCTTAAGATTTCGATATATTTTCGTGTACAGTACCCTATAAGAAAATGGCGAAATATGCGACCGACTTAAAACAGGGAATATTGGTCTCTAATTCAATAAATACAATATCAAACTTGTATCTACCAAGTTACAGAGGCATCAGAGTTGAGGGTCTGCCATTTTGGATAGCTTAAGATTTCGATATATTTTCGTGTACAGTACCCTATGAGAAAATGGCAAAATATGCGACGGACTTAAAACATGGAATATTGGTCTCCGATTCAATAAATACAATATAAAACTTGTATCTACCAAGTTATAGAGTCATTAGAGTTGAGGCTCTTCCATTTTGGATAGCTTAAGATTTCGATATATTTTCGTGTACAGTACCCTATGAGAAAATGGCGAAATATGCGACGGACTTAAAACATTGAATATTGGTCTCCGATTCAATAAATACAATATAAAACTTGTATATACCAAGTTACAGAGTCATTAGAGTTGAGGATCTGCCATTTTGGATAGCTTAAGATTTTGATATATTTTCGTGTACAGTACCCTATGAGAATATGGCGAAATATGCGACGGACGTAAAACAGGGAATATTGGTCTCTGATTCAATAAATACAATATAAAACTTGTATCTACCAAGTTATAGAGTCATTTGAGTTGAGGCTCTGCCATTAGCGATAGCTTAAGATTTCGATATATTTTCGTGTACAGTTCCCTATGAGAAAATGGCGAAATATGCGACGGACTTAAAACATTGAATATTTGTCTCCGATTCAATAAATACAATATAAAACTTGTATCTACCAAGTTACAGAGTCATTAGAGTTGAGGCTCTGCCATTTTGGATAGCTTAAGATTTCGATATATTTTCGTGTATAGTACCCTCTGAGAAAATGGCAAAATATGCGACGGACTCAAAACATGGAATATTGGTCTCCGATTCAATAAATACAGTATAAAACTTGTATTTACCAAGTTCCAGAGTCATTAGAGTTGAGGCTCTGCCATTTTGGATAGCTTAAGATTTCAATATATTTTCGTGTTCAGTACCCTATGAGAAAATTGCAAAATATGCGACGGACTCAAAACATGGAATATTGGTCTCCGATTCAATAAATACAATATAACTTTGTATCTACCAAGTTACAGAGTCATTAGAGTTGAGGCTCTGCCATTTTGGATAGCTTAAGATTTCAATATATTTTCGTGTACAGTACCCTATGAGAAAATGGCAAAATATGCGACGGACTTAAAACATGGAATATTGGTCTCCGATTCAATAAATACAAAATAAAACTTGTATCTACCAAGTTACAGAGTCATCAGAGTTGAGGCTCTGCCATTTTGGGTGGCTTAAGATTTCGATATATTTTCGTGTACAGTACCCTATGAGAAAATGGCGATATATGCGACAGACTTAAAACAGGGAATATTGGTCTCCGATTCAATAAATACAATATAAAACTTGTATCTACCAAGTTACAGAGTCTCTAGAGTTGAGGCTCTGCCATTTTGGATAGCTTAAGATTTCGATATATTTTCGTGTACAGTACCCCATAAGAAAATGGCGAAATATGCGACGGTCTTAAAACATGGAATATTGGTCTCTGATTCAATAAATACAAAATAAAACTTGTATCCACCAAGTTACAGAGTCATCAGAGTTAAGGCTCTGCCATTTTGGGTGGCTTAAGATTTCGATATATTTTCGTGTACAGTACCCTATAAGAAAATGGCGAAATATGCGACCGACTTAAAACAGGGAATATTGGTCTCTAATTCAATAAATACAATATCAAACTTGTATCTACCAAGTTACAGAGGCATCAGAGTTGAGGGTCTGCCATTTTGGATAGCTTAAGATTTCGATATATTTTCGTGTACAGTACCCTATGAGAAAATGGCGAAATATGCGACGGACTTAAAACATGGAATATTGGTCTCCGATTCAATAAATACAATATAAAACTTGTATCTACCAAGTTATAGAGTCATTAGAGTTGAGGCTCTTCCATTTTGGATAGCTTAAGATTTCGATATATTTTCGTGTACAGTACCCTATGAGAAAATGGCGAAATATGCGACGGACTTAAAACATTGAATATTGGTCTCCGATTCAATAAATACAATATAAAACTTGTATATACCAAGTTACAGAGTCATTAGAGTTGAGGATCTGCCATTTTGGATAGCTTAAGATTTTGATATATTTTCGTGTACAGTACCCTATGAGAATATGGCGAAATATGCGACGGACGTAAAACAGGGAATATTGGTCTCTGATTCAATAAATACAATATAAAACTTGTATCTACCAAGTTATAGAGTCATTTGAGTTGAGGCTCTGCCATTAGCGATAGCTTAAGATTTCGATATATTTTCGTGTACAGTTCCCTATGAGAAAATGGCGAAATATGCGACGGACTTAAAACATTGAATATTTGTCTCCGATTCAATAAATACAATATAAAACTTGTATCTACCAAGTTACAGAGTCATTAGAGTTGAGGCTCTGCCATTTTGGATAGCTTAAGATTTCGATATATTTTCGTGTATAGTACCCTCTGAGAAAATGGCAAAATATGCGACGGACTCAAAACATGGAATATTGGTCTCCGATTCAATAAATACAGTATAAAACTTGTATTTACCAAGTTCCAGAGTCATTAGAGTTGAGGCTCTGCCATTTTGGATAGCTTAAGATTTCGATATATTTTCGTGTACAGTACCCTATGAGAAAATGGTAAAATATGCGACGGACTCAAAACATGGAATATTGGTCTCTGATTAAATAAATACAGTATAAAACTTGTATTTACCAAGTTACAGAGTCATTAGAGTTGAGGCTCTGCCATTTTGGATACCTTAAGATTTCAATATATTTTCGTGTACAGTACCCTATGAGAAAATTGCAAAATATGCGACGGACTCAAAACATGGAATATTGGTCTCCGATTCAATAAATACAATATAACTTTGTATCTACCAAGTTACAGAGTCATTAGAGTTGAGGCTCTGCCATTTTGGATAGCTTAAGATTTCAATATATTTTCGTGTACAGTACCCTAAGAGAAAATGGCGAAATATGCGACGGTCTTAAAACATGGAATATTGGTCTCTGATTCAATAAATACAAAATAAAACTTGTATCCACCAAGTTACAGAGTCATCAGAGTTAAGGCTCTGCCATTTTGGGTGGCTTAAGATTTCGATATATTTTCGTGTACAGTACCCTATAAGAAAATGGCGAAATATGCGACCGACTTAAAACAGGGAATATTGGTCTCTAATTCAATAAATACAATATCAAACTTGTATCTACCAAGTTACAGAGGCATCAGAGTTGAGGGTCTGCCATTTTGGATAGCTTAAGATTTCGATATATTTTCGTGTACAGTACCCTATGAGAAAATGGCGAAATATGCGACGGACTTAAAACATGGAATATTGGTCTCCGATTCAATAAATACAATATAAAACTTGTATCTACCAAGTTATAGAGTCATTAGAGTTGAGGCTCTTCCATTTTGGATAGCTTAAGATTTCGATATATTTTCGTGTACAGTACCCTATGAGAAAATGGCGAAATATGCGACGGACTTAAAACATTGAATATTGGTCTCCGATTCAATAAATACAATATAAAACTTGTATATACCAAGTTACAGAGTCATTAGAGTTGAGGATCTGCCATTTTGGATAGCTTAAGATTTTGATATATTTTCGTGTACAGTACCCTATGAGAATATGGCGAAATATGCGACGGACGTAAAACAGGGAATATTGGTCTCTGATTCAATAAATACAATATAAAACTTGTATCTACCAAGTTATAGAGTCATTTGAGTTGAGGCTCTGCCATTAGCGATAGCTTAAGATTTCGATATATTTTCGTGTACAGTTCCCTATGAGAAAATGGCGAAATATGCGACGGACTTAAAACATTGAATATTTGTCTCCGATTCAATAAATACAATATAAAACTTGTATCTACCAAGTTACAGAGTCATTAGAGTTGAGGCTCTGCCATTTTGGATAGCTTAAGATTTCGATATATTTTCGTGTATAGTACCCTCTGAGAAAATGGCAAAATATGCGACGGACTCAAAACATGGAATATTGGTCTCCGATTCAATAAATACAGTATAAAACTTGTATTTACCAAGTTCCAGAGTCATTAGAGTTGAGGCTCTGCCATTTTGGATAGCTTAAGATTTCGATATATTTTCGTGTACAGTACCCTATGAGAAAATGGTAAAATATGCGACGGACTCAAAACATGGAATATTGGTCTCTGATTAAATAAATACAGTATAAAACTTGTATTTACCAAGTTACAGAGTCATTAGAGTTGAGGCTCTGCCATTTTGGATACCTTAAGATTTCAATATATTTTCGTGTACAGTACCCTATGAGAAAATTGCAAAATATGCGACGGACTCAAAACATGGAATATTGGTCTCCGATTCAATAAATACAATATAACTTTGTATCTACCAAGTTACAGAGTCATTAGAGTTGAGGCTCTGCCATTTTGGATAGCTTAAGATTTCAATATATTTTCGTGTACAGTACCCTAAGAGAAAATGGCGAAATATGCGACGGTCTTAAAACATGGAATATTGGTCTCTGATTCAATAAATACAAAATAAAACTTGTATCCACCAAGTTACAGAGTCATCAGAGTTAAGGCTCTGCCATTTTGGGTGGCTTAAGATTTCGATATATTTTCGTGTACAGTACCCTATAAGAAAATGGCGAAATATGCGACCGACTTAAAACAGGGAATATTGGTCTCTAATTCAATAAATACAATATCAAACTTGTATCTACCAAGTTACAGAGGCATCAGAGTTGAGGGTCTGCCATTTTGGATAGCTTAAGATTTCGATATATTTTCGTGTACAGTACCCTATGAGAAAATGGCGAAATATGCGACGGACTTAAAACATGGAATATTGGTCTCCGATTCAATAAATACAATATAAAACTTGTATCTACCAAGTTATAGAGTCATTAGAGTTGAGGCTCTTCCATTTTGGATAGCTTAAGATTTCGATATATTTTCGTGTACAGTACCCTATGAGAAAATGGCGAAATATGCGACGGACTTAAAACATTGAATATTGGTCTCCGATTCAATAAATACAATATAAAACTTGTATATACCAAGTTACAGAGTCATTAGAGTTGAGGATCTGCCATTTTGGATAGCTTAAGATTTTGATATATTTTCGTGTACAGTACCCTATGAGAAAATGGCGAAATATGCGACGGACGTAAAACAGGGAATATTGGTCCCTGATTCAATAAATACAATATAAAACTTGTATCTACCAAGTTATAGAGTCATTTGAGTTGAGGCTCTGCCATTAGCGATAGCTTAAGATTTCGATATATTTTCGTGTACAGTTCCCTATGAGAAAATGGCGAAATATGCGACGGACTTAAAACATTGAATATTTGTCTCCGATTCAATAAATACAATATAAAACTTGTATCTACCAAGTTACAGAGTCATTAGAGTTGAGGCTCTGCCATTTTGGATAGCTTAAGATTTCGATATATTTTCGTGTATAGTACCCTATGAGAAAATGGCAAAATATGCGACGGACTCAAAACATGGAATATTGGTCTCCGATTCAATAAATACAGTATAAAACTTGTATTTACCAAGTTCCAGAGTCATTAGAGTTGAGGCTCTGCCATTTTGGATAGCTTAAGATTTCAATATATTTTCGTGTTCAGTACCCTATGAGAAAATTGCAAAATATGCGACGGACTCAAAACATGGAATATTGGTCTCCGATTCAATAAATACAATATAACTTTGTATCTACCAAGTTACAGAGTCATTAGAGTTGAGGCTCTGCCATTTTGGATAGCTTAAGATTTCAATATATTTTCGTGTACAGTACCCTATGAGAAAATGGCAAAATATGCGACGGACTTAAAACATGGAATATTGGTCTCCGATTCAATAAATACAAAATAAAACTTGTATCTACCAAGTTACAGAGTCATCAGAGTTGAGGCTCTGCCATTTTGGGTGGCTTAAGATTTCGATATATTTTCGTGTACAGTACCCTATGAGAAAATGGCGATATATGCGACAGACTTAAAACAGGGAATATTGGTCTCCGATTCAATAAATACAATATAAAACTTGTATCTACCAAGTTACAGAGTCTCTAGAGTTGAGGCTCTGCCATTTTGGATAGCTTAAGATTTCGATATATTTTCGTGTACAGTACCCCATAAGAAAATGGCGAAATATGCGACGGTCTTAAAACATGGAATATTGGTCTCTGATTCAATAAATACAAAATAAAACTTGTATCCACCAAGTTACAGAGTCATCAGAGTTAAGGCTCTGCCATTTTGGGTGGCTTAAGATTTCGATATATTTTCGTGTACAGTACCCTATAAGAAAATGGCGAAATATGCGACCGACTTAAAACAGGGAATATTGGTCTCTAATTCAATAAATACAATATCAAACTTGTATCTACCAAGTTACAGAGGCATCAGAGTTGAGGGTCTGCCATTTTGGATAGCTTAAGATTTCGATATATTTTCGTGTACAGTACCCTATGAGAAAATGGCGAAATATGCGACGGACTTAAAACATGGAATATTGGTCTCCGATTCAATAAATACAATATAAAACTTGTATCTACCAAGTTATAGAGTCATTAGAGTTGAGGCTCTTCCATTTTGGATAGCTTAAGATTTCGATATATTTTCGTGTACAGTACCCTATGAGAAAATGGCGAAATATGCGACGGACTTAAAACATTGAATATTGGTCTCCGATTCAATAAATACAATATAAAACTTGTATATACCAAGTTACAGAGTCATTAGAGTTGAGGATCTGCCATTTTGGATAGCTTAAGATTTTGATATATTTTCGTGTACAGTACCCTATGAGAATATGGCGAAATATGCGACGGACGTAAAACAGGGAATATTGGTCTCTGATTCAATAAATACAATATAAAACTTGTATCTACCAAGTTATAGAGTCATTTGAGTTGAGGCTCTGCCATTAGCGATAGCTTAATATTTCGATATATTTTCGTGTACAGTTCCCTATGAGAAAATGGCGAAATATGCGACGGACTTAAAACATTGAATATTTGTCTCCGATTCAATAAATACAATATAAAACTTGTATCTACCAAGTTACAGAGTCATTAGAGTTGAGGCTCTGCCATTTTGGATAGCTTAAGATTTCGATATATTTTCGTGTATAGTACCCTCTGAGAAAATGGCAAAATATGCGACGGACTCAAAACATGGAATATTGGTCTCCGATTCAATAAATACAGTATAAAACTTGTATTTACCAAGTTCCAGAGTCATTAGAGTTGAGGCTCTGCCATTTTGGATAGCTTAAGATTTCAATATATTTTCGTGTTCAGTACCCTATGAGAAAATTGCAAAATATGCGACGGACTCAAAACATGGAATATTGGTCTCCGATTCAATAAATACAATATAACTTTGTATCTACCAAGATACAGAGTCATTAGAGTTGAGGCTCTGCCATTTTGGATAGCTTAAGATTTCAATATATTTTCGTGTACAGTACGCTATGAGAAAATGGCAAAATATGCGACGGACTTAAAACATGGAATATTGGTCTCCGATTCAATAAATACAAAATAAAACTTGTATCTACCAAGTTACAGAGTCATCAGAGTTGAGGCTCTGCCATTTTGGGTGGCTTAAGATTTCGATATATTTTCGTGTACAGTACCCTATGAGAAAATGGCGATATATGCGACAGACTTAAAACAGGGAATATTGGTCTCCGATTCAATAAATACAATATAAAACTTGTATCTACCAAGTTACAGAGTCTCTAGAGTTGAGGCTCTGCCATTTTGGATAGCTTAAGATTTCGATATATTTTCGTGTACAGTACCCCATAAGAAAATGGCGAAATATGCGACGGACTTAAAACAGGGAATATTGGTCTCTGATTCAATAAATAGAATATAAAACTTGTATCTACCAAGTTACAGAGTCATTAGAGTTGAGGGTCTGCCATTTTGGATAGCTTAAGATTTCGATATATTTTCGTGTACAGTACCCTATGAGAAAATGGCGAAATATGCGACGAACTTAAAACATGGAATATTTTTCTCCGATTCAATAAATACAATATAAAACTTGTATCTACCAAGTTACAGAGTCATTAGAGTTGAGGGTCTGCCATTTTGGATAGCTTAAGATTTCGATATATTTTCGTGTACAGTACCCTATGAGAAAATGGCGAAATATGCGACGGACTTAAAACAAGGAATATTGGTCTCCGATTCAATAAATACAATATAAAATTTGTATCTACCAAGTTACAGAGTCATTAGAGTTGAGGTTCTTCCATTTTGGATAGCTTAAGATTTCGATATGTTTTCGTGTACCCTATTAGAAAATGGCGAAATATGCGACGGACTTAAAACATTGAATATTGGTCTCCGATTCAATAAATACAATATAAAACTTGTATCTACCAAGTTACAGAGTCATTAGAGTTGAGGTTCTGCCATTTTGGATAGCTTAAGATTTCGATATATTTTCGTGTACAGTACCCTATAAGAAAATGGCGAAATATGCGACGGACTTAAAAAAGGGAATATTGGTCTCTGATTCAATACATACAATATAAAAGTTGTATCTACCAAGTTACAGAGTCATTAGAGTTGAGGGTCTTCCATTTTGGATAGCTTAAGATTTCGATATATTTTCGTGTACAGTACCCTATGAGAAAATGGTGAAATATGCGACGGACTTAAAACATGGAATATTGGTCTCCGATTCAATAAATACAATATATGTAACATCCGGCCCTCGGGGCTCGAATGCTACTCGGCACGTAACCCGAACTGGGTCCCGATGAGCTAAGAGTGCCGAAAGACATAATGATCTTACAACGAGGGACATGAAAGTTAGAAATAATCATGAACATGCACCCATAACATAGAAAGTCATATAACACGGAAGTCCGACACAAATACCCCCTAGCAAGTGGGTCCGACACCCCAAGTCATGTAAATATGCAGTAGTAAAGTGTAACAATAACATTCTCCATCATTCCTAGAAGAAAATATAGAATATATAACACAAACAGACTAAAATGCCCAAATCCCATGCACACAACAATTCCTATGCACGACTCGGACCCTTGTGATCATCATCTCTCGCCGACTGTAAAGTATAGCTGATACCTGAATCTGTATAATAACGACAACGAGGAAAGGGATCACTATCCAATCAATAATATATAACTTAGGCAGTAAATACTACGGAGTATATATGCGATGCACGCTACACCAATTCACAATAATAAATCTCTATTTGTACCACACCAAAGCACACCTATATAATTGCATCAACCACGAAGAAGTGTCTTGATCACAAAGCTTAGACACTAACCACATGAATAGCCTTAACCACAAAGAATGGCCATTACTCACAAAGAAGTACCCGTAATCACAAAGCTTGGGCACTAACCACATCAAACAGGTAGATAAATGCGCACAGATAACTAATGCAATGCACCACTCACTTAAGTACTACAAGATAAGTGCACACACACCACTCATGCGACCACAAGGCCTCATGAGCTTCACCACGAGAACCATATATTACAATTGCATAGTGAGTAAGTTTAGAAGACTTACCTTGATTTGATAATAATACTCCCAACAACTCTCACCAGTGCCCAAGTGTACTCAATCCACACGATCACCTAGTAACCAACACATTACTCTAATATAAGTTGTGTGATTGTAACCATAGCACACGACATTTGGAAAACATATCTAGGTCCTATTCAAATCAAACTACACCGTACCACCACTATCCACATTCCTTAATTAGTCTAGATAATATTGCATATAATATCTATACATAACTTAAAGGATAAATTTACATGTATATAAGAGTTTACCACTCTCAACTAGAATGAAGTACATCAATTCCCTTACTCACCTGCTAACTTACCCATTATAAACAAAGACCCATATATACCTACCCAGAACATCACTCGGATCAATTTAATTGTATTCCAATCCACTTCAATAGCTAATCACTTAATCCATTCGCCCAGTTGTTAATTCCCTAACTACATAATATATATGACAGCAACAAAAGATTTACCTAAAGTCGGCGAAACAATAACGATGAATAGACTTCGAATAACCTATCGAAACATATATATCACCCATACTACAGATGTCTATATATCTACTCCTTTCCAAACAATTAACTTCCCCCATATATACGTACAATCCAACGCCCAACCTCGATCACCCAATTCGATCATCCAATGCTTAAATTCACTCAACCTATTGCCCGATCGATTCACGAAAAGCACACATAAATATCAACAAGTGCATCGCTCACCCGAATCGGCTCCTTACTATCGATATCCGCAGGCGTTGGCGTCCTCCGGTGTGACTCCAAGCGCCAATTCGTCTCTCTCCGACTCACAGGGTGTGCTTGGATCGCTTCTCTCCTCTCAATTGTAACCGTCCCGCGCCTCCGTTTGATAACCCCCCTACTTCCTAACCCTCTCTAAAGATGTACCCTAGTCCGATTAATAAGTAATAATAATAATAATAAAATACTAAAAGACTTAACATATTATGGATTCTAGCAATTCCTTAATTCAAGTACTCCTACCGCCTAGCTAATATTGTTCAGCCCATCTCAAATAATTTCCCCTAATTAACATTACCATAATCATAAACTAAGGCTCCTAATTCCTAGTCTCACATTCTAAATTCAATTGTTACAATATAAAACTTGTATCTACCAAGTTACAGAGTCATTAGAGTTGAGGGTCTTCCATTTTGGATAGCTTAAGATTTCGATATATTTTCGTGTACAGTACCCTATGAGAAAATGGCGAAATATGCGATGGACTTAAAACATGGAATATTGGTCTCCGATTCAATAAATACAATATAAAACTTGTATCTAAAAAGTTACAGAGTCATTAGAGTTGAGGCTCTGCCATTTTGGTTGGCTTAAGATTTCGATATATTTTCGTGTACAGTACCCTATGAGATAATGGCGAAATTTGCGACGGACTTAAAACAGGGAATATTGGTCTCCGATTCAATAAATACAGTATAAAACTTGTATCTACCAAGTTACAGAGTCATTAGAGTTGAGGCTCTGCCATTTTGGATAGCTTAAGATTTCGATATATTTTCGTGTACAGTACCCTATGAGAAAATTGCAAAATATGCGACGGACTCAAAACATGGAATATTGGTCTCCGATTCAATAAATACAATATAAAACTTATATCTACCAAGTTACAGAGTCATTAAAGTTGAGGCTCTGCCATTTTGGATATCTTAAGATTTCGATATATTTTCGTGTACAGTACCCTATGAGAAAATGGCGAAATATGCGACGGACGTAAAACAGGGAATATTGGTCTCTGATTCAATAAATACAATATAAAACTTGTATCTACCAAGTTACAGAGTCATTAGAGTTGAGGGTCTGCCATTTTGGATAGCTTAAGATTTCGATATATTTTCGTGTACAGTACCCTATGAGAAAATGGCGAAATATGCGACGGACTTAAAACATGGAATATTGGTCTCCGATTCAATAAATACAATATAAAACTTGTATCTACCAAGTTACAGAGTCATTAGAGTTGAGGCTCTTCCATTTTGGATAGCTTAAGATTTCGATATATTTTCGTGTACAGTACCCTATGAGAAAATGACGAAATATGCGACGGACTTAAAACATTGAATATTGGTCTCCGATTCAATAAATACAATATAAAACTTGTATCTACCAAGTTACAGAGTCATTAGAGTTGAGGGTCTGCCATTTTGGATAGCTTAAGATTTCGATATATTTTCGTGTAAAGTACCCTATGAGAAAATGGCGAAATATGCGACGGACTTAAAACATGGAATATTGGTCTCCGATTCAATAAATACAATATAAAACTTGTATCTACCAAGTTACAGAGTGATCAGAGTTGAGGCTCTGCCATTTTGGTTGGCTTAAGATTTCGATATATTTTCGTTTACAGTACCCTATGAGAAAATGGCGAAATATGCGACGGACTTAAAACAGGGAATATTGGTCTCCGATTCAATAAATACAATATAAAACTTGTATCTACCAAGTTACAGAGTCATTAGAGTTGAGGCTCTGCCATTTTGGGTAGCTTAAGATTTCGATATATTTTCGTGTACAGTACCCTATGAAAAAATGGCAAAATATGCGACGGACTAAAAAAATGGAATATTGGTCTCCGATTCAATAAATACAATATAAAACTTTTATCTACCAAGTTAAAGAGTCATTAGAGTTGAGGATTTGCCATTTTGGATTGCTTAAGATTTCGATATATTTTCGTGGACAGTACCCTATGAGAAAAAGGCGAAATATGCGACGGACTTAAAACATGGAATATTGGTCTCCGATTCAATAAATACAATATAAAACTTGTATCTTCCAACTTACAGAGTCATTAGATTTGAGGCTCTGCCATTTTGGATTGCTTAAGATTTCGATATATTTTCCTGTACAGTACCCTATGAGAAAATGGCGAAATATGCGACGGATTTAAAACAGGGAATATTGGTCTCCGATTCAATAAATACAATATAAAACTTGTATCTACCAAGTTACAGAGTCATTTGAGTTGAGGCTCTTCCATTTTGGATAGCTTAAGATTTCGATATATTTTCCTGTACAGTACCCTATGACAAAATGGCGAAATATGCGACGGACTTAAAACATGGAATATTGGTCTCTGATTCAATAAATACAATATAAAACTTGTATCTACCAAGTTACAGAGTCATTAGAGTTGAGGCTCTGCCATTTTGGTTGGCTTAAGATTTCGATATATTTTCGTGTACAGTACCCTATGAGATAATGGCGAAATATGCGACGTACTTAAAACAGGGAATATTGGTCTCCGATTCAATAAATACAGTATAAAACTTGTATCTACCAAGTTACAGAGTCATTTGAGTTGAGGCTCTGCCATTTTGGATAGCTTAAGATTTCGATATATTTTCGTGTACAGTACCCAATGAGAAAATTGCAAAATATGCGACGGACTCAAAACATGGAATATTGGTCTCCGATTCAATAAATACAATATAAAACTTGTATCTACCAAGTTACAGAGTCATTAGAGTTGAGGCTCTGCCATTTTGGATATCTTAAGATTTCAATATATTTTTATGTACAGTACCCTATGAGAAAATGGCGAAATATGCGACGGACTTAAAACGTGGAATATTGGTCTCTGATTCAATAAATACAATATATAACTTGTATCTACCAAGTTACAGAGTGATCAGAGTTGAGGCTCTGCCATTTTGGTTGGCTTAAAATTTCGATATATTTTCGTATACAGTACCCTATGAGAAAATGGCGAAATATGCGACGGACTTAAAACATGGAATATTGGTCTCCGATTCAATAAATACAATATAAAACTTGTATCTAACAAGTTACAGAGTCATTAGAGTTGAGGGTCTGCCATTTTGTATAGCTTAAGATTTCGATATATTTTTATGTACAGTACCCTATGAGAAAATGGCGAAATATGCGACGGACTTAAAACGTGGAATATTGGTCTCTGATTCAATAAATACAATATAAAACTTGTATCTACCAAGTTACAGAGTTGTTAGAGTTGAGGGTCTGCCATTTTGGATAGCTTAAGATTTCGATATATTTTCGTGTACAGTACCCTATGAGAAAAATGCAAAATATGCGACGGACTCAAAACATGGAATATTAGTCTCCGATTCAATAAATATAGTATAAAACTTGTATCTACCAAGTTACAGAGTCATTAGAGTTCAGGCTCTGCCATTTTGGATTGCTTAAGATTTCGATATATTTTCGTGTACAGTACCCTATGAGAAAATGGCAAAATATGCGACGGACTTAAAACAGGGAATATTGGTCTCCGATTCAATAAATACAATATAAAACTTGTATCTACCAAGTTACAGAGTCATTAGAGTTGAGACTCTTCCATTTTGGATAGCTTAAGATTTCGATATGTTTTCGTGTACAGTACCCTATGAGAAAATGGCGAAATATGCGACGGACTTAAAACTGGGAATATTGGTCTCCGATTCAATAAATACAATATAAAACTTGTATCTACCAAGTTACAGAGTCATTAGAGTTGAGGGTCTGCCATTTTGGATAGCTTAAGATTTCGATATATTTTCGTATACAGTACCCTATGAGAAAATGGCGAAATATGCGACGGACTTAAAACATGGAATATTGGTCTCCGATTCAATAAATACAATATAAAACTTGTATCTACCAAGTTACAGAGTCATTAGGGTTGAGGCTCTCCCATTTTGGATATCTTAAGATTTCAATATATTTTGGTGTACAATACCCTATGAGAAAATGGCGAAATATGCGACGGACTTAAAACAGGGAATATTGGTCTCCGATTCAATAAATACAATATAAAACTTGTATCTACCAAGTTACAGAGTCATTAGAGTTGAGGCTCTGCCATTTTGGATAGCTTAAGATTTCGATATATTTTCGTGTACAGTACCCTATGAGAAAATGGCAAAATATGCGACGGACTAAAAAAATGGAATATTGGTCTCCGATTTAATAAATACAATATAAAACCTGTATCTACCAAGTTACAGAGTCATTATAGTTGAGGCTTTTCCATTTTGGATTGCTTAAGATTTCGATATATTTTCGTGGACAGTACCCTATGAGAAAATGGCAAAATATGCGACGGACTTAAAACATGGAATATTGGTCTCCGATTCAATAAATACAATATAAAACTTGTATCTTCCAACTTACAGAGTCATTAGATTTGAGGCTCTGCCATTTTGGATTGCTTAAGATTTCGATATATTTTCCTGTACAGTACCCTATGAGAAAATGGCGAAATATGCGACGGATTTAAAACAGGGAATATTGGTCTCCGATTCAATAAATACAATATAAAACTTGTATCTACCAAGTTACAGAGTCATTTGAGTTGAGGCTCTTCCATTTTGGATATCTTAAGATTTCAATATATTTTGGTGTACAATACCCTATGACAAAATGGCGAAATATGCGACGGACTTAAAACATGGAATATTGGTCTCTGATTCAATAAATACAATATAAAACTTGTATCTATCAAGTTACAGAGTCATTAGAGTTGAGGCTCTGCCATTTTGGTTGGCTTAAGATTTCGATATATTTTCGTGTACAGTACCCTATGAGATAATGGCGAAATATGCGACGTACTTAAAACAGGGAATATTGGTCTCCGATTCAATAAATACAGTATAGAACTTGTATCTACCAAGTTACAGAGTCATTTGAGTTGAGGCTCTGCCATTTTGGATAGCTTAAGATTTCGATATATTTTCGTGTACAGTACCCAATGAGAAAATTGCAAAATATGCGACGGACTCAAAACATGGAATATTGGTCTCCGATTCAATAAATACAATATAAAACTTGTATCTACCAAGTTACAGAGTCATTAGAGTTGAGGCTCTGCCATTTTGGATATCTTAAGATTTCAATATATTTTTATGTACAGTACCCTATGAGAAAATGGCGAAATATGCGACGGACTTAAAACGTGGAATATTGGTCTCTGATTCAATAAATACAATATATAACTTGTATCTACCAAGTTACAGAGTGATCAGAGTTGAGGCTCTGCCATTTTGGTTGGCTTAAAATTTCGATATATTTTCGTATACAGTACCCTATGAGAAAATGGCGAAATATGCGACGGACTCAAAACATGGAATATTGGTCTCCGATTCAATAAATACAATATAAAACTTGTATCTACCAAGTTACAGAGTCATTAGAGTTGAGGCTCTGCCATTTTGGATATCTTAAGATTTCGATATATTTTCGTGTACAGTACCCTATGAGAAAATGGCGAAATATGCGACGGACGTAAAACAGGGAATATTGGTCTCTGATTCAATAAATACAATATAAAACTTGTATCTACCAAGTTACAGAGTCATTAGAGTTGAGGGTCTGCCATTTTGGATAGCTTAAGATTTCGATATATTTTCGTGTACAGTACCCTATGAGAAAATGGCAAAATATGCGACGGACTTAAAACAGGGAATATTGGTCTCCGATTCAATAAATACAATATAAAACTTGTATCTACCAAGTTACAGAGTCATTAGAGTTGAGACTCTTCCATTTTGGATAGCTTAAGATTTCGATATGTTTTCGTGTACAGTACCCTATGAGAAAATGGCGAAATATGCGACGGACTTAAAACTGGGAATATTGGTCTCCGATTCAATAAATACAATATAAAACTTGTATCTACCAAGTTACAGAGTCATTAGAGTTGAGGGTCTGCCATTTTGGATAGCTTAAGATTTCGATATATTTTCGTATACAGTACCCTATGAGAAAATGGCGAAATATGCGACGGACTTAAAACATGGAATATTGGTCTCCGATTCAATAAATACAATATAAAACTTGTATCTACCAAGTTACAGAGTCATTAGGGTTGAGGCTCTCCCATTTTGGATATCTTAAGATTTCAATATATTTTGGTGTACAATACCCTATGAGAAAATGGCGAAATATGCGACGGACTTAAAACAGGGAATATTGGTCTCCGATTCAATAAATACAATATAAAACTTGTATCTACCAAGTTACAGAGTCATTAGAGTTGAGGCTCTGCCATTTTGGATAGCTTAAGATTTCGATATATTTTCGTGTACAGTACCCTATGAGAAAATGGCAAAATATGCGACGGACTAAAAAAATGGAATATTGGTCTCCGATTTAATAAATACAATATAAAACCTGTATCTACCAAGTTACAGAGTCATTATAGTTGAGGCTTTTCCATTTTGGATTGCTTAAGATTTCGATATATTTTCGTGGACAGTACCCTATGAGAAAATGGCAAAATATGCGACGGACTTAAAACATGGAATATTGGTCTCCGATTCAATAAATACAATATAAAACTTGTATCTACCAAGTTACAGAGTCATTAGAGTTGAGGCTCTGCCATTTTGGATAGCTTAAGATTTCGATATATTTTCGTATACAGTACCCTATGAGAAAATGGCAAAATATGCGACGGACTCAAAACATGGAATATTGGTCTCCGATTCAATAAATACAATATAAAACTTGTATCTACCAAGTTACAGAGTCATTAGAGTTGAGGCTCTGCCATTTTGGATATCTTAAGATTTCGATATATTTTCGTGTACAGTACCCTATGAGAAAATGGCGAAATATGCGACGGACGTAAAACAGGGAATATTGGTCTCTGATTCAATAAATACAATATAAAACTTGTATCTACCAAGTTACAGAGTCATTAGAGTTGAGGGTCTGCCATTTTGGATAGCTTAAGATATCGATATATTTTCGTGTACAGTACCCTATGAGAAAATGGCAAAATATGCGACGGACTTAAAACAGGGAATATTGGTCTCCGATTCAATAAATACAATATAAAACTTGTATCTACCAAGTTACAGAGTCATTAGAGTTGAGACTCTTCCATTTTGGATAGCTTAAGATTTCGATATGTTTTCGTGTACAGTACCCTATGAGAAAATGGCGAAATATGCGACGGACTTAAAACTGGGAATATTGGTCTCCGATTCAATAAATACAATATAAAACTTGTATCTACCAAGTTACAGAGTCATTAGAGTTGAGGGTCTGCCATTTTGGATAGCTTAAGATTTCGATATATTTTCGTATACAGTACCCTATGAGAAAATGGCGAAATATGCGACGGACTTAAAACATGGAATATTGGTCTCCGATTCAATAAATACAATATAAAACTTGTATCTACCAAGTTACAGAGTCATTAGGGTTGAGGCTCTCCCATTTTGGATATCTTAAGATTTCAATATATTTTGGTGTACAATACCCTATGAGAAAATGGCGAAATATGCGACGGACTTAAAACAGGGAATATTGGTCTCCGATTCAATAAATACAATATAAAACTTGTATCTACCAAGTTACAGAGTCATTAGAGTTGAGGCTCTGCCATTTTGGATAGCTTAAGATTTTGATATATTTTCGTGTACAGTACCCTATGAGAAAATGGCAAAATATGCGACGGACTAAAAAAATGGAATATTGGTCTCCGATTTAATAAATACAATATAAAACCTGTATCTACCAAGTTACAGAGTCATTATAGTTGAGGCTTTTCCATTTTGGATTGCTTAAGATTTCGATATATTTTCGTGGACAGTACCCTATGAGAAAATGGCAAAATATGCGACGGACTTAAAACATGGAATATTGGTCTCCGATTCAATAAATACAATATAAAACTTGTATCTACCAAGTTACAGAGTCATTAGAGTTGAGGCTCTGCCATTTTGGATTGCTTAAGATTTCGATATATTTTCGTATACAGTACCCTATGAGAAAATGACAAAATATGCGACGGATTTAAAACAGGGAATATTGGTCTCCGATTCAATAAATACAATATAAAACTTGTATCTACCAAGTTACAGAGTCATTAGAGTTGAGGCTCTGCCATTTTGGATATCTTAAGATTTCGATATATTTTCGTGTACAGTACCCTATGAGAAAATGGCGAAATATGCGACGGACGTAAAACAGGGAATATTGGTCTCTGATTCAATAAATACAATATAAAACTTGTATCTACCAAGTTACAGAGTCATTAGAGTTGAGGGTCTGCCATTTTGGATAGCTTAAGATTTCGATATATTTTCGTGTACAGTACCCTATGAGAAAATGGCAAAATATGCGACGGACTTAAAACAGGGAATATTGGTCTCCGATTCAATAAATACAATATAAAACTTGTATCTACCAAGTTACAGAGTCATTAGAGTTGAGACTCTTCCATTTTGGATAGCTTAAGATTTCGATATGTTTTCGTGTACAGTACCCTATGAGAAAATGGCGAAATATGCGACGGACTTAAAACTGGGAATATTGGTCTCCGATTCAATAAATACAATATAAAACTTGTATCTACCAAGTTACAGAGTCATTAGAGTTGAGGGTCTGCCATTTTGGATAGCTTAAGATTTCGATATATTTTCGTATACAGTACCCTATGAGAAAATGGCGAAATATGCGACGGACTTAAAACATGGAATATTGGTCTCCGATTCAATAAATACAATATAAAACTTGTATCTACCAAGTTACAGAGTCATTAGGGTTGAGGCTCTCCCATTTTGGATATCTTAAGATTTCAATATATTTTGGTGTACAATACCCTATGAGAAAATGGCGAAATATGCGACGGACTTAAAACAGGGAATATTGGTCTCCGATTCAATAAATACAATATAAAACTTGTATCTACCAAGTTACAGAGTCATTAGAGTTGAGGCTCTGCCATTTTGGATAGCTTAAGATTTCGATATATTTTCGTGTACAGTACCCTATGAGAAAATGGCAAAATATGCGACGGACTCAAAACATGGAATATTGGTCTCCGATTTAATAAATACAATATAAAACCTGTATCTACCAAGTTACAGAGTCATTATAGTTGAGGCTTTTCCATTTTGGATTGCTTAAGATTTCGATATATTTTCGTGGACAGTACCCTATGAGAAAATGGCAAAATATGCGACGGACTTAAAACATGGAATATTGGTCTCCGATTCAATAAATACAATATAAAACTTGTATCTACCAAGTTACAGAGTCATTAGAGTTGAGGCTCTGCCATTTTGGATAGCTTAAGATTTCGATATATTTTCGTATACAGTACCCTATGAGAAAATGGCAAAATATGCGACGGACTCAAAACATGGAATATTGGTCTCCGATTCAATAAATACAATATAAAACTTGTATCTACCAAGTTACAGAGTCATTAGAGTTGAGGCTCTGCCATTTTGGATATCTTAAGATTTCGATATATTTTCGTGTACAGTACCCTATGAGAAAATGGCGAAATATGCGACGGACGTAAAACAGGGAATATTGGTCTCTGATTCAATAAATACAATATAAAACTTGTATCTACCAAGTTACAGAGTCATTAGAGTTGAGGGTCTGCCATTTTGGATAGCTTAAGATTTCGATATATTTTCGTTTACAGTACCCTATGAGAAAATGGCAAAATATGCGACGGACTTAAAACAGGGAATATTGGTCTCCGATTCAATAAATACAATATAAAACTTGTATCTACCAAGTTACAGAGTCATTAGAGTTGAGACTCTTCCATTTTGGATAGCTTAAGATTTCGATATGTTTTCGTGTACAGTACCCTATGAGAAAATGGCGAAATATGCGACGGACTTAAAACTGGGAATATTGGTCTCCGATTCAATAAATACAATATAAAACTTGTATCTACCAAGTTACAGAGTCATTAGAGTTGAGGGTCTGCCATTTTGGATAGCTTAAGATTTCGATATATTTTCGTATACAGTACCCTATGAGAAAATGGCGAAATATGCGACGGACTTAAAACATGGAATATTGGTCTCCGATTCAATAAATACAATATAAAACTTGTATCTACCAAGTTACAGAGTCATTAGGGTTGAGGCTCTCCCATTTTGGATATCTTAAGATTTCAATATATTTTGGTGTACAATACCCTATGAGAAAATGGCGAAATATGCGACGGACTTAAAACAGGGAATATTGGTCTCCGATTCAATAAATACAATATAAAACTTGTATCTACCAAGTTACAGAGTCATTAGAGTTGAGGCTCTGCCATTTTGGATAGCTTAAGATTTTGATATATTTTCGTGTACAGTACCCTATGAGAAAATGGCAAAATATGCGACGGACTAAAAAAATGGAATATTGGTCTCCGATTTAATAAATACAATATAAAACCTGTATCTACCAAGTTACAGAGTCATTATAGTTGAGGCTTTTCCATTTTGGATTGCTTAAGATTTCGATATATTTTCGTGGACAGTACCCTATGAGAAAATGGCAAAATATGCGACGGACTTAAAACATGGAATATTGGTCTCCGATTCAATAAATACAATATAAAACTTGTATCTACCAAGTTACAGAGTCATTAGAGTTGAGGCTCTGCCATTTTGGATTGCTTAAGATTTCGATATATTTTCGTATACAGTACCCTATGAGAAAATGGCAAAATATGCGACGGATTTAAAACAGGGAATATTGGTCTCCGATTCAATAAATACAATATAAAACTTGTATCTACCAAGTTACAGAGTCATTAGAGTTGAGGCTCTGCCATTTTGGATATCTTAAGATTTCGATATATTTTCGTGTACAGTACCCTATGAGAAAATGGCGAAATATGCGACGGACGTAAAACAGGGAATATTGGTCTCTGATTCAATAAATACAATATAAAACTTGTATCTACCAAGTTACAGAGTCATTAGAGTTGAGGGTCTGCCATTTTGGATAGCTTAAGATTTCGATATATTTTCGTGTACAGTACCCTATGAGAAAATGGCAAAATATGCGACGGACTTAAAACAGGGAATATTGGTCTCCGATTCAATAAATACAATATAAAACTTGTATCTACCAAGTTACAGAGTCATTAGAGTTGAGACTCTTCCATTTTGGATAGCTTAAGATTTCGATATGTTTTCGTGTACAGTACCCTATGAGAAAATGGCGAAATATGCGACGGACTTAAAACTGGGAATATTGGTCTCCGATTCAATAAATACAATATAAAACTTGTATCTACCAAGTTACAGAGTCATTAGAGTTGAGGGTCTGCCATTTTGGATAGCTTAAGATTTCGATATATTTTCGTATACAGTACCCTATGAGAAAATGGCGAAATATGCGACGGACTTAAAACATGGAATATTGGTCTCCGATTCAATAAATACAATATAAAACTTGTATCTACCAAGTTACAGAGTCATTAGGGTTGAGGCTCTCCCATTTTGGATATCTTAAGATTTCAATATATTTTGGTGTACAATACCCTATGAGAAAATGGCGAAATATGCGACGGACTTAAAACAGGGAATATTGGTCTCCGATTCAATAAATACAATATAAAACTTGTATCTACCAAGTTACAGAGTCATTAGAGTTGAGGCTCTGCCATTTTGGATAGCTTAAGATTTCGATATATTTTCGTGTACAGTACCCTATGAGAAAATGGCAAAATATGCGACGGACTCAAAACATGGAATATTGGTCTCCGATTTAATAAATACAATATAAAACCTGTATCTACCAAGTTACAGAGTCATTATAGTTGAGGCTTTTCCATTTTGGATTGCTTAAGATTTCGATATATTTTCGTGGACAGTACCCTATGAGAAAATGGCAAAATATGCGACGGACTTAAAACATGGAATATTGGTCTCCGATTCAATAAATACAATATAAAACTTGTATCTTCCAACTTACAGAGTCATTAGATTTGAGGCTCTGCCATTTTGGATTGCTTAAGATTTCGATATATTTTCCTGTACAGTACCCTATGAGAAAATGGCGAAATATGCGACGGATTTAAAACAGGGAATATTGGTCTCCGATTCAATAAATACAATATAAAACTTGTATCTACCAAGTTACAGAGTCATTTGAGTTGAGGCTCTTCCATTTTGGATAGCTTAAGATTTCGATATATTTTCGTGTACAGTACCCTATGACAAAATGGCGAAATATGCGACGGACTTAAAACATGGAATATTGGTCTCTGATTCAATAAATACAATATAAAACTTGTATCTACCAAGTTACAGAGTCATTAGAGTTGAGGCTCTGCCATTTTGGTTGGCTTAAGATTTCGATATATTTTCGTGTACAGTACCCTATGAGATAATGGCGAAATATGCGACGTACTTAAAACAGGGAATATTGGTCTCCGATTCAATAAATACAGTATAAAACTTGTATCTACCAAGTTACAGAGTCATTTGAGTTGAGGCTCTGCCATTTTGGATAGCTTAAGATTTCGATATATTTTCGTGTACAGTACCCTATGAGAAAATGGCAAAATATGCGACGGACTAAAAAAATGGAATATTGGTCTCCGATTTAATAAATACAATATAAAACCTGTATCTACCAAGTTACAGAGTCATTATATTTGAGGCTTTTCCATTTTGGATTGCTTAAGATTTCGATATATTTTCGTGGACAGTACCCTATGAGAAAATGGCAAAATATGCGACGGACTTAAAACATGGAATATTGGTCTCCGATTCAATAAATACAATATAAAACTTGTATCTTCCAACTTACAGAGTCATTAGATTTGAGGCTCTGCCATTTTGGATTGCTTAAGATTTCGATATATTTTCCTGTACAGTACCCTATGAGAAAATGGCGAAATATGCGACGGATTTAAAACAGGGAATATTGGTCTCCGATTCAATAAATACAATATAAAACTTGTATCTACCAAGTTACAGAGTCATTTGAGTTGAGGCTCTTCCATTTTGGATAGCTTAAGATTTCGATATATTTTCGTGTACAGTACCCTATGACAAAATGGCGAAATATGCGACGGACTTAAAACATGGAATATTGGTCTCCGATTCAATAAATACAATATAAAACTTGTATCTACCAAGTTACAGAGTAATTAGAGTTGAGGCTCTGCCATTTTGGATAGCTTAAGATTTCGATATATTTTCGTGTATAGTACCCTATGAGAAAATGGCAAAATATGCGACGGATTCAAAACATGGAATATTGGTCTCCGATTCAATAAATAGAATATAAAACTTGTATCTAAAAAGTTACAGAGTCATTAGGGTTGAGGCTCTGCCATTTTGGATATCTTAAGATTTCAATATATTTTGGTGTACAGTACCCTATGAGAAAATGGCGAAATATGCGACGGACATAAAACATGGAATATTGGTCTCCGATTCAATAAATACAATATAAAACTTGTATCTACCAAGTTACAGATCAGAGTTGAGGCTCTGCCATTTTGGTTGGCTTAAGATTTCGATATATTTTCGTTTACAGTACCCTATGAGAAAATGGCGAAATATGCGACGGACTTAAAACAGGGAATATTGGTCTCCGATTCAATAAATACAATATAAAACTTGTATCTACCAAGTTACAGAGTCATTAGATTTGAGGATCTGCCATTTTGGATAGCTTAAGATTTCGATATATTTTCGTGTACAGTACCCTATGAGAAAATGGCAAAATATGCGACGGACTAAAAAAATGGAATATTGGTCTCCGATTTAATAAATACAATATAAAACCTGTATCTACCAAGTTACAGAGTCATTATAGTTGAGGCTTTGCCATTTTGGATTGCTTAAGATTTCGATATATTTTCGTGGACAGTACCCTATGAGAAAAAGGCGAAATATGCGACGGACTTAAAACATGGAATATTGGTCTCCGATTCAATAAATACAATATAAAACTTGTATCTTCCAACTTACAGAGTCATTAGATTTGAGGCTCTGCCATTTTGGATTACTTAAGATTTCGATATATTTTCCTGTACACTACCCTATGAGAAAGTGGCGAAATATGCGACGGATTTAAAACAGGGAATATTGGTCTCCGATTCAATAAATACAATATAAAACTTGTATCTACCAAGTTACAGAGTCATTAGAGTTGAGGCACTTCCATTTTGGTTGGCTTAAGATTTCGATATATTTTCGTGTACAGTACCCTATGACAAAATGGCGAAATATGCGACGGACTAAAAAATGGAATATTGGTCTCCGATTCAATAAATACAATATAAAACTTGTATCTACCAAGTTACAGAGTCATTAGAGTTGAGGGTCTGCCATTTTGGTTGGCTTAAGATTTCGATATATTTTCGTGTACAATACCCTAGGAGATAATGGCGAAATATGCGACGGACTTAAAACATGGAATATTGGTCTCCGATTCAATAAATACAATATAAAACTTGTATCTTCCAACTTACAGAGTCATTAGATTTGAGGATCTGCCATTTTGGATAGCTTAAGATTTCGATATATTTTCGTGTACAGTACCCTATGAGAAAATGGCAAAATATGCGACGGACTAAATAAATGGAATATTGGTCTCCGATTCAATAAATACAATATAAAACTTGTATCTACCAAGTTACAGAGTCATTAGAGTTGAGGCTTTGCCATTTTGGATTGCTTAAGATTTCGATACATTTTCGTGGACAGTACCCTATGAGAAAAAGGCGAAATATGCGACGGACATAAAACATTGAATATTGGTCTCCGATTCAATAAATACAATATAAAACTTGTATCTTCCAACTTACAGAGTGATCAGAGTTGAGGCTCTGCCATTTTGGATTGCTTAAGATTTCGATATATTTTCCTGTACAGTACCCTATGAGAAAATGGCGAAATATGCGACGGATTTAAAACAGGGAATATTGGTCTCCGATTCAATAAATACAATATAAAACTTGTATCTACCAAGTTACAGAGTCATTAGGGTTGAGGCTCTGCCATTTTGGATATCTTAAGATTTCAATATATTTTGGTGTACAATACCCTATGAGAAAATGGCGAAATATGCGACGGACATAAAACATGGAATATTGGTCTCCGATTCAATAAATACAATATAAAACTTGTATCTACCAAGTTACAGAGTGATCAGAGTTGAGGCTCTGCCATTTTGGTTGGCTTAAGATTTCGATATATTTTCGTTTACAGTACCCTATGAGAAAATGGCGAAATATGCGACGGACTTAAAACAGGGAATATTGGTCTCCGATTCAATAAATACAATATAAAACTTATATCTACCAAGTTACAGAGTCATTAGAGTTGAGGCTCTGCCATTTTGGATAGCTTAAGATTTCGATATATTTTCGTGTACAGTACCCTATGAGAAAATGGCAAAATATGCGACGGACTAAAAAAATGGAATATTGGTCTCCGATTTAATAAATACAATACAAAACCTGTATCTACCAAGTTACAGAGTCATTATAGTTGAGGCTTTGCCATTTTGGATTGCTTAAGATTTCGATATATTTTCGTGGACAGTACCCTATGAGAAAAAGGCGAAATATGCGACGGACTTAAAACATGGAATATTGGTCTCCGATTCAATAAATACAATATAAAACTTGTATCTTCCAACTTACAGAGTCATTAGATTTGAGGCTCTGCCATTTTGGATTGCTTAAGATTTCGATATATTTTCCTGTACAGTACCCTATGAGAAAGTGGCGAAATATGCGACGGATTTAAAACAGGGAATATTGGTCTCCGATTCAATAAATACAATATAAAACTTGTATCTACCAAGTTATAGAGTCATTAGAGTTGAGGCTCTTCCATTTTGGATAGCTTAAGATTTCGATATATTTTCGTGTACAGTACCCTATGACAAAATGGCGAAATATGCGACGGACTTAAAACATGGAATATTGGTCTCCGATTCAATAAATACAATATAAAACTTGTATCTACCAAGTTACAGAGTCATTAGAGTTGAGGCTCTGCCATTTTGGATAGCTTAAGATTTCGATATATTTTCGTGTATAGTACCCTATGAGAAAATGGCAAAATATGCGACGGACTCAAAACATGGAATATTGGTCTCCGATTCAATAAATACAATATAAAACTTGTATCTAAAAAGTTACAGAGTCATTAGGGTTGAGGCTCTGCCATTTTGGATATCTTAAGATTTCAATATATTTTGGTGTACAGTACCCTATGAGAAAATGGCGAAATATGCGACGGACATAAAACATGGAATATTGGTCTTCGATTCAATAAATACAATATAAAACTTGTATCTACCAAGTTACAGAGTGATCAGAGTTGAGGCTCTGCCATTTTGGTTGGCTTAAGATTTCGATATATTTTCGTTTACAGTACCCTATGAGAAAATGGCGAAATATGCGACGGACTTAAAACAGGGAATATTGGTCTCCGATTCAATAAATACAATATAAAACTTGTATCTACCAAGTTACAGAGTCATTAGATTTGAGGATCTGCCATTTTGGATAGCTTAAGATTTCGATATATTAACGTGTACAGTACCCTATGAGAAAATGGCAAAATATGCGACGGACTAAAAAAATGGAATATTGGTCTCCGATTTAATAAATACAATATAAAACCTTTATCTACCAAGTTACAGAGTCATTATAGTTGAGGCTTTGCCATTTTGGATTGCTTAAGATTTCGATATATTTTCGTGGACAGTACCCTATGAGAAAAAGGCGAAATATGCGACGGACTTAAAACATGGAATATTGGTCTCCGATTCAATAAATACAATATAAAACTTGTATCTTCCAACTTACAGAGTCATTAGATTTGTGGCTCTGCCATTTTGGATTGCTTAAGATTTCGATATATTTTCCTGTACAGTACCCTATGAGAAAGTGGCGAAATATGCGACGGATTTAAAACAGGGAATATTGGTCTCCGATTCAATAAATACAATATAAAACTTGTATCTACCAAGTTACAGAGTCATTAGAGTTGAGGCTCTTCCATTTTGGTTGGCTTAAGATTTCGATATATTTTCGTGTACAGTACCCTATGACAAAATGGCGAAATATGCGACGGACTAAAAAATGGAATATTGGTCTCCGATTCAATAAATACAATATAAAACTTGTATCTACCAAGTTACAGAGTCATTAGAGTTGAGGGTCTGCCATTTTGGTTGGCTTAAGATTTCGATATATTTTCGTGTACAATACCCTAGGAGATAATGGCGAAATATGCGACGGACTTAAAACATGGAATATTGGTCTCCGATTCAATAAATACAATATAAAACTTGTATCTTCCAACTTACAGAGTCATTAGATTTGAGGATCTGCCATTTTGGATAGCTTAAGATTTCGATATATTTTCGTGTACAGTACCCTATGAGAAAATGGCAAAATATGCGACGGACTAAATAAATGGAATATTGGTCTCCGATTCAATAAATACAATATAAAACTTGTATCTACCAAGTTACAGAGTCATTAGAGTTGAGGCTTTGCCATTTTGGATTGCTTAAGATTTCGATATATTTTCGTGGACAGTACCCTATGAGAAAAAGGCGAAATATGCGACGGACATAAAACATTGAATATTGGTCTCCGATTCAATAAATACAATATAAAACTTGTATCTTCCAACTTACAGAGTGATCAGAGTTGAGGCTCTGCCATTTTGGATTGCTTAAGATTTCGATATATTTTCCTGTACAGTACCCTATGAGAAAATGGCGAAATATGCGACGGATTTAAAACAGGGAATATTGGTCTCCGATTCAATAAATACAATATAAAACTTGTATCTACCAAGTTACAGAGTCATTAGAGTTGAGGCTCTTCCATTTTGGATAGCTTAATATTTCGATATATTTTCGTGTACAGTACCCTATGACAAAATGGCGAAATATGCGACGGACTTAAAACATGGAATATTGGTCTCCGATTCAATAAATACAATATAAAACTTGTATCTACCAAGTTACAGAGTTGTTAGAGTTGAGGGTCTGCCATTTTGGTTGGCTTAAGATTTCGATATATTTTCGTGTACAGTACCCTATGAGATAATGGCGAAATATGCGACGGACTTAAAACAGGGAATATTGGTCTCCGATTCAATAAATACAGTATAAAACTTGTATCTACCAAGTTACAGAGTCATTTGAGTTGAGGCTCTGCCATTTTGGATAGCTTAAGATTTCGATATATTTTCGTGTACAGTACCCTATGAGAAAATGGCGAAATATGCGACAGACTTAAAACAACGGAATATTGGTCTCTGATTCAATAAATACAATATAAAACTTGTATCTAACAAGTTACAGAGTCATTAGAGTTGAGGGTCTGCCATTTTGGATAGCTTAAGATTTCGATATATTTTTGTGTAAAGTACCCTATGAGAAAATGGCGAAATATGCGACGGACGTAAAACATGGAATATTGGTCTCTGATTCAATAAATACAATATAAAACTTGTATCTACCAAGTTACAGAGTTGTTGGAGTTGAGGGTCTGCCATTTTGGATAGCTTAAGATTTCGATATATTTTCGTGTACAGTACCCTATGAGATAATGGCGAAATATGCGACGGACTTAAAACAGGGAATATTGGTCTCCGATTCAATAAATACAGTATAAAACTTGTATCGACCAAGTTACAGAGTCATTTGAGTTGAGGCTCTGCCATTTTGGATAGCTTAAGATTTCGAGATATTTTCGTGTACAGTACCCTATGAGAAAATTGCAAAATATGCGACGGACTCAAAACATGGAATATTGGTCTCCTATTTAATAAATACAATATAAAACTTGTATCTACCAAGTTACAGAGTCATTAGAGTTGAGGCTCTGCCATTTTGGATATCTTAAGATTTCAATATATTTTCGTGTACAGTACCCTATGAGAAAATGGCAAAATATGCAACGGACTTAAACCATGGAATATTGGTCTCCGATTCAATAAATACAATATAAAACTTGTATCTTCCAACTTACAGAGTCATTAGAGTTGAGGCTCTGCCATTTTGGATAGCTTAAGATTTCGATATATTTTCGTGTATAGTACCCTATGAGAAAATTGCAAAATATGCGACGGACTCAAAACATGGAATATTGGTCTCCGATTCAATAAATACAATATAAAACTTGTATCTACCAAGTTACAAAGTCATTAGGGTTGAGGCTCTGCCATTTTGGATATCTTAAGATTTCAATATATTTTGGTGTACAATACCCTATGAGAAAATGGCGAAATATGCGACGGATATAAAACATGGAATATTGGTCTCCGATTCAATAAATACAATATAAAACTTGTATCTACCAAGTTACAGAGTGATCAGAGTTGAGGCTCTGCCATTTTGGTTGGCTTAAGATTTCGATATATTTTCGTTTACAGTACCCTATGAGAAAATGGCAAAATATGCGACGGACTTAAAACAGGGAATATTGGTCTCCGATTCAATAACTACAATATAAAACTTGTATCTACCAAGTTACAGAGTCATTAGAGTTGAGGCTCTGCCATTTTGGATAGCTTAAGATTTCGATATATTTTCGTGTACAGTACCCTATGAGAAAATGGCAAAATATGCGACGGACTAAAAAAATGGAATATTGGTCTCCGATTTAATAAATACAATATAAAACCTGTATCTACCAAGTTACAGAGTCATTATAGTTGAGGCTTTGCCATTTTGGATTGCTTAAGATTTCGATATATTTTCGTGGACAGTACCCTATGAGAAAAAGGCGAAATATGCGACGGACTTAAAACATGGAATATTGGTCTCCGATTCAATAAATACATTATAAAACTTGTATCTTCCAACTTACAGAGTCATTAGATTTGAGGCTCTGCCATTTTGGATTGCTTAAGATTTCGATATATTTTCCTGTACAGTACCCTATGAGAAAGTGGCGAAATATGCGACGGATTTAAAACAGGGAATATTGGTCTCCGATTCAATAAATACAATATAAAACTTGTATCTACCAAGTTACAGAGTCATTAGAGTTGAGGCTCTTCCATTTTGGTTAGCTTAAGATTTCGATATATTTTCGTGTACAGTACCCTATGACAAAATGGCGAAATATGCGACGGACTTAAAACATGGAATATTGGTCTCCGATTCAATAAATACAATATAAACCTTGTATCTACCAAGTTACAGAGTCATTAGAGTTGAGGCTCTGCCATTTTGGATAGCTTAAGATTTCGATATATTTTCGTGTATAGTACCCTATGAGAAAATGGCGAAATATGCGACGGACTTAAAACAGGGAATATTGGTCTCCGATTCAATGAAATACAATATAAAACTTGTATCTACCAAGTTACAGAGTCATTAGAGTTGAGGCTCTGCCATTTTGGATAGCTTAAGATTTCGATATATTTTCGTGTATAGTATCCTATGAGAAAATTGCAAAATATGCGACGGACTCAAAACATGGAATATTGGTCTCCGATTCAATAAATACAATATAAAACTTGTATCTAAAAAGTTACAGAGTCATTAGGGTTGAGGCTCTGCCATTTTGGATATCTTAAGATTTCAATATATTTTGGTGTACAGTAACCTATGAGAAAATGGCGAAATATGCGACGGACATAAAACATGGAATATTGGTCTCCGATTCAATAAATACAATATAAAACTTGTATCTACCAAGTTACAGAGTGATCAGAGTTGAGGCTCTGCCATTTTGGTTGGCTTAAGATTTCGATATATTTTCGTTTACAGTACCCTATGAGAAAATGGCGAAATATGCGACGGACTTAAAACAGGGAATATTGGTCTCCGATTCAATAAATACAATATAAAACTTGTATCTACCAAGTTACAGAGTCATTAGATTTGAGGATCTGCCATTTTGGATAGCTTAAGATTTCGATATATTAACGTGTACAGTACCATATGAGAAAATGGCAAAATATGCGACGGACTAAAAAAATGGAATATTGGTCTCCGATTTAATAAATACAATATAAAACCTGTATCTACCAAGTTACAGAGTCATTATAGTTGAGGCTTTGCCATTTTGGATTGCTTAAGATTTCGATATATTTTCGTGGACAGTACCCTATGAGAAAAAGGCGAAATATGCGACGGACTTAAAACATGGAATATTGGTCTCCGATTCAATAAATACAATATAAAACTTGTATCTTCCAACTTACAGAGTCATTAGATTTGAGGCTCTGCCATTTTGGATTGCTTAAGATTTCGATATATTTTCCTGTACAGTACCCTATGAGAAAGTGGCGAAATATGCGACGGATTTAAAACAGGGAATATTGGTCTCCGATTCAATAAATACAATATAAAACTTGTATCTACCAAGTTACAGAGTCATTAGAGTTGAGGCTCTTCCATTTTGGTTGGCTTAAGATTTCGATATATTTTCGTGTACAGTACCCTATGACAAAATGGCGAAATATGCGACGGACTAAAAAATGGAATATTGGTCTCCGATTCAATAAATACAATATAAAACTTGTATCTACCAAGTTACAGAGTCATTAGAGTTGAGGGTCTGCCATTTTGGTTGGCTTAAGATTTCGATATATTTTCGTGTACAATACCCTAGGAGATAATGGCGAAATATGCGACGGACTTAAAACATGGAATATTGGTCTCCGATTCAATAAATACAATATAAAACTTGTATCTTCCAACTTACAGAGTCATTAGATTTGAGGATCTGCCATTTTCGATAGCTTAAGATTTTGATATATTTTCGTGTACAGTACCCTATGAGAAAATGGCAAAATATGCGACGGACTAAATAAATGGAATATTGGTCTCCGATTCAATAAATACAATATAAAACTTGTATCTACCAAGTTACAGAGTCATTAGAGTTGAGGCTTTGCCATTTTGGATTGCTTAAGATTTCGATATATTTTCGTGGACAGTACCCTATGAGAAAAAGGCGAAATATGCGACGGACATAAAACATTGAATATTGGTCTCCGATTCAATAAATACAATATAAAACTTGTATCTTCCAACTTACAGAGTGATCAGAGTTGAGGCTCTGCCATTTTGGATTGCTTAAGATTTCGATATATTTTCCTGTACAGTACCCTATGAGAAAATGGCGAAATATGCGACGGATTTAAAACAGGGAATATTGGTCTCCGATTCAATAAATACAATATAAAACTTGTATCTACCAAGTTACAGAGTCATTAGAGTTGAGGCTCTTCCATTTTGGATAGCTTAATATTTCGATATATTTTCGTGTACAGTACCCTATGACAAAATGGCGAAATATGCGACGGACTTAAAACATGGAATATTGGTCTCCGATTCAATAAATACAATATAAAACTTGTATCTACCAAGTTACAGAGTTGTTAGAGTTGAGGGTCTGCCATTTTGGTTGGCTTAAGATTTCGATATATTTTCGTGTACAGTACCCTATGAGATAATGGCGAAATATGCGACGGACTTAAAACAGGGAATATTGGTCTCCGATTCAATAAATACAGTATAAAACTTGTATCTACCAAGTTACAGAGTCATTTGAGTTGAGGCTCTGCCATTTTGGATAGCTTAAGATTTCGATATATTTTCGTGTACAGTACCCTATGAGAAAATGGCGAAATATGCGACAGACTTAAAACAACGGAATATTGGTCTCTGATTCAATAAATACAATATAAAACTTGTATCTAACAAGTTACAGAGTCATTAGAGTTGAGGGTCTGCCATTTTGGATAGCTTAAGATTTCGATATATTTTTGTGTAAAGTACCCTATGAGAAAATGGCGAAATATGCGACGGACTTAAAACATGGAATATTGGTCTCTGATTCAATAAATACAATATAAAACTTGTATCTACCAAGTTACAGAGTTGTTAGAGTTGAGGGTCTGCCATTTTGGATAGCTTAAGATTTCGATATATTTTCGTGTACAGTACCCTATGAGATAATGGCGAAATATGCGACGGACTTAAAACAGGGAATATTGGTCTCCGATTCAATAAATACAGTATAAAACTTGTATCGACCAAGTTACAGAGTCATTTGAGTTGAGGCTCTGCCATTTTGGATAGCTTAAGATTTCGAGATATTTTCGTGTACAGTACCCTATGAGAAAATTGCAAAATATGCGACGGACTCAAAACATGGAATATTGGTCTCCTATTTAATAAATACAATATAAAACTTGTATCTACCAAGTTACAGAGTCATTAGAGTTGAGGCTCTGCCATTTTGGATATCTTAAGATTTCAATATATTTTCGTGTACAGTACCCTATGAGAAAATGGCAAAATATGCAACGGACTTAAACCATGGAATATTGGTCTCCGATTCAATAAATACAATATAAAACTTGTATCTTCCAACTTACAGAGTCATTAGAGTTGAGGCTCTGCCATTTTGGATAGCTTAAGATTTCGATATATTTTCGTGTAAAGTACCCTATGAGAAAATTGCAAAATATGCGACGGACTCAAAACATGGAATATTGGTCTCCGATTCAATAAATACAATATAAAACTTGTATCTACCAAGTTACAAAGTCATTAGGGTTGAGGCTCTGCCATTTTGGATATCTTAAGATTTCAATATATTTTGGTGTACAATACCCTATGAGAAAATGGCGAAATATGCGACGGACATAAAACATGGAATATTGGTCTCCGATTCAATAAATACAATATAAAACTTGTATCTACCAAGTTACAGAGTGATCAGAGTTGAGGCTCTGCCATTTTGGTTGGCTTAAGATTTCGATATATTTTCGTTTACAGTACCCTATGAGAAAATGGCGAAATATGCGACGGACTTAAAACAGGGAATATTGGTCTCCGATTCAATAAATACAATATAAAACTTGTATCTACCAAGTTACAGAGTCATTAGATTTGAGGATCTGCCATTTTGGATAGCTTAAGATTTCGATATATTAACGTGTACAGTACCCTATGAGAAAATGGCAAAATATGCGACGGACTAAAAAAATGGAATATTGGTCTCCGATTTAATAAATACAATATAAAACCTGTATCTACCAAGTTACAGAGTCATTATAGTTGAGGCTTTGCCATTTTGGATTGCTTAAGATTTCGATATATTTTCGTGGACAGTACCCTATGAGAAAAAGGCGAAATATGCGACGGACTTAAAACATGGAATATTGGTCTCCGATTCAATAAATACAATATAAAACTTGTATCTTCCAACTTACAGAGTCATTAGATTTGAGGCTCTGCCATTTTGGATTGCTTAAGATTTCGATATATTTTCCTGTACAGTACCCTATGAGAAAGTGGCGAAATATGCGACGGATTTAAAACAGGGAATATTGGTCTCCGATTCAATAAATACAATATAAAACTTGTATCTACCAAGTTACAGAGTCATTAGAGTTGAGGCTCTTCCATTTTGGTTGGCTTAAGATTTCGATATATTTTCGTGTACAGTACCCTATGACAAAATGGCGAAATATGCGACGGACTAAAAAATGGAATATTGGTCTCCGATTCAATAAATACAATATAAAACTTGTATCTACCAAGTTACAGAGTCATTAGAGTTGAGGGTCTGCCATTTTGGTTGGCTTAAGATTTCGATATATTTTCGTGTACAATACCCTAGGAGATAATGGCGAAATATGCGACGGACTTAAAACATGGAATATTGGTCTCCGATTCAATAAATACAATATAAAACTTGTATCTTCCAACTTACAGAGTCATTAGATTTGAGGATCTGCCATTTTCGATAGCTTAAGATTTCGATATATTTTCGTGTACAGTACCCTATGAGAAAATGGCAAAATATGCGACGGACTAAATAAATGGAATATTGGTCTCCGATTCAATAAATACAATATAAAACTTGTATCTACCAAGTTACAGAGTCATTAGAGTTGAGGCTTTGCCATTTTGGATTGCTTAAGATTTCGATATATTTTCGTGGACAGTACCCTATGAGAAAAAGGCGAAATATGCGACGGACATAAAACATTGAATATTGGTCTCCGATTCAATAAATACAATATAAAACTTGTATCTTCCAACTTACAGAGTGATCAGAGTTGAGGCTCTGCCATTTTGGATTGCTTAAGATTTCGATATATTTTCCTGTACAGTACCCTATGAGAAAATGGCGAAATATGCGACGGATTTAAAACAGGGAATATTGGTCTCCGATTCAATAAATACAATATAAAACTTGTATCTACCAAGTTACAGAGTCATTAGAGTTGAGGCTCTTCCATTTTGGATAGCTTAATATTTCGATATATTTTCGTGTACAGTACCCTATGACAAAATGGCGAAATATGCGACGGACTTAAAACATGGAATATTGGTCTCCGATTCAATAAATACAATATAAAACTTGTATCTACCAAGTTACAGAGTTGTTAGAGTTGAGGGTCTGCCATTTTGGTTGGCTTAAGATTTCGATATATTTTCGTGTACAGTACCCTATGAGATAATGGCGAAATATGCGACGGACTTAAAACAGGGAATATTGGTCTCCGATTCAATAAATACAGTATAAAACTTGTATCTACCAAGTTACAGAGTCATTTGAGTTGAGGCTCTGCCATTTTGGATAGCTTAAGATTTCGATATATTTTCGTGTACAGTACCCTATGAGAAAATGGCGAAATATGCGACAGACTTAAAACAACGGAATATTGGTCTCTGATTCAATAAATACAATATAAAACTTGTATCTAACAAGTTACAGAGTCATTAGAGTTGAGGGTCTGCCATTTTGGATAGCTTAAGATTTCGATATATTTTTGTGTAAAGTACCCTATGAGAAAATGGCGAAATATGCGACGGACTTAAAACATGGAATATTGGTCTCTGATTCAATAAATACAATATAAAACTTGTATCTACCAAGTTACAGAGTTGTTAGAGTTGAGGGTCTGCCATTTTGGATAGCTTAAGATTTCGATATATTTTCGTGTACAGTACCCTATGAGATAATGGCGAAATATGCGACGGACTTAAAACAGGGAATATTGGTCTCCGATTCAATAAATACAGTATAAAACTTGTATCGACCAAGTTACAGAGTCATTTGAGTTGAGGCTCTGCCATTTTGGATAGCTTAAGATTTCGAGATATTTTCGTGTACAGTACCCTATGAGAAAATTGCAAAATATGCGACGGACTCAAAACATGGAATATTGGTCTCCTATTTAATAAATACAATATAAAACTTGTATCTACCAAGTTACAGAGTCATTAGAGTTGAGGCTCTGCCATTTTGGATATCTTAAGATTTCAATATATTTTCGTGTACAGTACCCTATGAGAAAATGGCAAAATATGCAACGGACTTAAACCATGGAATATTGGTCTCCGATTCAATAAATACAATATAAAACTTGTATCTTCCAACTTACAGAGTCATTAGAGTTGAGGCTCTGCCATTTTGGATAGCTTAAGATTTCGATATATTTTCGTGTATAGTACCCTATGAGAAAATTGCAAAATATGCGACGGACTCAAAACATGGAATATTGGTCTCCGATTCAATAAATACAATATAAAACTTGTATCTACCAAGTTACAAAGTCATTAGGGTTGAGGCTCTGCCATTTTGGATATCTTAAGATTTCAATATATTTTGGTGTACAATACCCTATGAGAAAATGGCGAAATATGCGACGGACATAAAACATGGAATATTGGTCTCCGATTCAATAAATAAAATATAAAACTTGTATCTACCAAGTTACAGAGTGATCAGAGTTGAGGCTCTGCCATTTTGGTTGGCTTAAGATTTCGATATATTTTCGTTTACAGTACCCTATGAGAAAATGGCAAAATATGCGACGGACTTAAAACAGGGAATATTGGTCTCCGATTCAATAAATACAATATAAAACTTGTATCTACCAAGTTACAGAGTCATTAGAGTTGAGGCTCTGCCATTTTGGATAGCTTAAGATTTCGATATATTTTCGTGTACAGTACCCTATGAGAAAATGGCAAAATATGCGACGGACTAAAAAAATGGAATATTGGTCTCCGATTTAATAAATACAATATAAAACCTGTATCTACCAAGTTACAGAGTCATTATAGTTGAGGCTTTGCCATTTTGGATTGCTTAAGATTTCGATATATTTTCGTGGACAGTACCCTATGAGAAAAAGGCGAAATATGCGACGGACTTAAAACATGGAATATTGGTCTCCGATTCAATAAATACATTATAAAACTTGTATCTTCCAACTTACAGAGTCATTAGATTTGAGGCTCTGCCATTTTGGATTGCTTAAGATTTCGATATATTTTCCTGTACAGTACCCTATGAGAAAGTGGCGAAATATGCGACGGATTTAAAACAGGGAATATTGGTCTCCGATTCAATAAATACAATATAAAACTTGTATCTACCAAGTTACAGAGTCATTAGAGTTGAGGCTCTTCCATTTTGGATAGCTTAAGATTTCGATATATTTTCGTGTACAGTACCCTATGACAAAATGGCGAAATATGCGACGGACTTAAAACATGGAATATTGGTCTCCGATTCAATAAATACAATATAAACCTTGTATCTACCAAGTTACAGAGTCATTAGAGTTAAGGCTCTGCCATTTTGGATAGCTTAAGATTTCGATATATTTTCGTGTATAGTACCCTATGAGAAAATGGCGAAATATGCGACGGACTTAAAACAGGGAATATTGGTCTCCGATTCAATGAAATACAATATAAAACTTGTATCTACCAAGTTACAGAGTCATTAGAGTTGAGGCTCTGCCATTTTGGATAGCTTAAGATTTCGATATATTTTCGTGTACAGTACCCTATGAGAAAATGGCAAAATATGCGACGGACTAAAAAAATGGAATATTGGTCTCCGATTTAATAAATACAATATAAAACCTGTATCTACCAAGTTACAGAGTCATTATAGTTGAGGCTTTGCCATTTTGGATTGCTTAAGATTTCGATATATTTTCGTGGACAGTACCCTATGAGAAAAAGGCGAAATATGCGACGGACTTAAAACATGGAATATTGGTCTCCGATTCAATAAATACAATATAAAACTTGTATCTTCCAACTTACAGAGTCATTAGATTTGAGGCTCTGCCATTTTGGATTGCTTAAGATTTCGATATATTTTCCTGTACAGTACCCTATGAGAAAGTGGCGAAATATGCGACGGATTTAAAACAGGGAATATTGGTCTCCGATTCAATAAATACAATATAAAACTTGTATCTACCAAGTTACAGAGTCATTAGAGTTGAGGCTCTTCCATTTTGGTTGGCTTAAGATTTCGATATATTTTCGTGTACAGTACCCTATGACAAAATGGCGAAATATGCGACGGACTAAAAAATGGAATATTGGTCTCCGATTCAATAAATACAATATAAAACTTGTATCTACCAAGTTACAGAGTCATTAGAGTTGAGGGTCTGCCATTTTGGTTGGCTTAAGATTTCGATATATTTTCGTGTACAATACCCTAGGAGATAATGGCGAAATATGCGACGGACTTAAAACATGGAATATTGGTCTCCGATTCAATAAATACAATATAAAACTTGTATCTTCCAACTTACAGAGTCATTAGATTTGAGGATCTGCCATTTTCGATAGCTTAAGATTTCGATATATTTTCGTGTACAGTACCCTATGAGAAAATGGCAAAATATGCGACGGACTAAATAAATGGAATATTGGTCTCCGATTCAATAAATACAATATAAAACTTGTATCTACCAAGTTACAGAGTCATTAGAGTTGAGGCTTTGCCATTTTGGATTGCTTAAGATTTCGATATATTTTCGTGGACAGTACCCTATGAGAAAAAGGCGAAATATGCGACGGACATAAAACATTGAATATTGGTCTCCGATTCAATAAATACAATATAAAACTTGTATCTTCAAACTTACAGAGTGATCAGAGTTGAGGCTCTGCCATTTTGGATTGCTTAAGATTTCGATATATTTTCCTGTACAGTACCCTATGAGAAAATGGCGAAATATGCGACGGATTTAAAACAGGGAATATTGGTCTCCGATTCAATAAATACAATATAAAACTTGTATCTACCAAGTTACAGAGTCATTAGAGTTGAGGCTCTTCCATTTTGGATAGCTTAATATTTCGATATATTTTCGTGTACAGTACCCTATGACAAAATGGCGAAATATGCGACGGACTTAAAACATGGAATATTGGTCTCCGATTCAATAAATACAATATAAAACTTGTATCTACCAAGTTACAGAGTTGTTAGAGTTGAGGGTCTGCCATTTTGGTTGGCTTAAGATTTCGATATATTTTCGTGTACAGTACCCTATGAGATAATGGCGAAATATGCGACGGACTTAAAACAGGGAATATTGGTCTCCGATTCAATAAATACAGTATAAAACTTGTATCTACCAAGTTACAGAGTCATTTGAGTTGAGGCTCTGCCATTTTGGATAGCTTAAGATTTCGATATATTTTCGTGTACAGTACCCTATGAGAAAATGGCGAAATATGCGACAGACTTAAAACAACGGAATATTGGTCTCTGATTCAATAAATACAATATAAAACTTGTATCTAACAAGTTACAGAGTCATTAGAGTTGAGGGTCTGCCATTTTGGATAGCTTAAGATTTCGATATATTTTTGTGTAAAGTACCCTATGAGAAAATGGCGAAATATGCGACGGACTTAAAACATGGAATATTGGTCTCTGATTCAATAAATACAATATAAAACTTGTATCTACCAAGTTACAGAGTTGTTAGAGTTGAGGGTCTGCCATTTTGGATAGCTTAAGATTTCGATATATTTTCGTGTACAGTACCCTATGAGATAATGGCGAAATATGCGACGGACTTAAAACAGGGAATATTGGTCTCCGATTCAATAAATACAGTATAAAACTTGTATCGACCAAGTTACAGAGTCATTTGAGTTAAGGCTCTGCCATTTTGGATAGCTTAAGATTTCGAGATATTTTCGTGTACAGTACCCTATGAGAAAATTGCAAAATATGCGACGGACTCAAAACATGGAATATTGGTCTCCTATTTAATAAATACAATATAAAACTTGTATCTACCAAGTTACAGAGTCATTAGAGTTGAGGCTCTGCCATTTTGGATATCTTAAGATTTCAATATATTTTCGTGTACAGTACCCTATGAGAAAATGGCAAAATATGCAACGGACTTAAACCATGGAATATTGGTCTCCGATTCAATAAATACAATATAAAACTTGTATCTTCCAACTTACAGAGTCATTAGAGTTGAGGCTCTGCCATTTTGGATAGCTTAAGATTTCGATATATTTTCGTGTATAGTACCCTATGAGAAAATTGCAAAATATGCGACGGACTCAAAACATGGAATATTGGTCTCCGATTCAATAAATACAATATAAAACTTGTATCTACCAAGTTACAAAGTCATTAGGGTTGAGGCTCTGCCATTTTGGATATCTTAAGATTTCAATATATTTTGGTGTACAATACCCTATGAGAAAATGGCGAAATATGCGACGGACATAAAACATGGAATATTGGTCTCCGATTCAATAAATAAAATATAAAACTTGTATCTACCAAGTTACAGAGTGATCAGAGTTGAGGCTCTGCCATTTTGGTTGGCTTAAGATTTCGATATATTTTCGTTTACAGTACCCTATGAGAAAATGGCAAAATATGCGACGGACTTAAAACAGGGAATATTGGTCTCCGATTCAATAAATACAATATAAAACTTGTATCTACCAAGTTACAGAGTCATTAGAGTTGAGGCTCTGCCATTTTGGATAGCTTAAGATTTCGATATATTTTCGTGTACAGTACCCTATGAGAAAATGGCAAAATATGCGACGGACTAAAAAAATGGAATATTGGTCTCCGATTTAATAAATACAATATAAAACCTGTATCTACCAAGTTACAGAGTCATTATAGTTGAGGCTTTGCCATTTTGGATTGCTTAAGATTTCGATATATTTTCGTGGACAGTACCCTATGAGAAAAAGGCGAAATATGCGACGGACTTAAAACATGGAATATTGGTCTCCGATTCAATAAATACATTATAAAACTTGTATCTTCCAACTTACAGAGTCATTAGATTTGAGGCTCTGCCATTTTGGATTGCTTAAGATTTCGATATATTTTCCTGTACAGTACCCTATGAGAAAGTGGCGAAATATGCGACGGATTTAAAACAGGGAATATTGGTCTCCGATTCAATAAATACAATATAAAACTTGTATCTACCAAGTTACAGAGTCATTAGAGTTGAGGCTCTTCCATTTTGGATAGCTTAAGATTTCGATATATTTTCGTGTACAGTACCCTATGAGAAAATGGCGAAATATGCGACGGACTTAAAACATGGAATATTGGTCTCCGATTCAATAAATACAATATAAACCTTGTATCTACCAAGTTACAGAGTCATTAGAGTTAAGGCTCTGCCATTTTGGATAGCTTAAGATTTCGATATATTTTCGTGTATAGTACCCTATGAGAAAATGGCGAAATATGCGACGGACTTAAAACAGGGAATATTGGTCTCCGATTCAATGAAATACAATATAAAACTTGTATCTACCAAGTTACAGAGTCATTAGAGTTGAGGCTCTGCCATTTTGGATAGCTTAAGATTTCGATATATTTTCGTGTACAGTACCCTATGAGAAAATGGCAAAATATGCGACGGACTAAAAAAATGGAATATTGGTCTCCGATTTAATAAATACAATATAAAACCTGTATCTACCAAGTTACAGAGTCATTATAGTTGAGGCTTTGCCATTTTGGATTGCTTAAGATTTCGATATATTTTCGTGGACAGTACCCTATGAGAAAAAGGCGAAATATGCGACGGACTTAAAACATGGAATATTGGTCTCCGATTCAATAAATACATTATAAAACTTGTATCTTCCAACTTACAGAGTCATTAGATTTGAGGCTCTGCCATTTTGGATTGCTTAAGATTTCGATATATTTTCCTGTACAGTACCCTATGAGAAAGTGGCGAAATATGCGACGGATTTAAAACAGGGAATATTGGTCTCCGATTCAATAAATACAATATAAAACTTGTATCTACCAAGTTACAGAGTCATTAGAGTTGAGGCTCTTCCATTTTGGATAGCTTAAGATTTCGATATATTTTCGTGTACAGTACCCTATGACAAAATGGCGAAATATGCGACGGACTTAAAACGTGGAATATTGGTCTCCGATTCAATAAATACAATATAAACCTTGTATCTACCAAGTTACAGAGTCATTAGAGTTGAGGCTCTGCCATTTTGGATAGCTTAAGATTTCGATATATTTTCGTGTATAGTACCCTATGAGAAAATGGCGAAATATGCGACGGACTTAAAACAGGGAATATTGGTCTCCGATTCAATGAAATACAATATAAAACTTGTATCTACCAAGTTACAGTGTCATTAGAGTTGAGGCTCTGCCATTTTGGATAGCTTAAGATTTCGATATATTTTCGTGTACAGTACCCTATGAGAAAATGGCAAAATATGCGACGGACTAAAAAAATGGAATATTGGTCTCCGATTTAATAAATACAATATAAAACCTGTATCTACCAAGTTACAGAGTCATTATAGTTGAGGCTTTGCCATTTTGGATTGCTTAAGATTTCGATATATTTTCGTGGACAGTACCCTATGAGAAAAAGGCGAAATATGCGACGGACTTAAAACATGGAATATTGGTCTCCGATTCAATAAATACATTATAAAACTTGTATCTTCCAACTTACAGAGTCATTAGATTTGAGGCTCTGCCATTTTGGATTGCTTAAGATTTCGATATATTTTCCTGTACAGTACCCTATGAGAAAGTGGCGAAATATGCGACGGATTTAAAACAGGGAATATTGGTCTCCGATTCAATAAATACAATATAAAACTTGTATCTACCAAGTTACAGAGTCATTAGAGTTGAGGCTCTTCCATTTTGGATAGCTTAAGATTTCGATATATTTTCGTGTACAGTACCCTATGAGAAAATGGCGAAATATGCGACGGACTTAAAACAGGGAATATTGGTCTCCGATTCAATAAATACAGTATAAAACTTGTATCGACCAAGTTACAGAGTCATTTGAGTTAAGGCTCTGCCATTTTGGATAGCTTAAGATTTCGAGATATTTTCGTGTACAGTACCCTATGAGAAAATTGCAAAATATGCGACGGACTCAAAACATGGAATATTGGTCTCCTATTTAATAAATACAATATAAAACTTGTATCTACCAAGTTACAGAGTCATTAGAGTTGAGGCTCTGCCATTTTGGATATCTTAAGATTTCAATATATTTTCGTGTACAGTACCCTATGAGAAAATGGCAAAATATGCAACGGACTTAAACCATGGAATATTGGTCTCCGATTCAATAAATACAATATAAAACTTGTATCTTCCAACTTACAGAGTCATTAGAGTTGAGGCTCTGCCATTTTGGATAGCTTAAGATTTCGATATATTTTCGTGTATAGTACCCTATGAGAAAATTGCAAAATATGCGACGGACTCAAAACATGGAATATTGGTCTCCGATTCAATAAATACAATATAAAACTTGTATCTACCAAGTTACAAAGTCATTAGGGTTGAGGCTCTGCCATTTTGGATATCTTAAGATTTCAATATATTTTGGTGTACAATACCCTATGAGAAAATGGCGAAATATGCGACGGACATAAAACATGGAATATTGGTCTCCGATTCAATAAATAAAATATAAAACTTGTATCTACCAAGTTACAGAGTGATCAGAGTTGAGGCTCTGCCATTTTGGTTGGCTTAAGATTTCGATATATTTTCGTTTACAGTACCCTATGAGAAAATGGCAAAATATGCGACGGACTTAAAACAGGGAATATTGGTCTCCGATTCAATAAATACAATATAAAACTTGTATCTACCAAGTTACAGAGTCATTAGAGTTGAGGCTCTGCCATTTTGGATAGCTTAAGATTTCGATATATTTTCGTGTACAGTACCCTATGAGAAAATGGCAAAATATGCGACGGACTAAAAAAATGGAATATTGGTCTCCGATTTAATAAATACAATATAAAACCTGTATCTACCAAGTTACAGAGTCATTATAGTTGAGGCTTTGCCATTTTGGATTGCTTAAGATTTCGATATATTTTCGTGGACAGTACCCTATGAGAAAAAGGCGAAATATGCGACGGACTTAAAACATGGAATATTGGTCTCCGATTCAATAAATACATTATAAAACTTGTATCTTCCAACTTACAGAGTCATTAGATTTGAGGCTCTGCCATTTTGGATTGCTTAAGATTTCGATATATTTTCCTGTACAGTACCCTATGAGAAAGTGGCGAAATATGCGACGGATTTAAAACAGGGAATATTGGTCTCCGATTCAATAAATACAATATAAAACTTGTATCTACCAAGTTACAGAGTCATTAGAGTTGAGGCTCTTCCATTTTGGATAGCTTAAGATTTCGATATATTTTCGTGTACAGTACCCTATGAGAAAATGGCGAAATATGCGACGGACTTAAAACATGGAATATTGGTCTCCGATTCAATAAATACAATATAAACCTTGTATCTACCAAGTTACAGAGTCATTAGAGTTAAGGCTCTGCCATTTTGGATAGCTTAAGATTTCGATATATTTTCGTGTATAGTACCCTATGAGAAAATGGCGAAATATGCGACGGACTTAAAACAGGGAATATTGGTCTCCGATTCAATGAAATACAATATAAAACTTGTATCTACCAAGTTACAGAGTCATTAGAGTTGAGGCTCTGCCATTTTGGATAGCTTAAGATTTCGATATATTTTCGTGTACAGTACCCTATGAGAAAATGGCAAAATATGCGACGGACTAAAAAAATGGAATATTGGTCTCCGATTTAATAAATACAATATAAAACCTGTATCTACCAAGTTACAGAGTCATTATAGTTGAGGCTTTGCCATTTTGGATTGCTTAAGATTTCGATATATTTTCGTGGACAGTACCCTATGAGAAAAAGGCGAAATATGCGACGGACTTAAAACATGGAATATTGGTCTCCGATTCAATAAATACATTATAAAACTTGTATCTTCCAACTTACAGAGTCATTAGATTTGAGGCTCTGCCATTTTGGATTGCTTAAGATTTCGATATATTTTCCTGTACAGTACCCTATGAGAAAGTGGCGAAATATGCGACGGATTTAAAACAGGGAATATTGGTCTCCGATTCAATAAATACAATATAAAACTTGTATCTACCAAGTTACAGAGTCATTAGAGTTGAGGCTCTTCCATTTTGGATAGCTTAAGATTTCGATATATTTTCGTGTACAGTACCCTATGACAAAATGGCGAAATATGCGACGGACTTAAAACGTGGAATATTGGTCTCCGATTCAATAAATACAATATAAACCTTGTATCTACCAAGTTACAGAGTCATTAGAGTTGAGGCTCTGCCATTTTGGATAGCTTAAGATTTCGATATATTTTCGTGTATAGTACCCTATGAGAAAATGGCGAAATATGCGACGGACTTAAAACAGGGAATATTGGTCTCCGATTCAATGAAATACAATATAAAACTTGTATCTACCAAGTTACAGTGTCATTAGAGTTGAGGCTCTGCCATTTTGGATAGCTTAAGATTTCGATATATTTTCGTGTACAGTACCCTATGAGAAAATGGCAAAATATGCGACGGACTAAAAAAATGGAATATTGGTCTCCGATTTAATAAATACAATATAAAACCTGTATCTACCAAGTTACAGAGTCATTATAGTTGAGGCTTTGCCATTTTGGATTGCTTAAGATTTCGATATATTTTCGTGGACAGTACCCTATGAGAAAAAGGCGAAATATGCGACGGACTTAAAACATGGAATATTGGTCTCCGATTCAATAAATACATTATAAAACTTGTATCTTCCAACTTACAGAGTCATTAGATTTGAGGCTCTGCCATTTTGGATTGCTTAAGATTTCGATATATTTTCCTGTACAGTACCCTATGAGAAAGTGGCGAAATATGCGACGGATTTAAAACAGGGAATATTGGTCTCCGATTCAATAAATACAATATAAAACTTGTATCTACCAAGTTACAGAGTCATTAGAGTTGAGGCTCTTCCATTTTGGATAGCTTAAGATTTCGATATATTTTCGTGTACAGTACCCTATGAGAAAATGGCGAAATATGCGACGGACTTAAAACATGGAATATTGGTCTCCGATTCAATAAATACAATATAAACCTTGTATCTACCAAGTTACAGAGTCATTAGAGTTGAGGCTCTGCCATTTTGGATAGCTTAAGATTTCGATATATTTTCGTGTATAGTACCCTATGAGAAAATGGCGAAATATGCGACGGACTTAAAACAGGGAATATTGGTCTCCGATTCAATGAAATACAATATAAAACTTGTATCTACCAAGTTACAGAGTCATTAGAGTTGAGGCTCTGCCATTTTGGATAGCTTAAGATTTCGATATATTTTCGTGTATAGTACCCTATGAGAAAATTGCAAAATATGCGACGGACTCAAAACATGGAATATTGGTCTCCGATTCAATAAATACAATATAAAACTTGTATCTAAAAAGTTACAGAGTCATTAGGGTTGAGGCTCTGCCATTTTGGATATCTTAAGATTTCAATATATTTTGGTGTACAGTACCCTATGAGAAAATGGCGAAATATGCGACGGACATAAAACATGGAATATTGGTCTCCGATTCAATAAATACAATATAAAACTTGTATCTACCAATTTACAGAGTGATCAGAGTTGAGGCTCTGCCATTTTGGTTGGCTTAAGATTTCGATATATTTTCGTTTACAGTACCCTATGAGAAAATGGCGAAATATGCGACGGACTTAAAACAGGGAATATTGGTCTCCGATTCAATAAATACAATATAAAACTTGTATCTACCAAGTTACAGAGTCATTAGATTTGAGGATCTTCCATTTTGGTTAGCTTAAGATTTCGATATATTTTCGTGTACAGTACCCTATGAGAAAATGGCAAAATATGCGACGGACTAAAAAAATGGAATATTGGTCTCCGATTTAATAAATACAATATAAAACCTGTATCTACCAAGTTACAGAGTCATTATAGTTGAGGCTTTGCCATTTTGGATTGCTTAAGATTTCGATATATTTTCGTGGACAGTACCCTATGAGAAAAAGGCGAAATATGCGACGGACTTAAAACATGGAATATTGGTCTCCGATTCAATAAATACAATATAAAACTTGTATCTTCCAACTTACAGAGTCATTAGATTTGAGGCTCTACCATTTTGGATTGCTTAAGATTTCGATATATTTTCCTGTACAGTACCCTATGAGAAAGTGGCGAAATATGCGACGGATTTAAAACAGGGAATATTGGTCTCCGATTCAATAAATACAATATAAAACTTGTATCTACCAAGTTACAGAGTCATTAGAGTTGAGGCTCTTCCATTTTGGATAGCTTAAGATTTCGATATATTTTCGTGTACAGTACCCTATGACAAAATGGCGAAATATGCGACGGACTTAAAACATGGAATATTGGTCTCCGATTCAATAAATACAATATAAACCTTGTATCTACCAAGTTACAGAGTCATTAGAGTTAAGGCTCTGCCATTTTGGATAGCTTAAGATTTCGATATATTTTCGTGTATAGTACCCTATGAGAAAATGGCGAAATATGCGACGGACTTAAAACAGGGAATATTGGTCTCCGATTCAATGAAATACAATATAAAACTTGTATCTACCAAGTTACAGAGTCATTAGAGTTGAGGCTCTGCCATTTTGGATAGCTTAAGATTTCGATATATTTTCGTGTACAGTACCCTATGAGAAAATGGCAAAATATGCGACGGACTAAAAAAATGGAATATTGGTCTCCGATTTAATAAATACAATATAAAACCTGTATCTACCAAGTTACAGAGTCATTATAGTTGAGGCTTTGCCATTTTGGATTGCTTAAGATTTCGATATATTTTCGTGGACAGTACCCTATGAGAAAAAGGCGAAATATGCGACGGACTTAAAACATGGAATATTGGTCTCCGATTCAATAAATACATTATAAAACTTGTATCTTCCAACTTACAGAGTCATTAGATTTGAGGCTCTGCCATTTTGGATTGCTTAAGATTTCGATATATTTTCCTGTACAGTACCCTATGAGAAAGTGGCGAAATATGCGACGGATTTAAAACAGGGAATATTGGTCTCCGATTCAATAAATACAATATAAAACTTGTATCTACCAAGTTACAGAGTCATTAGAGTTGAGGCTCTTCCATTTTGGATAGCTTAAGATTTCGATATATTTTCGTGTACAGTACCCTATGAGAAAATGGCGAAATATGCGACGGACTTAAAACATGGAATATTGGTCTCCGATTCAATAAATACAATATAAACCTTGTATCTACCAAGTTACAGAGTCATTAGAGTTGAGGCTCTGCCATTTTGGATAGCTTAAGATTTCGATATATTTTCGTGTATAGTACCCTATGAGAAAATGGCGAAATATGCGACGGACTTAAAACAGGGAATATTGGTCTCCGATTCAATGAAATACAATATAAAACTTGTATCTACCAAGTTACAGAGTCATTAGAGTTGAGGCTCTGCCATTTTGGATAGCTTAAGATTTCGATATATTTTCGTGTATCTGCCATTTTGGTTGGCTTAAGATTTCGATATATTTTCGTTTACAGTACCCTATGAGAAAATGGCGAAATATGCGACGGACTTAAAACAGGGAATATTGGTCTCCGATTCAATAAATACAATATAAAACTTGTATCTACCAAGTTACAGAGTCATTAGATTTGAGGATCTTCCATTTTGGTTAGCTTAAGATTTCGATATATTTTCGTGTACAGTACCCTATGAGAAAATGGCAAAATATGCGACGGACTAAAAAAATGGAATATTGGTCTCCGATTTAATAAATACAATATAAAACCTGTATCTACCAAGTTACAGAGTCATTATAGTTGAGGCTTTGCCATTTTGGATTGCTTAAGATTTCGATATATTTTCGTGGACAGTACCCTATGAGAAAAAGGCGAAATATGCGACGGACTTAAAACATGGAATATTGGTCTCCGATTCAATAAATACAATATAAAACTTGTATCTTCCAACTTACAGAGTCATTAGATTTGAGGCTCTACCATTTTGGATTGCTTAAGATTTCGATATATTTTCCTGTACAGTACCCTATGAGAAAGTGGCGAAATATGCGACGGATTTAAAACAGGGAATATTGGTCTCCGATTCAATAAATACAATATAAAACTTGTATCTACCAAGTTACAGAGTCATTAGAGTTGAGGCTCTTCCATTTTGGTTGGCTTAAGATTTCGATATATTTTCGTGTACAGTACCCTATGACAAAATGGCGAAATATGCGACGGACTAAAAAATGGAATATTGGTCTCCGATTCAATAAATACAATATAAAACTTGTATCTACCAAGTTACAGAGTCATTAGAGTTGAGGGTCTGCCATTTTGGTTGGCTTAAGATTTCGATATATTTTCGTGTACAATACCCTAGGAGATAATGGCGAAATATGCGACGGACTTAAAACATGGAATATTGGTCTCCGATTCAATAAATACAATATAAAACTTGTATCTTCCAACTTACAGAGTCATTAGATTTGAGGATCTGCCATTTTGGATAGCTTAAGATTTCGATATATTTTCGTGTACAGTACCCTATGAGAAAATGGCAAAATATGCGACGGACTAAATAAATGGAATATTGGTCTCCGATTCAATAAATACAATATAAAACTTGTATCTACCAAGTTACAGAGTCATTAGAGTTGAGGCTTTGCAATTTTGGATTGCTTAAGCTTTCGATATATTTTCGTGGACAGTACCCTATGAGAAAAAGACGAAATATGCGACGGACATAAAACATTGAATATTGGTCTCCGATTCAATAAATACAATATAAAACTTGTATCTTCCAACTTACAGAGTGATCAGAGTTGAGGCTCTGCCATTTTGGATTGCTTAAGATTTCGATATATTTTCCTGTACAGTACCCTATGAGAAAATGGCGAAATATGCGACGGATTTAAAACAGGGAATATTGGTCTCCGATTCAATAAATACAATATAAAACTTGTATCTACCAAGTTACAGAGTCATTAGAGTTGAGGCTCTTCCATTTTGGATAGCTTAAGATTTCGATATATTTTCGTGTACAGTACCCTATGACAAAATGGCGAAATATGCGACGGACTTAAAACATGGAATATTGGTCTCCGATTCAATAAATACAATATAAAACTTGTATCTACCAAGTTACAGAGTTGTTAGAGTTGAGGGTCTGCCATTTTGGTTGGCTTAAGATTTCGATATATTTTCGTGTACAGTACCCTATGAGATAATGGCGAAATATGCGACGGACTTAAAACAGGGAATATTGGTCTCCGATTCAATAAATACAGTATAAAACTTGTATCTACCAAGTTACAGAGTCATTTGAGTTGAGGCTCTGCCATTTTGGATAGCTTAAGATTTCAATATATTTTCGTGTACAGTACCCTATGAGAAAATGGCGAAATATGCGACAGACTTAAAACAACGGAATATTGGTCTCTGATTCAATAAATACAATATAAAACTTGTATCTAACAAGTTACAGAGTCATTAGAGTTGAGGGTCTGCCATTTTGGATAGCTTAAGATTTCGATATATTTTTGTGTACAGTACCCTATGAGAAAATGGCGAAATATGCGACGGACTTAAAACATGGAATATTGGTCTCTGATTCAATAAATACAATATAAAACTTGTATCTATTAAGTTACAGAGTTGTTAGAGTTGAGGGTCTGCCATTTTGGATAGCTTAAGATTTCGATATATTTTCGTGTACAGTACCCTATGAGATAATGGCGAAATATGCGACGGACTTAAAACAGGGAATATTGGTCTCCGATTCAATAAATACAGTATAAAACTTGTATCTACCAAGTTACAGAGTCATTTGAGTTGAGGCTCTGCCATTTTGGATAGCTTAAGATTTCGATATATTTTCGTGTACAGTACCCTATGAGAAAATTGCAAAATATGCGACGGACTCAAAACATGGAATATTGGTCTCCGATTTAATAAATACAATATAAAACTTGTATCTACCAAGTTACAGAGTCATTAGAGTTGAGGCTCTGCCATTTTGGATATCTTAAGATTTCAATATATTTTCGTGTACAGTACCCTATGAGAAAATGGCAAAATATGCAACGGACTTAAACCATGGAATATTGGTCTCCGATTCAATAAATACAATATATAACTTGTATCTACCAAGTTACAGAGTGATCAGAGTTGAGGCTCTGCCATTTTGGTTGGCTTCAAATTTCGATATATTTTCGTATACAGTACCCTATGAGAAAATGGCGAAATATGCGACGGACTTAAAACATGGAATATTGGTCTCCGATTCAATAAATACAATATAAAACTTGTATCTTCCAACTTACAGAGTCATTAGATTTGAGGATCTGCCATTTTGGATAGCTTAAGATTTCGATATATTTTCGTGTACAGTACCCTATGAGAAAATGGCAAAATATGCGACGGACTAAAAAAATGGAATATTGGTCTCCGATTCAATAAATACAATATAAAACTTGTATCTACCAAGTTACAGAGTCATTAGAGTTGAGGCTTTGCCATTTTGGATTGCTTAAGATTTCGATATATTTTCGTGGACAGTACCCTATGAGAAAAAGGCGAAATATGCGACGGACATAAAACATTGAATATTGGTCTCTGATTCAATAAATACAATATAAAACTTGTATCTTCCAACTTACAGAGTCATTAGATTTGAGGCTCTGCCATTTTGGATTGCTTAAGATTTCGATATATTTTCCTGTACAGTACCCTATGAGAAAATGGCAAAATATGTGACGGATTTAAAACAGGGAATATTGGTCTCCGATTCAATAAATACAATATAAAACTTGTATCTACCAAGTTACAGAGTTATTAGAGTTGAGGCTCTTCCATTTTGGATAGCTTAAGATTTCGATATATTTTCGTGTACAGTACCCTATGACAAAATGGCGAAATATGCGACGGACTTAAAACATGGAATATTGGTCTCCGATTCAATAAATACAATATAAAACTTGTATCTACCAAGTTACATAGTCATTAGAGTTGAGGCTCTGCCATTTTGGTTGGCTTAAGATTTCGATATATTTTCGTGTACAGTACCCTATGAGATAATGTCGAAATATGCGACGGACTTAAAACAGGGAATATTGGTCTCCGATTCAATAAATACAGTATAAAACTTGTATCTACCAAGTTACAGAGTCATTTGAGTTGAGGCTCTGCCATTTTTGATAGCTTAAGATTTCGATATATTTTCGTGCACAGTACCCTATGAGAAAATGGCGGAATATGCGACAGACTTAAAACAACGGAATATTGGTCTCTGATTCAATAAATACAATATAAAACTTGTATCTAACAAGTTACAGAGTCATTAGAGTTGAGGGTCTGCCATTTTGGATAGCTTAAGATTTCGATATATTTTTGTGTACAGTACCCTATGAGAACATGGCGAAATATGCGACGGACTTAAAACATGGAATATTGGTCTCTGATTCAATAAATACAATATAAAACTTGTATCTACCAAGTTACAGAGTTGTTAGAGTTGAGGGTTTTCCATTTTGGATAGCTTAAGATTTCGATATATTTTCGTGTACAGTACCCTATGAGAAAATGGCGAAATATGCGACGGACTTAAAACATGGAATATTGGTCTCCGATTCAATAAATACAATATAAAACTTGTATCTACCAAGTTACAGAGTCATTCGAGTTGAGGCTCTGCAATTTTGGTTGGCTTAAGATTTCGATATATTTTCGTGTACAGTACCCTATGAGATAATGGCGAAATATGCGACGGACTTAAAACAAGGAATATTGGTCTCCGATTCAATAAATACAATATAAAACTTGTATCTACCAAGTTACAGAGTCATTAGAGTTGAGGCTCTGCCATTTTGGATAGCTTAAGATTTCGATATATTTTCGTGTACAGTACCCTATAAGAAAATTGCAAAATATGCGACGGACTCAAAACATGGAATATTGGTCTCCGATTCAATAAATACAATATAAAACTTGTATCTACCAAGTTACATAGTCATTAGAGTTGAGGCTCTGCCATTTTGGATATTTTAAGATTTCAATATATTTTCGTGTATAGTGTACCCTATGAGAAAAAGGCGAAATATGCGACGGACATAAAACATGGAATATTGGTCTCCGATTCAATAAATACAATATAAAACTTGTATCTACCAAGTTACAGAGTGATCATGGTTGAGGCTCTGCCATTTTGGTTGGCTTAAGATTTGGATATATTTTCGTATACAGTACCCTATGAGAAAATGGCGAAATATGCGACGGACTTAAAACATGGAATATTGGTCTCCGATTCAGTAAATACAATATAAAACTTGTATCTTCCAACTTACAGACTCATTAGAGTTGAGGTTCTTCCATTTTGGATAGCTTAAGATTTCGATATATTTTCGTGTACAGTAGTACCCTATGAGAAAATGGCAAAATATGCGACGGACTAAAAAAATGGAATATTGGTCCCCGATTCAATAAATACAATATAAAACTTGTATCTACCAATTTACAGAGTCATTAGAGTTGAGGCTCTGCCATTTTGGATATCTTAAGATTTCAATATATTTTCGTGTACAGTACCCTATGAGAAAATGGTGAAATATGCAACGGACTTAAAACATGGAATATTGGTCTCCGATTCAATAAATACAATATAAAACTTGTATCTACCAAGTTACAGAGTCATTAGAGGTGAGGCTCTACCATTTTGGATAGCTTAAGATTTCGATATATTTTCGTGTACAGTACCCTATGAGAAAATGATGAAATATGCGACAGACTTAAAACAACGGAATATTGGTCTCTGATTTAATAAATACAATATAAAACTTGTATCTAACAAGTTACAGAGACATTAGAGTTGAGGGTCTGCCATTTTGGATAGCTTAAGATTTCGATATATTTTCGTGTACAGTACCCTATGAGAAAATGGCGAAATATGCGACGGACTTAAAACATGGAATATTGGTCTCCGATTCAATAAATACAATATAAAACTTGTATCTACCAAGTTACAGAGTCATTCGAGTTGAGGCTCTGCAATTTTGGTTGGCTTAAGATTTCGATATATTTTCGTGTACAGTACCCTATGACATAATGGCGAAATATGCGACGGACTTAAAACAAGGAATTTTGGTCTCCGATTCAATAAATACAATATAAAACTTGTATCTACCAAGTTACAGAGTTGTTAGAGTTGAGGGACTGCCATTTTGGATAGCTTAAGATTTCGATATATTTTCGTGTACAGTACCCTATGAGAAAATGGCGAAATATGCGACGGACTTAAAACATGGAATATTGGTCTCCGATTCAATAAATACAATATAAAACTTGTATCTACCAAGTTACAGAGTCATTCGAGTTGAGGCTCTGCAATTTTGGTTGGCTTAAGATTTCGATATATTTTCGTGTACAGTACCCTATAAGAAAATTGCAAAATATGCGACGGACTCAAAACATGGAATATTGGTCTCCGATTCAATAAATACAATATAAAACTTGTATCTACCAAGTTACATAGTCATTAGAGTTGAGGCTCTGCCATTTTGGATATTTTAAGATTTCAATATATTTTCGTGTACAGTACCCTATGAGAAAAAGGCAAAATATGCGACGGACTTAAAACATGGAATATTGGTCTCCGATTCAATAAATACAATATAAAACTTGTATCTACCAAGTTACAGAGTGATCATGGTTGAGGCTCTGCCATTTTGGTTGGCTTAAGATTTCGATATATTTTCGTATACAGTACCCTATGAGAAAATGGCGAAATATGCGACGGACTTAAAACATGGAATATTGGTCTCCGATTCAGTAAATAGAATATAAAACTTGTATCTTCCAACTTACAGAGTCATTAGAGTTGAGGTTCTTCCATTTTGGATAGCTTAAGATTTCGATATATTTTCGTGTACAGTAGTACCCTATGAGAAAATGGCAAAATATGCGACGGACTAAAAAAATGGAATATTGGTCCCCGATTCAATAAATACAATATAAAACTTGTATCTACCAAGTTACAGAGTCATTAGAGTTGAGGGTCTGCCATTTTGGATATCTTAAGATTTCAATATATTTTCGTGTACAGTACCCTATGAGAAAATGGTGAAATATGCAACGGACTTAAAACATGGAATATGGGTCTCCGATTCAATAAATACAATATAAAACTTGTATCTACCAAGTTACAGAGTCATTAGAGTTGAGGCTCTACCATTTTGGATAGCTTAAGATTTCGATATATTTTCGTGTACTGTACCCTATGAGAAAATGATGAAATATGCGACAGACTTAAAACAACGGAATATTGGTCTCTGATTCAATAAATACAATATAAAACTTGTATCTAACAAGTTACAGAGTCATTAGAGTTGAGGGTCTGCCATTTTGGATAGCTTAAGATTTCGATATATTTTTGTGTAGAGTACCCTATGAGAAAATGGCGAAATATGCGACGGACTTAAAACATGGAATATTGGTCTCTGATTCAATAAATACAATATAAAACTTGTATCTACCAAGTTAGAGAGTTGTTAGAGTTGAGGGTCTGCCATTTTGGATAGCTTAAGATTTCGATATATTTTCGTGTATAGTACCCTATGAGAAAATGGCGAAATATGCGACGGACTTAAAACATGGAATATTGGTCTCCGATTCAATAAATACAATATAAAACATGTATCTACCAAGTTACATAGTCACTAGAGTTGAGGCTCTGCCATTTTGGATATTTTAAGATTTCAATATATTTTCGTGTACAGTACCCTATGAGAAAAAGGCGAAATATGCGACGGACTTAAAACATGGAATATTGGTCTCCGATTCAATAAATACAATATAAAACTTGTATCTACCAAGTTACAGAGTGATCATGGTTGAGGCTCTGCCATTTTGGTTGGCTTAAGATTTCGATATATTTTCGTATACAGTACCCTATGAGAAAATGGCGAAATATGCGACGGACTTAAAACATGGAATATTGGTCTCCGATTCAGTAAATACAATATAAAACTTGTATCTTCCAACTTACAGAGTCATTAGAGTTGAGGTTCTTCCATTTTGGATAGCTTAAGATTTCGATATATTTTCGTGTATAGTACCCTATGAGAAAATGGCGAAATATGCGACGGACTTAAAACATGGAATATTGGTCTCCGATTCAATAAATACAATATAAAACTTGTATCTACCAAGTTACATAGTCATTAGAGGTGAGGCTCTACCATTTTGGATAGCTTAAGATTTCGATATATATTCGTGTACAGTACCCTATGAGAAAATGATGAAATATGCGACAGACTTAAAACAACGGAATATTGGTCTCTGATTCAATAAATACAATATAAAACTTGTATCTAACAAGTTACAGAGTCATTAGAGTTGAGGGTCTGCCATTTTGGATAGCTTAAGATTTCGATATATTTTTGTGTAGAGTACCCTATGAGAAAATGGCGAAATATGCGACGGACTTAAAACATGGAATATTGGTCTCTGATTCAATAAATACAATATAAAACTTGTATCTACCAAGTTAGAGAGTTGTTAGAGTTGAGGGTCTGCCATTTTGGATAGCTTAAGATTTCGATATATTTTCGTGTATAGTACCCTATGAGAAAATGGCGAAATATGCGACGGACTTAAAACATGGAATATTGGTCTCCGATTCAATAAATACAATATAAAACTTGTATCTACCAAGTTACAGAGTCATTAGAGGTGAGGCTCTACCATTTTGGATAGCTTAAGATTTCGATATATTTTCGTGTACTGTACCCTATGAGAAAATGATGAAATATGCGACAGACTTAAAACAACGGAATATTGGTCTCTGATTCAATAAATACAATATAAAACATGTATCTAACAAGTTACAGAGTCATTAGAGTTGAGAGTCTGCCATTTTGGATAGCTTAAGATTTCGATATATTTTTGTGTACAGTACCCTATGAGAAAATGGCGAAATATGCGACGGACTTAAAACATGGAATATTGGTCTCTGATTCAATAAATACAATATAAAACTTGTATCTAACAAGTTACAGAGTCATTAGAGTTGAGGGTCTGCCATTTTGGATAGCTTAAGATTTCGATATATTTTCGTGTACAGTACCCTATGAGAAAATGGCGAAATATGCGACGGACTTAAAACATGGAATATTGCTCTCCGATTCAATAAATACAATATAAAACTTGTATCTACCAAGTTACAGAGTCATTCGAGTTGAGGCTCTGCAATTTTGGTTGGCTTAAGATTTCGATATATTTTCGTGTACAGTACCCTATGAGATAATGGCGAAATATGCGACGGACTTAAAACAAGGAATTTTGGTCTCCGATTCAATAAATACAATATAAAACTTGTATCTACCAAGTTACAGAGTTGTTAGAGTTGAGGGTCTGCCATTTTGGATAGCTTAAGATTTCGATATATTTTCGTGTACAGTACCCTATGAGAAAATGGCGAAATATGCGACGGACTTAAAACATGGAATATTGGTCTCCGATTCAATAAATACAATATAAAACTTGTATCTACCAAGTTACAGAGTCATTCGAGTTGAGGCTCTGCAATTTTGGTTGGCTTAAGATTTCGATATATTTTCGTGTACAGTACCCTATGAGATAATGGCGAAATATGCGACGGACTTAAAACAAGGAATATTGGTCTCCGATTCAATAAATACAATATAAAACTTGTATCTACCAAGTTACAGAGTCATTAGAGTTGAGGCTCTGCCATTTTGGATAGCTTAAGATTTCGATATATTTTCGTGTACAGTACCCTATAAGAAAATTGCAAAATATGCGACGGACTCAAAACATGGAATATTGGTCTCCGATTCAATAAATACAATATAAAACTTGTATCTTCCAACTTACAGAGTCATTAGAGTTGAGGTTCTTCCATTTTGGATAGCTTAAGATTTCGATATATTTTCGTGTACAGTAGTACCCTATGAGAAAATGGCAAAATATGCGACGGACTAAAAAAATGGAATATTGGTCCCCGATTCAATAAATACAATATAAAACTTGTATCTGCCAAGTTACAGAGTCATTAGAGTTGAGGCTCCGCCATTTTGGATATCTTAAGATTTCAATATATTTTCGTGTACAGTACCCTATGAGAAAATGGTGAAATATGCAACGGACTTAAAACATGGAATATTGGTCTCCGATTCAATAAATACAATATAAAACTTGTATCTACCAAGTTACAGAGTCATTAGAGGTGAGGCTCTACCATTTTGGATAGCTTAAGATTTCGATATATATTCGTGTACAGTACCCTATGAGAAAATGATGAAATATGCGACAGACTTAAAACAACGGAATATTGGTCTCTGATTCAATAAATACAATATAAAACTTGTATCTAACAAGTTACAGAGTCATTAGAGTTGAGAGTCTGCCATTTTGGATAGCTTAAGATTTCGATATATTTTTGTGTACAGTACCCTATGAGAAAATGGCGAAATATGCGACGGACTTAAAACATGGAATATTGGTCTCTGATTCAATAAATACAATATAAAACTTGTATCTAACAAGTTACAGAGTCATTAGAGTTGAGGGTCTGCCATTTTGGATAGCTTAAGATTTCGATATATTTTCGTGTACAGTACCCTATGAGAAAATGGCGAAATATGCGACGGACTTAAAACATGGAATATTGCTCTCCGATTCAATAAATACAATATAAAACTTGTATCTACCAAGTTACAGAGTCATTCGAGTTGAGGCTCTACAATTTTGGTTGGCTTAAGATTTCGATATATTTTCGTGTACAGTACCCTATGAGATAATGGCGAAATATGCGACGGACTTAAAACAAGGAATTTTGGTCTCCGATTCAATAAATACAATATAAAACTTGTATCTACCAAGTTACAGAGTTGTTAGAGTTGAGGGTCTGCCATTTTGCATAGCTTAAGATTTCGATATATTTTCGTGTACAGTACCCTATGAGAAAATGGCGAAATATGCGACGGACTTAAAACATGGAATATTGGTCTCCGATTCAATAAATACAATATAAAACTTGTATCTACCAAGTTACAGAGTCATTCGAGTTGAGGCTCTGCAATTTTGGTTGGCTTAAGATTTCGATATATTTTCGTGTACAGTACCCTATGAGATAATGGCGAAATATGCGACGGACTTAAAACAAGGAATATTGGTCTCCGATTCAATAAATACAATATAAAACTTGTATCTACCAAGTTACAGAGTCATTAGAGTTGAGGCTCTGCCATTTTGGATAGCTTAAGATTTCGATATATTTTCGTGTACAGTACCCTATAAGAAAATTGCAAAATATGCGACGGACTCAAAACATGGAATATTGGTCTCCGATTCAATAAATACAATATAAAACTTGTATCTTCCAACTTACAGAGTCATTAGAGTTGAGGTTCTTCCATTTTGGATAGCTTAAGATTTCGATATATTTTCGTTTACAGTAGTACCCTATGAGAAAATGGCAAAATATGCGACGGACTAAAAAAATGGAATATTGGTCCCCGATTCAATAAATACAATATAAAACTTGTATCTGCCAAGTTACAGAGTCATTAGAGTTGAGGCTCCGCCATTTTGGATATCTTAAGATTTCAATATATTTTCGTGTACAGTACCCTATGAGAAAATGGTGAAATATGCAACGGACTTAAAACATGGAATATTGGTCTCCGATTCAATAAATACAATATAAAACTTGTATCTACCAAGTTACAGAGTCATTAGAGGTGAGGCTCTACCATTTTGGATAGCTTAAGATTTCGATATATATTCGTGTACAGTACCCTATGAGAAAATGATGAAATATGCGACAGACTTAAAACAACGGAATATTGGTCTCTGATTCAATAAATACAATATAAAACTTGTATCTAACAAGTTACAGAGTCATTAGAGTTGAGGGTCTGCCATTTTGGATAGCTTAAGATTTCGATATATTTTTGTGTAGAGTACCCTATGAGAAAATGGCGAAATATGCGACGGACTTAAAACATGGAATATTGGTCTCTGATTCAATAAATACAATATAAAACTTGTATCTACCAAGTTAGAGAGTTGTTAGAGTTGAGGGTCTGCCATTTTGGATAGCTTAAGATTTCGATATATTTTCGTGTATAGTACCCTATGAGAAAATGGCGAAATATGCGACGGACTTAAAACATGGAATATTGGTCTCCGATTCAATAAATACAATATAAAACTTGTATCTACCAAGTTACATAGTCATTAGAGTTGAGGCTCTGCCATTTTGGATATTTTAAGATTTCAATATATTTTCGTGTACAGTACCCTATGAGAAAAAGGCGAAATATGCGACGGACTTAAAACATGGAATATTGGTCTCCGATTCAATAAATACAATATAAAACTTGTATCTACCAAGTTACAGAGTGATCATGGTTGAGGCTCTGCCATTTTGGTTGGCTTAAGATTTCGATATATTTTCGTATACAGTACCCTATGAGAAAATGGCGAAATATGCGACGGACTTAAAACATGGAATATTGGTCTCCGATTCAGTAAATACAATATAAAACTTGTATCTTCCAACTTACAGAGTCATTAGAGTTGAGGTTCTTCCATTTTGGATAGCTTAAGATTTCAATATATTTTCGTGTACAGTACCCTATGATAAAATGGTGAAATATGCAACGGACTTAAAACATGGAATATTGGTCTCCGATTCAATAAATACAATATAAAACTTGTATCTACCAAGTTACAGAGTCATTCGAGTTGAGGCTCTGCAATTTTGGTTGGCTTAAGATTTCGATATATTTTCGTGTACAGTACCCTATGAGATAATGGCGAAATATGCGACGGACTTAAAACAAGGAATTTTGGTCTCCGATTCAATAAATACAATATAAAACTTGTATCTACCAAGTTACAGAGTTGTTAGAGTTGAGGGTCTGCCATTTTGGATAGCTTAAGATTTCGATATATTTTCGTGTACAGTACCCTATGAGAAAATGGCGAAATATGCGACGGACTTAAAACATGGAATATTGGTCTCCGATTCAATAAATACAATATAAAACTTGTATCTACCAAGTTACAGAGTCATTCGAGTTGAGGCTCTGCAATTTTGGTTGGCTTAAGATTTCGATATATTTTCGTGTACAGTACCCTATGAGATAATGGCGAAATATGCGACGGACTTAAAACAAGGAATATTGGTCTCCGATTCAATAAATACAATATAAAACTTGTATCTACCAAGTTACAGAGTCATTAGAGTTGAGGCTCTGCCATTTTGGATAGCTTAAGATTTCGATATATTTTCGTGTACAGTACCCTATAAGAAAATTGCAAAATATGCGACGGACTCAAAACATGGAATATTGGTCTCCGATTCAATAAATACAATATAAAACTTGTATCTTCCAACTTACAGAGTCATTAGAGTTGAGGTTCTTCCATTTTGGATAGCTTAAGATTTCGATATATTTTTGTGTACAGTACCCTATGAGAAAATGGCGAAATATGCGACGGACTTAAAACATGGAATATTGGTCTCTGATTCAATAAATACAATATAAAACTTGTATCTAACAAGTTACAGAGTCATTAGAGTTGAGGGTCTGCCATTTTGGATAGCTTAAGATTTCGATATATTTTCGTGTACAGTACCCTATGAGAAAATGGCGAAATATGCGACGGACTTAAAACATGGAATATTGGTCTCCGATTCAATAAATACAATATAAAACTTGTATCTACCAAGTTACAGAGTCATTAGAGTTGAGGCTCTGCCATTTTGGATAGCTTAAGATTTCGATATATTTTTGTGTACAGTACCCTATGAGAAAATGGCGAAATATGCGACGGACTTAAAACATGGAATATTGGTCTCTGATTCAATAAATACAATATAAAACTTGTATCTAACAAGTTACAGAGTCATTAGAGTTGAGGGTCTGCCATTTTGGATAGCTTAAGATTTCGATATATTTTCGTGTACAGTACCCTATGAGAAAATGGCGAAATATGCGACGGACTTAAAACATGGAATATTGGTCTCCGATTCAATAAATACAATATAAAACTTGTATCTACCAAGTTACAGAGTCATTAGAGTTGAGGCTCTGCCATTTTGGATAGCTTAAGATTTCGATATATTTTCGTGTACAGTACCCTATAAGAAAATTGCAAAATATGCGACGGACTCAAAACATGGAATATTGGTCTCCGATTCAATAAATACAATATAAAACTTGTATCTACCAAGTTACATAGTCATTAGAGTTGAGGCTCTGCCAGTTTGGATATTTTAAGATTTCAATATATTTTCGTGTACAGTACCCTATGAGAAAAAGGCGAAATATGCGACGGACTTAAAACAGGGAATATTGGTCTCCGATTCAATAAATACAATATAAAACTTGTATCTACCAAGTCACAGAGTGATCATGGTTGAGGCTCTGCCATTTTGGTTGGCTTAAGATTTCGATATATTTTCGTATACAGTACCCTATGAGAAAATGGCGAAATATGCGACGGACTTAAAACATGGAATATTGGTCTCCGATTCAGTAAATACAATATAAAACTTGTATCTTCCAACTTACAGAGTCATTAGAGTTGAGGTTCTTCCATTTTGGATAGCTTAAGATTTCGATATATTTTCGTGTCCAGTAGTACCCTATGAGAAAATGGCAAAATATGCGACGGACTAAAAAAATGGAATATTGGTCCCCGATTCAATAAATACAATATAAAACTTGTATCTACCAAGTTACAGAGTCATTAGAGTTGAGGCTCTGCCATTTTGGATATCTTAAGAGTTCAATATATTTTCGTGTACAGTACCCTATGAGAAAATGATGAAATATGCGACAGACTTAAAACAACGGAATATTGGTCTCTGATTCAATAAATACAATATAAAACTTGTATCTAACAAGTTACAGAGTCATTAGAGTTGAGGGTCTGCCATTTCGGATAGCTTAAGATTTCGATATATTTTCGTGTACAGTACCCTATGAGAAAATGGCGAAATATGCGACGGACTTAAAACATGGAATATTGGTCTCTGATTCAATAAATACAATATAAAACTTGTATCTACCAAGTTACAGAGTCATTCGAGTTGAGGCTCTGCAATTTTGGTTGGCTTAAGATTTCGATATATTTTCGTGTACAGTACCCTACAAGAAAATTGCAAAATATGCGACGGACTCAAAACATGGAATATTGGTCTCCGATTCAATAAATACAATATAAAACTTGTATCTACCAAGTTACATAGTCATTAGAGTTGAGGCTCTGCCATTTTGGATATTTTAAGATTTCAATATATTTTCGTGTACAGTACCCTATGAGAAAAAGGCGAAATATGCGACGGACTTAAAACATGGAATATTGGTCTCCGATTCAATAAATACAATATAAAACTTGTATCTACCAAGTTACAGAGTGATCATGGTTGAGGCTCTGCCATTTTGGTTGGCTTAAGATTTCGATATATTTTCGTATACAGTACCCTATGAGAAAATGGCGAAATATGCGACGGACTTAAAACATGGAATATTGGTCTCCGATTCAGTAAATACAATATAAAACTTGTATCTTCCAACTTACAGAGTCATTAGAGTTGAGGTTCTTCCATTTTGGATAGCTTAAGATTTCAATATATTTTCGTGTACAGTACCCTATGATAAAATGGTGAAATATGCAACGGACTTAAAACATGGAATATTGGTCTCCGATTCAATAAATACAATATAAAACTTGTATCTACCAAGTTACAGAGTCATTCGAGTTGAGGCTCTGCAATTTTGGTTGGCTTAAGATTTCGATATATTTTCGTGTACAGTACCCTATGAGATAATGGCGAAATATGCGACGGACTTAAAACAAGGAATTTTGGTCTCCGATTCAATAAATACAATATAAAACTTGTATCTACCAAGTTACAGAGTTGTTAGAGTTGAGGGTCTGCCATTTTGGATAGCTTAAGATTTCGATATATTTTCGTGTACAGTACCCTATGAGAAAATGGCGAAATATGCGACGGACTTAAAACATGGAATATTGGTCTCCGATTCAATAAATACAATATAAAACTTGTATCTACCAAGTTACAGAGTCATTCGAGTTGAGGCTCTGCAATTTTGGTTGGCTTAAGATTTCGATATATTTTCGTGTACAGTACCCTATGAGATAATGGCGAAATATGCGACGGACTTAAAACAAGGAATATTGGTCTCCGATTCAATAAATACAATATAAAACTTGTATCTACCAAGTTACAGAGTCATTAGAGTTGAGGCTCTGCCATTTTGGATAGCTTAAGATTTCGATATATTTTCGTGTACAGTACCCTATAAGAAAATTGCAAAATATGCGACGGACTCAAAACATGGAATATTGGTCTCCGATTCAATAAATACAATATAAAACTTGTATCTTCCAACTTACAGAGTCATTAGAGTTGAGGTTCTTCCATTTTGGATAGCTTAAGATTTCGATATATTTTTGTGTACAGTACCCTATGAGAAAATGGCGAAATATGCGACGGACTTAAAACATGGAATATTGGTCTCTGATTCAATAAATACAATATAAAACTTGTATCTAACAAGTTACAGAGTCATTAGAGTTGAGGGTCTGCCATTTTGGATAGCTTAAGATTTCGATATATTTTCGTGTACAGTACCCTATGAGAAAATGGCGAAATATGTGACGGACTTAAAACATGGAATATTGGTCTCCGATTCAATAAATACAATATAAAACTTGTATCTACCAAGTTACAGAGTCATTAGAGTTGAGGCTCTGCCATTTTGGATAGCTTAAGATTTCGATATATTTTTGTGTACAGTACCCTATGAGAAAATGGCGAAATATGCGACGGACTTAAAACATGGAATATTGGTCTCTGATTCAATAAATACAATATAAAACTTGTATCTAACAAGTTACAGAGTCATTAGAGTTGAGGGTCTGCCATTTTGGATAGCTTAAGATTTCGATATATTTTCGTGTACAGTACCCTATGAGAAAATGGCGAAATATGCGACGGACTTAAAACATGGAATATTGGTCTCCGATTCAATAAATACAATATAAAACTTGTATCTACCAAGTTACAGAGTCATTAGAGTTGAGGCTCTGCCATTTTGGATAGCTTAAGATTTCGATATATTTTCGTGTACAGTACCCTATAAGAAAATTGCAAAATATGCGACGGACTCAAAACATGGAATATTGGTCTCCGATTCAATAAATACAATATAAAACTTGTATCTACCAAGTTACATAGTCATTAGAGTTGAGGCTCTGCCAGTTTGGATATTTTAAGATTTCAATATATTTTCGTGTACAGTACCCTATGAGAAAAAGGCGAAATATGCGACGGACTTAAAACAGGGAATATTGGTCTCCGATTCAATAAATACAATATAAAACTTGTATCTACCAAGTCACAGAGTGATCATGGTTGAGGCTCTGCCATTTTGGTTGGCTTAAGATTTCGATATATTTTCGTATACAGTACCCTATGAGAAAATGGCGAAATATGCGACGGACTTAAAACATGGAATATTGGTCTCCGATTCAGTAAATACAATATAAAACTTGTATCTTCCAACTTACAGAGTCATTAGAGTTGAGGTTCTTCCATTTTGGATAGCTTAAGATTTCGATATATTTTCGTGTACAGTAGTACCCTATGAGAAAATGGCAAAATATGCGACGGACTAAAAAAATGGAATATTGGTCCCCGATTCAATAAATACAATATAAAACTTGTATCTACCAAGTTACAGAGTCATTAGAGTTGAGGCTCTGCCATTTTGGATATCTTAAGAGTTCAATATATTTTCGTGTACAGTACCCTATGAGAAAATGATGAAATATGCGACAGACTTAAAACAACGGAATATTGGTCTCTGATTCAATAAATACAATATAAAACTTGTATCTAACAAGTTACAGAGTCATTAGAGTTGAGGGTCTGCCATTTCGGATAGCTTAAGATTTCGATATATTTTCGTGTACAGTACCCTATGAGAAAATGGCGAAATATGCGACGGACTTAAAACATGGAATATTGGTCTCTGATTCAATAAATACAATATAAAACTTGTATCTACCAAGTTACAGAGTCATTCGAGTTGAGGCTCTGCAATTTTGGTTGGCTTAAGATTTCGATATATTTTCGTGTACAGTACCCTACAAGAAAATTGCAAAATATGCGACGGACTCAAAACATGGAATATTGGTCTCCGATTCAATAAATACAATATAAAACTTGTATCTACCAAGTTACATAGTCATTAGAGTTGAGGCTCTGCCATTTTGGATATTTTAAGATTTCAATATATTTTCGTGTACAGTACCCTATGAGAAAAAGGCGAAATATGCGACGGACTTAAAACATGGAATATTGGTCTCCGATTCAATAAATACAATATAAAACTTGTATCTACCAAGTTACAGAGTGATCATGGTTGAGGCTCTGCCATTTTGGTTGGCTTAAGATTTCGATATATTATCGTATACAGTACCCTATGAGAAAATGGCGAAATATGCGACGGACTTAAAACATGGAATATTGGTCTCCGATTCAGTAAATACAATATAAAACTTGTATCTTCCAACTTACAGAGTCATTAGAGTTGAGGTTCTTCCATTTTGGATAGCTTAAGATTTCGATATATTTTCGTGTACAGTAGTACCCTATGAGAAAATGGCAAAATATGCGACGGACTAAAAAAATGGAATATTGGTCCCCGATTCAATAAATACAATATAAAACTTGTATCTACCAAGTTACAGAGTCATTAGAGTTGAGGCTCTGCCATTTTGGATATCTTAAGATTTCAATATATTTTCGTGTACAGTACCCTATGAGAAAATGGTGAAATATGCAACGGACTTAAAACATGGAATATTGGTCTCCGATTCAATAAATACAATATAAAACTTGTATCTACCAAGTTACAGAGTCATTAGAGGTGAGGCTCTACCATTTTGGATAGCTTAAGATTTCGATATATTTTCGTGTACAGTACCCTATGAGAAAATGATGAAATATGCGACACACTTAAAACAACGGAATATTGGTCTCTGATTCAATAAATACAATATAAAACTTGTATCTAACAAGTTACAGAGTCATTAGAGTTGAGGGTCTGCCATTTTGGATAGCTTAAGATTTCGATATATTTTTGTGTACAGTACCCTATGAGAAAATGGCGAAATATGCGACGGACTTAAAACATGGAATACTGGTCTCTGATTCAATAAATACAATATAAAACTTGTATCTACCAAGTTACAGAGTCATTCGAGTTGAGGCTCTGCAATTTTGGTTGGCTTAAGATTTCGATATATTTTCGTGTACAGTACCCTATGAGAAAATGATGAAATATGCGACACACTAAAAACAACGGAATATTGGTCTCTGATTCAATAAATACAATATAAAACTTGTATCTAACAAGTTACAGAGTCATTAGAGTTGAGGGTCTGCCATTTTGGATAGCTTAAGATTTCGATATATTTTTGTGTACAGTACCCTATGAGATAATGGCGAAATATGCGACGGACTTAAAACAAGGAATATTGGTCTCCGATTCAATAAATACAATATAAAACTTGTATCTACCAAGTTACAGAGTCATTCGAGTTGAGGCTCTGCAATTTTGGTTGGCTTAAGATTTCGATATATTTTCGTGTACAGTACCCTATGAGATAATGGCGAAATATGCGACGGACTTAAAACAAGGAATATTGGTCTCCGATTCAATAAATACAATATAAAACTTGTATCTACCAAGTTACAGAGTCATTAGAGTTGAGGCTCTGCCATTTTGGATAGCTTAAGATTTCGATATATTTTCGTGTACAGTACCCTATAAGAAAATTGCAAAATATGCGACGGACTCAAAACATGGAATATTGGTCTCCGATTCAATAAATACAATATAAAACTTGTATCTACCGAGTTACATAGTCATTAGAGTTGAGGCTCTGCCATTTTGGATATTTTAAGATTTCGATATATTTTCGTGTACAGTACCCTATGAGAAAATGATGAAATATGCGACAGACTTAAAACAACGGAATATTGGTCTCTGATTCAATAAATACAATATAAAACTTGTATCTAACAAGTTACAAAGTCATTAGAGTTGAGGGTCTGCCATTTTGGATAGCTTAAGATTTCGATATATTTTTGTGTACAGTACCCTATGAGAAAATGGCGAAATATGCGACGGACTTAAAACATGGAATATTGGTCTCTGATTCAATAAATACAATATAAAACTTGTAACTACCAAGTTACAGAGTTGTTAGAGTTGAGGGTCTGCCATTTTGGATAGCTTAAGATTTCGATATATTTTCGTGTACAGTACCCTATGAGAAAATGGCGAAATATGCGACAGACTTAAAACAACGGAATATTGGTCTCTGATTCAATAAATACAATATAAAACTTGTATCTAACAAGTTACAGAGTCATTAGAGTTGAGGGTCTGCCATTTTGGATAGCTTAAGATTTCGATATATTTTTGTGTACAGTACCCTATGAGAAAATGGCGAAATATGCGACGGACTTAAAACATGGAATATTGGTCTGTGATTCAATAAATACAATATAAAACTTGTATCTACCAAGTTACAGAGTTGTTAGAGTTGAGGGTCTGCCATTTTGGATAGCTTAAGATTTCGATATATTTTCGTGTACAGTACCCTATGAGAAAATGGCGAAATATGCGACGGACTTAAAACATGGAATCTTGGTCTCCGATTCAATAAATACAATATAAAACTTGTATCTACCAAGTTACAGAGTCATTCGAGTTGAGGCTCTGCAATTTTGGTTGGCTTAAGATTTCGATATATTTTCGTGTACAGTACCCTATGAGAAAATGGCGAAATATGCGACGGACTTAAAACAAGGAATATTAGTCTCCGATTCAATAAATACAATATAAAACTTGTATCTACCAAGTTACAGAGTCATTTGAGTTGAGGCTCTGCCATTTTGGATAGCTTAAGATTTCGATATATTTTCGTGTACAGTACCCTATAAGAAAATTGCAAAATATGCAACGGACTCAAAACATGGAATATTGGTCTCCGATTCAATAAATACAATATAAAACTTGTATCTACCAAGTTACATAGTCATTAGAGTTGAGGCTCTGCCATTTTGGATATTTTAAGATTTCAATATATTTTCGTGTACAGTACCCTATGAGAAAAAGGTGAAATATGCGACGGACTTAAAACATGGAATATTGGTCTCCGATTCAATAAATACAATATAAAACTTGTATCTACCAAGTTACAGAGTGATCATGGTTGAGGCTCTGCCATTTTGGTTGGCTTAAGATTTCGATATATTTTCGTATACAGTACCCTATGAGAAAATGGCGAAATATGCGACGGACTTAAAACATGGAATATTGGTCTCCGATTCAGTAAATACAATATAAAACTTGTATCTTCCAACTTACAGAGTCATTAGAGTTGAGGTTCTTCCATTTTGGATAGCTTAAGATTTCGATATATTTTCGTGTACAATAGTACCCTATGAGAAAATGGCAAAATATGCGACGGACTAAAAAAATGGAATATTGGTCCCCGATTCAATAAATACAATATAAAACTTGTATCTACCAAGTTACAGAGTCATTAGAGTTGAGGCTCTGCCATTTTGGATATCTTAAGATTTCAATATATTTTCGTGTACAGTACCCTATGAGAAAATGGTGAAATATGCAACGGACTTAAAACATGGAATATTGGTCTCCGATTCAATAAATACAATATAAAACTTGTATCTACCAAGTTACAGAGTCATTAGAGTTGAGGCTCTGCCATTTTGGATATTTTAAGATTTCGATATATTTTCGTGTACAGTACCCTATGAGAAAATGATGAAATATGCGACAGACTTAAAACAACGGAATATTGGTCTCTGATTCAATAAATACAATATAAAACTTGTATCTAACAAGTTACAGAGTCATTAGAGTTGAGGGTCTGCCATTTTGGATAGCTTAAGATTTCGATATATTTTTGTGTACAGTACCCTATGAGAAAATGGCGAAATATGCGACGGACTTAAAACATGGAATATTGGTCTCTGATTCAATAAATACAATATAAAACTTGTAACTACCAAGTTACAGAGTTGTTAGAGTTGAGGGTCTGCCATTTTGGATAGCTTAAGATTTCGATATATTTTCGTGTACAGTACCCTATGAGAAAATGGCGAAATATGCGACGGACTTAAAACAGGGAATATTGGTCTCCGATTCAATAAATACAGTATAAAACCTGTATCTACCAAGTTACAGAGTCGTTAGAGTTGAGGGTCTGCCATTTTGAATGGCTTAAGATTTCGATATATTTTCGTGTACAGTACCCTATGAGAAAATGGCGAAATATGCGACGGACTTAAAACATGGAATATTGGTCTCCGATTCAATAAATACAATATAAAACTTGTATCTACCAAGTTACAGAGTCATTAGAGTTGAGGGTCTGCCATTTTGGATAGCTTAAGATTTCGATATATTTTCGTGTACAGTACCCTATGAGAAAATGGCGAAATATGCGGCAGACTTAAAACAACGGAATATTGGTCTCTGATTCAATAAATACAATATGAAACTTGTATCTAACAAGTTACAGTGTCATTAGAGTTGAGGGTCTGCCATTTTATATAGCTTAAGATTTCGATATATTTTTGTGTACAGTACCCTATGAGAAAATGGCGAAATATGCGACGGACTTAAAACATGGAATATTGGTCTCTGATTCAATAAATACAATATAAAACTTGTATCTACCAAGTTACAGAGTTGTTAGAGTTGAGGGTCTGCCATTTTGGATAGCTTAAGATTTCGATATATTTTCGTGTACAGTACCCTATGAGAAAATGGCGAAATATGCGACGGACTTAAAACATGGAATATTGGTCTCCGATTCAATAAATACAATATAAAACTTGTATCTACCAAGTTACAGAGTCATTCGAGTTGAGGCTCTGCAATTTTGGTTGGCTTAAGATTTCGATATATTTTCGTGTACAGTACCCTATGAGAAAATGGCGAAATATGCGACGGACTTAAAACAAGGAATATTGGTCTCCGATTCAATAAATACAATATAAAACTTGTATCTACCAAGTTACAGAGTCATTTGAGTTGAGGCTCTGCCATTTTGGATAGCTTAAGATTTCGATATATTTTCGTGTACAGTACCCTATAAGAAAATTGCAAAATATGCGACGGACTCAAAACATGGAATATTGGTCTCTGATTCAATAAATACAATATAAAACTTGTATCTACCAAGTTACATAGTCATTAGAGTTGAGGCTCTGCCATTTTGGATATTTTAAGATTTCAATATATTTTCGTGTACAGTACCCTATGAGAAAAAGGTGAAATATGCGACGGACTTAAAACATGGAATATTGGTCTCCGATTCAATAAATACAATATAAAACTTGTATCTACCAAGTTACAGAGTGATCATGGTTGAGGCTCTGCCATTTTGGTTGGCTTAAGATTTCGATATATTTTCGTATACAGTACCCTATGAGAAAATGACGAAATATGCGATGGACTTAAAACATGGAATATTGGTCTCCGATTCAGTAAATACAATATAAAACTTGTATCTTCCAACTTACAGAGTCATTAGAGTTGAGGTTCTTCCATTTTGGATAGCTTAAGATTTCGATATATTTTCGTGTACAGTAGTACCCTATGAGAAAATGGCAAAATATGCGACGGACTAAAAAAATGGAATATTGGTCCCCGATTCAATAAATACAATATAAAACTTGTATCTACCAAGTTACAGAGTCATTAGAGTTGAGGCTCTGCCATTTTGGATATCTTAAGATTTCAATATATTTTCGTGTACAGTACCCTATGAGAAAATGGTGAAATATGCAACGGACTTAAAACATGGAATATTGGGCTCCGATTCAATAAATACAATATAAAACTTGTATCTACCAAGTTACAGAGTCATTAGAGGTGAGGCTCTACCATTTTGGACAGCTTAAGATTTCGATATATTTTCGTGTACAGTACCCTATGAGAAAATGATGAAATATGCGACAGACTTAAAACAACGGAATATTGGTCTCTGATTCAATAAATACAATATAAAACTTGTATCTAACAAGTTACAGAGTCATTAGAGTTGAGGGTCTGCCATTTTGGATAGCTTAAGATTTCGATATATTTTTGTGTACAGTACCCTATGAGAAAATGGCGAAATATGCGACGGACTTAAAACATGGAATATTGGTCTCTGATTCAATAAATACAATATAAAACTTGTAACTACCAAGTTACAGAGTTGTTAGAGTTGAGGGTATGCCATTTTGGATAGCTTAAGATTTCGATATATTTTCGTGTACAGTACCCTATGAGAAAATGGCGAAATATGCGACAGACTTAAAACAACGGAATATTGGTCTCTGATTCAATAAATACAATATAAAACTTGTATCTAACAAGTTACAGTGTCATTAGAGTTGAGGGTCTGCCATTTTGGATAGCTTAAGATTTCGATATATTTTTGTGTACAGTACCCTATGAGAAAATGGCGAAATATGCGACGGACTTAAAACATGGAATATTGGTCTCTGATTCAATAAATACAATATAAAACTTGTAACTACCAAGTTACAGAGTTGTTAGAGTTGAGGGTCTGCCATTTTGGATAGCTTAAGATTTCGATATATTTTCGTGTACAGTACCCTATGAGAAAATGGCGAAATATGCGGCAGACTTAAAACAACGGAATATTGGTCTCTGATTCAATAAATACAATATAAAACTTGTATCTAACAAGTTACAGTGTCATTAGAGTTGAGGGTCTGCCATTTTAGATAGCTTAAGATTTCGATATATTTTTGTGTACAGTACCCTATGAGAAAATGGCGAAATATGCGACGGACTTAAAACATGGAATATTGGTCTCTGATTCAATAAATACAATATAAAACTTGTATCTACCAAGTTACAGAGTTGTTAGAGTTGAGGGTCTGCCATTTTGGATAGCTTAAGATTTCGATATATTTTCGTGTACAGTACCCTATGAGAAAATGGCGAAATATGCGACGGACTTAAAACATGGAATATTGGTCTCCGATTCAATAAATACAATATAAAACTTGTATCTACCAAGTTACAGAGTCATTCGAGTTGAGGCTCTGCAATTTTGGTTGGCTTAAGATTTCGATATATTTTCGTGTACAGTACCCTATGAGAAAATGGCGTAATATGCGACGGACTTAAAACAAGGAATATTGGTCTCCGATTCAATAAATACAATATAAAACTTGTATCTACCAAGTTACAGAGTCATTTGAGTTGAGGCTCTGCCATTTTGGATAGCTTAAGATTTCGATATATTTTCGTGTACAGTACCCTATAAGAAAATTGCAAAATATGCGACGGACTCAAAACATGGAATATTGGTCTCTGATTCAATAAATACAATATAAAACTTGTATCTACCAAGTTACATAGTCATTAGAGTTGAGGCTCTGCCATTTTGGATATTTTAAGATTTCAATATATTTTCGTGTACAGTACCCTATGAGAAAAAGGTGAAATATGCGACGGACTTAAAACATGGAATATTGGTCTCCGATTCAATAAATACAATATAAAACTTGTATCTACCAAGTTACAGAGTGATCATGGTTGAGGCTCTGCCATTTTGGTTGGCTTAAGATTTCGATATATTTTCGTATACAGTACCCTATGAGAAAATGACGAAATATGCGACGGACTTAAAACATGGAATATTGGTCTCCGATTCAGTAAATACAATATAAAACTTGTATCTTCCAACTTACAGAGTCATTAGAGTTGAGGTTCTTCCATTTTGGATAGCTTAAGATTTCGATATATTTTCGTGTACAGTAGTACCCTATGAGAAAATGGCAAAATATGCGACGGACTAAAAAAATGGAATATTGGTCCCCGATTCAATAAATACAATATAAAACTTGTATCTACCAAGTTACAGAGTCATTAGAGTTGAGGCTCTGCCATTTTGGATATCTTAAGATTTCAATATATTTTCGTGTACAGTACCCTATGAGAAAATGGTGAAATATGCAACGGACTTAAAACATGGAATATTGGGCTCCGATTCAATAAATACAATATAAAACTTGTATCTACCAAGTTACAGAGTCATTAGAGGTGAGGCTCTACCATTTTGGACAGCTTAAGATTTCGATATATTTTCGTGTACAGTACCCTATGAGAAAATGATGAAATATGCGACAGACTTAAAACAACGGAATATTGGTCTCTGATTCAATAAATACAATATAAAACTTGTATCTAACAAGTTACAGAGTCATTAGAGTTGAGGGTCTGCCATTTTGGTTGGCTTAAGATTTCGATATATTTTCGTGTACAGTACCCTATGAGAAAATGGCGAAATATGCGACGGACTTAAAACAGGGAATATTGGTCTCCGATTCAATAAATACAGTATAAAACTTGTATCTACCAAGTTACAGAGTCATTTGAGTTGAGGCTCTACCATTTTGGATAACTTAAGATTTCGAGATATTTTCGTGTACAGTACCCTATGAGAAAATTGCAAAATATGCGACGGACTCAAAACATGGAATATTGGTCTCGGATTCAATAAATACAATATAAAACTTGTATCTACCAAGTTACAGAGTCATTAGAGTTGAGGCTCTGCCATTTTGGATATCTTAAGATTTCAATATATTTTCGTGTACAGTACCCTATGAGAAAATGGTGAAATATGCAAAGGACTTAAAACATGGAATATTGGTCTCCGATTCAATAAATACAATATATAACTTGTATCTACCAAGTTACAGAGTGATCAGAGTTGAGGCTCTGCCATTTTGGTTGGCTTAAAATTTCGATATATTTTCGTATACAGTACCCTATGAGAAAATGGCGAAATATGCGACGGACTTAAAACATGGAATATTGGTCTCCGATTCAATAAATACAATATAAAACATGTATCTTCCAACTTACAGAGTCATTAGTTTTGAGGCTCTGCCATTTTGGATAGCTTAAGATTTCGATATATTTTCGTGTACAAGACCCTATGAGAAAATGGCGAAATATGCGACAGACTTAAAACAAGGGAATATTGGTCTCTGATTCAATAAATACAATATAAAACTTGTATCTAACAAGTTACAGAGCCATTAGAGTTGAGGGTCTGCCATTTTGGATAGCTTAAGATTTCGATATATTTTCGTGTACAGTACCCTATGAGAAAATTGCAAAATATGCGACGGACTCAAAACATGGAATATTGGTCTCCGATTCAATAAATACAATATAAAACTTGTATCTACCAAGTTACAGAGTCATTAGAGTTGAGGCTCTGCCATTTTGGTTGGCTTAAGATTTCGATATATTTTCGTGTACAGTACCCTGTGAGAAAATGGCGAAATATGCGACGGACTTAAAACAGGGAATATTGGTCTCCGATTCAATAAATACAGTATAAAACTTGTATCTACCAAGTTACAGAGTCATTTGAGTTGAGGCTCTACCATTTTGGATAACTTAAGATTTCGAGATATTTTCGTGTACAGTACCCTATGAGAAAATTGCAAAATATGCGACGGACTCAAAACATGGAATATTGGTCTCTGATTCAATAAATACAATATAAAACTTGTATCTACCAAGTTACAGAGTCATTAGAGTTGAGGCTCTGCCATTTTGGATATCTTAAGATTTCAAGATATTTTCGTGTACAGTACCCTATGAGAAAATGGTGAAATATGCAAAGGACTTAAAACATGGAATATTGGTCTCCGATTCAATAAATACAATATATAACTTGTATCTACCAAGTTACAGAGTGATCAGAGTTGAGGCTCTGCCATTTTGGTTGGCTTAAAATTTCGATATATTTTCGTATACAGTACCCTATGAGAAAATGGCGAAATATGCGACGGACTTAAAACATGGAATATTGGTCTCCGATTCAATAAATACAATATAAAACATGTATCTAACAGTTACAGAGTCATTAGAGGTGAGGCTCTACCATTTTGGATAGCTTAAGATTTCGATATATTTTCTTGTACAGTACCCTATGAGAAAATGATGAAATATGCGACAGACTTAAAACAACGGAATATTGGTCTCTGATTCAATAAATACAATATAAAACTTGTATCTAACAAGTTACAGAGTCATTAGAGTTGAGGGTCTGCCATTTTGGATAGCTTAAGATTTCGATATATTTTTGTGTACAGTACCCTATGAGAAAATGGCGAAATATGCGACGGACTTAAAACATGGAATATTGGTCTCTGATTCAATAAATACAATATAAAACTTGTATCTACCAAGTTACAGAGTTGTTAGAGTTGAGGGTCTGCCATTTTGGATAGCTTAAGATTTCGATATATTTTCGTGTACAGTACCCTATGAGAAAATGGCGAAATATGCGACGGACTTAAAACATGGAATATTGGTCTCTGATTCAATAAATACAATATAAAACTTGTATCTACCAAGTTACAGAGTTGTTAGAGTTGAGGGTCTGCCATTTTGGTTGGCTTAAGATTTGGATATATTTTCGTGTACAGTACCCTATGAGATAATGGCGAAATATGCGACGGACTTAAAACAGGGAATATTGGTCTCCGATTCAATTAATACAGTATAAAAATTGTATCTACCAAGTTACAGAGTCATTAGAGTTGAGGCTCTGCCATTTTGGATAGCTTAAGATTTCGATATATTTTCGTGTACAGTACCCTATGAGAAAATTGCAAAATATGCGACGGACTCAAAACATGGAATATTGGTCTCCGATTCAAGAAATACAATATAAAACTTGTATCTACCAAGTTACAGAGTCATTAGAGTTGAGGCTCTGCCATTTTGGATATCTTAAGATTTCAATATATTTTCGTGTACAGTACCCTATGAGAAAATGGTGAAATATGCAAAGGACTTAAAACATGGAATATTGGTCTCCGATTCAATAAATACAATATATAACTTGTATCTACCAAGTTACAGAGTGATCAGAGTTGAGGCTCTGCCATTTTGGTTGGCTTAAAATTTCGATATATTTTCGTATACAGTACCATATGAGAAAATGGCGAAATATGCGACGGACTTAAAACATGGAATATTGGTCTCCGATTCAATAAATACAATATAAAACATGTATCTAACAGTTACAGAGTCATTAGAGGTGAGGCTCTACCATTTTGGATAGCTTAAGATTTCGATATATTTTCTTGTACAGTACCCTATGAGAAAATGATGAAATATGCGACAGACTTAAAACAACGGAATATTGGTCTCTGATTCAATAAATACAATATAAAACTTGTATCTAACAAGTTACAGAGTCATTAGAGTTGAGGGTCTGCCATTTTGGATAGCTTAAGATTTCGATATATTTTTGTGTACAGTACCCTATGAGAAAATGGCGAAATATGCGACGGACTTAAAACATGGAATATTGGTCTCTGATTCAATAAATACAATATAAAACTTGTATTTACCAAGTTACAGAGTTGTTAGAGTTGAGGGTCTGCCATTTTGGATAGCTTAAGATTTCGATATATTTTCGTGTACAGTACCCTATGAGAAAATGGCGAAATATGCGACGGACTTAAAACATGGAATATTGGTCTCTGATTCAATAAATACAATATAAAACTTGTATCTACCAAGTTACAGAGTTGTTAGAGTTGAGGGTCTGCCATTTTGGTTGGCTTAAGATTTCGATATATTTTCGTGTACAGTACCCTATGAGAAAATGGCGAAATATGCGACGGACTTAAAACAGGGAATATTGGTCTCCGATTCAATAAATACAGTATAAAACTTGTATCTACCAAGTTACAGAGTCATTTGAGTTGAGGCTCTACCATTTTGGATAACTTAAGATTTCGAGATATTTTCATGTACAGTACCCTATGAGAAAATGGTGAAATATGCAAAGGACTTAAAACATGGAATATTGGTCTCCGATTCAAGAAATACAATATAAAACATGTATCTAACAGTTACAGAGTCATTAGAGGTGAGGCTCTACCATTTTGGATAGCTTAAGATTTCGATATATTTTCTTGTACAGTACCCTATGAGAAAATGATGAAATATGCGACAGACTTAAAACAACGGAATATTGGTCTCTGATTCAATAAATACAATATAAAACTTGTATCTAACAAGTTACAGAGCCATTAGAGTTGAGGGTCTGCCATTTTGGATAGCTTAAGATTTCGATATATTTTCGTGTACAGTACCCTATGAGAAAATTGCAAAATATGCGACGGACTCAAAACATGGAATATTGGTCTCCGATTCAATAAATACAATATAAAACTTGTATCTACCAAGTTACAGAGTCATTAGAGTTGAGGCTCTGCCATTTTGGTTGGCTTAAGATTTCGATATATTTTCGTGTACAGTACCCTATGAGAAAATGGCGAAATATGCGACGGACTTAAAACAGGGAATATTGGTCTCCGATTCAATAAATACAGTATAAAACTTGTATCTACCAAGTTACAGAGTCATTTGAGTTGAGGCTCTACCATTTTGGATAACTTAAGATTTCGAGATATTTTCGTGTACAGTACCCTATGAGAAAATTGCAAAATATGCGACGGACTCAAAACATGGAATATTGGTCTCTGATTCAATAAATACAATATAAAACTTGTATCTACCAAGTTACAGAGTCATTAGAGTTGAGGCTCTGCCATTTTGGATATCTTAAGATTTCAATATATTTTCATGTACAGTACCCTATGAGAAAATGGTGAAATATGCAAAGGACTTAAAACATGGAATATTGGTCTCCGATTCAATAAATACAATATATAACTTGTATCTACCAAGTTACAGAGTGATCAGAGTTGAGGCTCTGCCATTTTGGTTGGCTTAAAATTTCGATATATTTTCGTATACAGTACCCTATGAGAAAATGGCGAAATATGCGACGGACTTAAAACATGGAATATTGGTCTCCGATTCAATAAATACAATATAAAACATGTATCTAACAGTTACAGAGTCATTAGAGGTGAGGCTCTACCATTTTGGATAGCTTAAGATTTCGATATATTTTCTTGTACAATACCCTATGAGAAAATGATGAAATATGCGACAGACTTAAAACAACGGAATATTGGTCTCTGATTCAATAAATACAATATAAAACTTGTATCTAACAAGTTACAGAATCATTAGAGTTGAGGGTCTGCCATTTTGGATAGCTTAAGAATTCGATATATTTTTGTGTACAGTACCCTATGAGAAAATGGCGAAATATGCGACGGACTTAAAACATGGAATATTGGTCTCTGATTCAATAAATACAATATAAAACTTGTATCTACCAAGTTACAGAGTTGTTAGAGTTGAGGGTCTGCCATTTTGGATAGCTTAAGATTTCGATATATTTTCGTGTACAGTACCCTATGAGAAAATGGCGAAATATGCGACGGACTTAAAACATGGAATATTGGTCTCTGATTCAATAAATACAATATAAAACTTGTATCTACCAAGTTATAGAGTTGTTAGAGTTGAGGGTCTGCCATTTTGGTTGGCTTAAGATTTCGATATATTTTCGTGTACAGTACCCTATGAGATAATGGCGAAATATGCGACGGACTTAAAACAGGGAATATTGGTCTCCGATTCAATAAATACAGTATAAAAATTGTATCTACCAAGTTACAGAGTCATTAGAGTTGAGGCTCTGCCATTTTGGATAGCTTAAGATTTCGATATATTTTCGTGTACAGTACCCTATGAGAAAATTGCAAAATATGCGACGGACTCAAAACATGGAATATTGGTCTCCGATTCAAGAAATACAATATAAAACTTGTATCTACCAAGTTACAGAGTCATTAGAGTTGAGGCTCTGCCATTTTGGATATCTTAAGATTTCAATATATTTTCGTGTACAGTACCCTATGAGAAAATGGCGAAATATGCGACAGACTTAAAACATGGAATATTGGCCTCCGATTCAATAAATACAATGTAAAACTTGTATCTACCAAGTTACAGAGTCATTAGAGTTGAGGCTCTGCAATTTTGGTTGGCTTAAGATTTCGATATATTTTCGTGTACGGTACCCTATAAGAAAATTGCAAAATATGCGACGGACTCAAAACATGGAATATTGGTCTCCGATTCAATAAATACAATATAAAACTTGTATCTACCAAGTTACATAGTCATTAGAGTTGAGGCTCTGCCATTTTGGATATCTTAAGATTTCAATATATTTTCGTGTACAGTACCCTATGAGAAAATGGCGAAATATGCGACGGACTTAAAACATGGAATATTGGTCTCTGATTCAATAAATACAATATAAAACTTGTATCTACCAAGTTACAGAGTTGTTAGAGTTGAGGGTCTGCCATTTTGGTTGGCTTAAGATTTCGATATATTTTCGTGTACAGTACCCTATGAGATAATGGCGAAATATGCGACGGACTTAAAACAGGGAATATTGGTCTCCGATTCAATAAATACAGTATAAAAATTGTATCTACCAAGTTACAGAGTCATTAGAGTTGAGGCTTTGCCATTTTGGATAGCTTAAGATTTCGATATATTTTCGTGTACAGTACCCTATGAGAAAATTGCAAAATATGCGACGGACTCAAAACATGGAATATTGGTCTCCGATTCAAGAAATACAATATAAAACTTGTATCTACCAAGTTACAGAGTCATTAGAGTTGAGGCTCTGCCATTTTGGATATCTTAAGATTTCAATATATTTTCGTGTACAGTACCCTATGAGAAAATGGCGAAATATGCGACGGACTTAAAACATGGAATATTGGTCTCCGATTCAATAAATACAATATAAAACTTGTATCTACCAAGTTACAGAGTCATTAGAGTTGAGGCTCTGCCATTTTGGATAGCTTAAGATTTCGATATATTTTCGTGTACGGTACCCTATAAGAAAATTGCAAAATATGCGACGGACTCAAAACATGGAATATTGGTCTCCGATTCAATAAATACAATATAAAACTTGTATCTACCAAGTTACATAGTCATTAGAGTTGAGGCTCTGCCATTTTGGATATCTTAAGATTTCAATATATTTTCGTGTACAGTACCCTATGAGAAAATGGCGAAATATGCGACGGACTTAACACATGGAATATTGGTCTCCGATTCAATAAATACAATATAAAACTTGTATCTACCAAGTTACAGAGTGATCATGGTTGAGGCTCTGCCATTTTGGTTGGCTTAAGATTTCGATATATTTTCGTATACAGTACCCTATGAGAAAATGGCGAAATATGCGACGGACTTAAAACATGGAATATTGGTCTCCGATTCAATAAATACAATATAAAACTTGTATCTTCCAACTTACAGAGTCATTAGTTTTGAGGCTCTGCCATTTTGGATAGCTTAAGATTTCGATATATTTTCGTGTACAGGACCCTATGAGAAAATGGCGAAATATGCGACAGACTTAAAACAAGGGAATATTGGTCTCTGATTCAATAAATACAATATAAAACTTGTATCTAACAAGTTACAGAGCCATTAGAGTTGAGGGTCTGCCATTTTTGATAGCTTAAGATTTCGATATATTTTCGTGTACAGTACCCTATGAGAAAATTGCAAAATATGCGACGGACTCAAAACATGGAATATTGGTCTCCGATTCAATAAATAAAATATAAAACTTGTATCTACCAAGTTACAGAGTCATTAGAGTTGAGGCTCTGCCATTTTGGTTGGCTTAAGATTTCGATATATTTTCGTGTACAGTACCCTATGAGAAAATGGCGAAATATGCGACGGACTTAAAACAGGGAATATTGGTCTCCGATTCAATAAATACAGTATAAAACTTGTATCTACCAAGTTACAGAGTCATTTGAGTTGAGGCTCTACCATTTTGGATAACTTAAGATTTCGATATATTTTCGTGTACAATACCCTATGAGAAAATTGCAAAATATGCGACGGACTCAAAACATGGAATATTGGTCTCTGATTCAATAAATACAATATAAAACTTGTATCTACCAAGTTACAGAGTCATTAGAGTTGAGGCTCTGCCATTTTGGATATCTTAAGATTTCAATATATTTTCGTGTACAGTACCCTATGAGAAAATGGTGAAATATGCAAAGGACTTAAAACATGGAATATTGGTCTCCGATTCAATAAATACAATATATAACTTGTATCTACTGTTGTGATGTGGGAAATCAACCACGAATAAAATACCTCAATTCCCACTATGTAGATAGCGGAAGTCGGGATCGTTCCACTGGAGAGAGGACAACACTTTCTAGAGTAGTTCCTGTGATCTAACAACACACAAAAATCAGTAGCAAAGGCGGTCGATATCTACTAGAGATGTCGATATCAAGGGGATGGTCGAGAGAAGTGATGAATGTCGAGTGATTGTTTATTTTCCAGCAGCAAAATAGAATGAAAAGCAAGGGATTTTAGGGATGTAAACAATATAAAAAGAACTTCCAAGGTCAAGGGATAACCACAACAACAACCATGCATAAACCACACAAGAATCATAGACCAAAGATCATGTTTTTATCATCAAAAGATAGCTTTCGCATACTTCAGAAATAACCTCAGAAGCTCTCGTTCTTTCTGCAGCAGGGGTCGGCGTCGAGGCAGGAGGGGTCTGTAGTGTTGGGAGAGGTTTCTTGAACAGGTGTGTCGGCATCGACACTGGAGGGGTCGGCGCCAAGGGGTTGTGCACTTCCAGCAGCTTCTGCAGTAGGTTTGTTCACTGTCAGGGTGTCGGCGCCGAGGGTAGAAGTGTCGGCGCCGAGGGTGTTTCTAGGCTCATCGTCCTCTTTTTGCGAGTTGTGTTGGTCTAGTAACTCGCGTCCACTCCTTAGCTTGATGGAAGCAACATGCCCGGTTGCAAGGCCCTTAGGATTAGCCGTGGTTTGGCTTGGTAGGGTACCGGGTTGCTTTGGAATTTGAGCCGCCAATTGACCCACTTGGGTCTCAATGTTTCTCCTCCATATGTCCATCTCCCCAAAGCGAGCATTGAGACCTTGCAATTGAGTTTGGACAGCCGAGTTAGCAAGGTCATTCTTTGCTTGATTCCTCCTCATCTCCTCAAGGATCATGCTCATATCATTGCGTGATTGCTCACGCTCCGGATGGCCTGGAGCTCGATAGAAGTTGTGTCCGCCATAGTTTTGTTGGGGTTGTCGATTGCCCCAAGTGTTTTGGTTTCCTCCTTGGCTAGGACCTCCCACATAATGAGCATCCTCATATGTCTCGGCTAGGTGCACTTGATCGGCGTGAGGGCATTGGACCGTGGTGTGGGAAGTAGATCCACACTCTATGCATGCTTGATTTGCCGATAGACGTCGAACTTGCTTTTGTAGCTTTCTCACTTGATCCTTCCTAAATTGCTCGCGAACATCCGGATCAATCTCTTTAGATGGTTGATAGAGAGCCATAGATGGTGGGGGCCTCACATCCGAAACTTCGGAGGTCCCATAGGTGTTGTCATACTCAACCAAGCGCTCTAGCTCTTCCCATGCTTCCTCCGGAGTCATCTCAAGGAATCGGAGGTTGGTGTGAACATTAATCCGGTCCTTTGTTGCCGAATTCAGCCCATTGAAAAAGATCTCTTGGAGCACATATTCCGGTTGCCCATGCGTAGGGCATTGACGTTGAAGCTCTTTGAATCTTTCCCATGCCGTCGCCAAGTCTTCCACCCTCAATTGCTTGAAAGTAGCGATTTTTTTCCTTAGCTCCGATGTCTTTGAAGGTGGGAAGAACTTGGTTAAGAAAGAATCATGTAATTGCTCCCAAGTGGTGATGGTTTGGGTTGGCAAGCTATCTAGCCAATGAAGTGCCTTCCCCGCAAGTGACCATCGAAAGGCCTTAAGCCTCACATACTCCAAAGTTTCACCATGAGCGATGGTGTCACAAATATCCAAGAACTCGCGCACATGCTCCATAGGGCACTCCGTTGGTTTCCCCGAAAATTGGATCTTCTTGACCATGGCAATGAAGCTTGTCTTGATCTCAAAATTAGCGGGAGCGTCGGGAAGACAATAGGTGATGCGGGCACCCTAAGAGGTGGGTGCATATATTGCCGAGCATTGCGAGGAATCCTAGCAAGTTGTTCCTCCGCTTGACGTGCCCTCTCGGCCTCTTGTTCTCGAGCACGATTGGCCTCTTGGTTCTCCCTTTGCAGCCTTTCCACCGTTTCCTCAAGGGTCTCACGTTCGGCCATGATTCCCTTTAGCCTTTCTCTTAAATCAAAAGTAACGCTCCGGTTCGTCTAAAGCCTCAAACTCTATTATGCGATCAGCGCGTCGCATACACCTCTCAAAACAAACACAAGAAGCAAACAAGTAGCGTTAGAAAACAAGGAGGAGGTGGGCTAGTCCCAACTCCGAAAATCAGCTACTCTAGATGGCGATTGTTACCCTCCCCGGCAACGGCGCCAATTTGTTGTGATGTGGGAAATCAACCACAAATAAAATACCTCAATTCCCACTATGTAGATAGCGGAAGTCGGGATCGTTCCACTGGAGAGAGGACAGCACTTTCTAGAGTAGTTCCTGTGATCTAACAACACACAAAAATCAGTAGCAAAGGCGGTCGATATCGACTAGAGATGTCGATATCAAGGGGATGGTCGAGAGAAGTGATGAATGTCGAGTGATTGTTTATTTTCCAGCAGCAAAATAGAATGAAAAGCAAGGGATTTTAGGGATGTAAACAATATAAAAAGAACTTCCAAGGTCAAGGGATAACCACAACAACAACCATGCATAAACCACACAAGAATCATAGACCAAAGATCATGTTTTTATCATCAAAAGATAGCTTTCGCATACTTCACAAATAGAGAATAGAGGCTTTCGCATAAAACCTATTCGTTCTACCTTTTCTTAATTAGATCCCTTTTACTTTCGTCAAAGATCTCTAATTACTATCCAAATTCATAATTGAATCCACTTTCGCTTCATAATCATAAACATGGAATTGTCCTCAACTTTCGCAAAGGATTTAAGCACAAGATAGATGATGATAAACTCATAAAAACATCATAGATTCAAGCTTTCATACATGGCTATTGTTGGGCTCACCCCAACCCTAGAAGAAGGAGAACTACTCACTCATAGCTATAGAAAACATGCTGAAAATTGAATTAAACATAATATGAAATTGCAATTAAAATCAAACCTCAAAACCAATGTCAAAACCTTCAACCAAAAACTCCTAACTCACGTCGTTTGCTTGCTGTATGAAGCGTCTCTTTCCCTCTAAGCTGCTGTAAATTCAGCGTCTGTTCTATGATGTGGAGAGAGAGATACCTAATTAGCCTTTAATTGGCTTTTTTTAAAGATAGAAATTCTAACCTAATCTCTAAGGAAAGAGATTTTATCTTAGGAAAATAATATAATCTATCTAAGGAAGGATAAAATATCCCAAATCTATCTAACTAAAATATCCTCAAAAGGAATTAAATAGAAACCTTAATTAAAAAGCCCAAAATCAATTAAAACAGCCCGCCAGAAAATTCTGCTGGTGCGCAGGGTATCGGCGCCGAGGTCTGGGTGTCGGCGTCGAGGTACCTGTTCGAATGCAGTAACTTCTGTTTTTCTCCAGCTTTTCGTCTCTGTCTTCCATCGCACTTTCCCGAGTCCTCGCTAATCCGATTGACGCATATGAATATGCGTTGGAAAGCTCTTTTCAAGGACTACATATCTCATGAAGGCTCCAGATCTTGAATCGAAGTGATGGATGGCGAAAATAAGGTTTTTTCTCCGGCTGCACCTCTTTTCCCTTTTGCTTTGCTTCTCCATTGCATTCATGATTTTTCATTAAGCTCTAAAGTGCATCCAAACTCTTCCAAATCAGCTCCAATACCTATAAAAATCACACCAAAGCTTGTGTAGACTACATATCTTGCAATATTAAGCATAACTACACATTTTCCTTACTTTCTCAACACAAAAGCTAATAAAATGCTTTAGATGGAATGAAAACATGATGCAAAATAAGACTAAAAATGCGGACATCAAAACACCCCATACTTAGACTTGCTTGTCCTCAAGCAATAACCAAACAATAACCACTACCTACAACACATCTTTCAAGTCTTCGCCTTTGCCAAAAAGCAACATCATCAGCGCAAGTGGTCTAAAAGAATCAAGCAATCAAATGTCATCACACGTATATAAGAAACTCTAAGCAAAAGCAATCGAAATCCAACCTCACAAGGATATATGTGTTTCGCTCAACTCTCAATGTGTTTAGGCTTTGAATAACATCTCTCAACTCAATCCTTAATGCAAAAAGCTACATAGACATTGTTATTTATATCACCAATCTCTCCACCGAAGATGTCAAAGCAATTAAAATCATCAAGAGGACTTATGGCTCAATGAAAGACTTCAAAGAAGACTTCATTCGGCCGGGTTGTAATGTGGCTTGGTAAGAAATAAAAGGTATGGAATTATTTAGGTAAAGTTGTGCTAAAAAATCCGGGAATCAAGACTCCTAAACTTCCAACCCAACTCAACCAAACAACTCATCTCAAAATTCAGCACATAACCAATGCTCATCAACAATCAAGATCATCAACCCATGAAACTTACTTCTCAACCAACAATTTAATCCAACTCTCACATATAATAAACTAGGCTCTTGATAAACATTTTTTTTTTTTCTTTTCTCTTTTCTTTTCTTTTTTCGCCAACATTTTTCTTTTCATTCTTTTTTTTTCTTTTCGGCAATGATACATATATATATAAATTTTCGGAGCCTCTAAAGTATAAGAACAATATGAGGAATAATGCACATCCTTACATAATTTCGCTCAAAGCATCTCAACAAAGCTCAACAACTTAGCTTCTTCTCCATCAAACTCAAGTCAATCAAATTCCAACCAACTCTAAATCCTAATTCCCGGATAAAGGGTCAAGCTTATAATCGGCTAGGAATTAATTTTGTGGAGCTAACAAAGAATAGGCCAAGGCTCAAAGGGCTTCAAGCAAAGACAATATGTAAGGTAGGTAAATGAATGGATAAAATATGGCTAAGAAAATATAAGTCCTCCATCATCTAATTTTAATAAGCAATGAACTAGTATCTCATAATCGGTCTCAAGAAATAGATAACCACATCAATGTCAAGAGGTAATCACATAAGGAGAGTAAATCACACATCAAAAGTGGAGGGAAATATATAAATACGAAGAACATTTCCTATAAGGCCAAAGATATCTCACTAGGACATAGATTTGGATTTCAATCACCTCTACTTAGAATCATATGTGCTCAATTATAATCGCAAGTCAAATTCCCACATAAAAATCAAACTTTCCATGAGACTTAGGCTAAACCATCCAAACATATCATAGGTTTTACATGATCAAGTTGATTATTAGGCATCATCATAGGACATCTAAGTTAGGTGTTTAGATCTAAACTAAAAAACAAATAATGCATTTTTTTTCTTTTTTCGACATTTTTCAGTTTTTTTTTTGTATTTTTTTAATGGACTCAATAAAAATGCAAAATATGCAAAAATACAAAATAATGCAAAACAACACCACCAAAAACAAACTTCAAACCATAAGCATATAGTAAGTTGTTACCCCCACCCCATACTTAAAAATTTACTTTGTCCTCAAAGTATAAGCTCAAAAATAAGAGATGGGTGTAAACAAAGACTTACAAGATAGAATTGGAGCTCATTCCGACCGAAAATAGGTGCTACTATCGTGCCTAGGAGTCGACGTCGACATGGAGTGGTCGATAAGCTTCTCTTCTCCAAGGTTGTCCTTTCGTCATGCTTAGCACCTACCAATTCATTAGCAACCAAAACCTCAAAAAAAAAACAAAGTTTAAAGCAAAACCAAAACAAAATCCAAAACCAAAACCAATCAAAAATAAAATCCTAAATAATCATAGGTCTATGTACAAGCTCTAGATTTTTAAGTCGCTAGGCCGACTTCTTCTCTTAAGCTCATGTGGGCATTTGCAAGGCCCATGTGGCTCGGGCCTCCTCCTCTGGACTCTCTAGTTCGACCTTGAATATGACTCCTTCCTTGTCCTTTAGCTCCATTGTGCCGGGTCGAATCTTGTGAATTTCAAATGGACCAACCTTCTTCTCTTTGAATTTGCTAGGGAACCATTGATTCTTGGCCCTGGAGATGTACACCGTATCTCCTACCTCATAAGCTTTTGGATCCTCATTGCATCCCCTACATAATCTCACAAACCAAGGCATACCTCTTCCATTCGTAATAGATAGGTTTTTAATAGAAATAGGGGAAGAGAAATTCATACCTTCACTTACCTTGTTAGGATCGGGATGGTGGTCTTCGGCCCAACTCTTTCCTTTCTCGTCAAATTTTCCTTCCATGGTAGCGCAACCATCTTCTTCACGTTGTCCTGCTGCTGGAGGTATCGATGCCGAGGCTGAAGGTGTCGGCGCCGAGGCATCAGTAGCTTTTTCAACATTCTGCAGTAACATTTTATCCTCCAGGGGTGTCGACGCCGAGGGTGAGGGTGTCGACGCCGAGGCATCTGTAGCTTTCTCAAGTTTCTGCAGAAACTTTTCTTTGTCCAGGGGTGTCGACGCCGAGGTAGGGGGTATCGATGCCGAGGCATCTGTAGCTTTTTCAGCATAGTGTGGAATCGATGTCGATAGAGGTGGGTCGACGTTGAGGACCCCATACTTAGCCGTTGTCGTGCTCTTGATTTCCACTTCTTCATTATCCAAAGTAGCCAATAGGTTGTTGATTTGATCATCCGTTGGTGTTGGCTCCTTGGCTATTATCTCCTTTGTAAGCTCCTCACATGGAATGACGTCCATTCGTGCATATAGGGCATTGACCTCCATCCTTCTTACCTCCCTCATAGTCGTATTAAAACGAAACTCAATTACCTCATCGGCTATGGTGAAAGTAAGTAGGCCATTCTTGACGCTAATGTTCGCATCCGCCGTGGCCAAGAAAGTTCTACCCAAGATGATTGGTACGGTGGGATCCGGTTCCATATCTAGCACAATGAAGTCGGTTGGGACGAAGAACTTCCCCACCTTGACGGGGACATTATCCATAATCCCTGTGGGCTTCACCCATGTGTTGTCGGCCATAAACAACTTCATCTCCACTGGCTCCAATGCTCCTAGCTTGACTTGGTGCCAAATAGATAGAGGCATAAGACTTACACTTGCTCCCAAGTCACACAAGGCTTTGTAACGATGATTTCCAAGCCCAATAGAGATGGCAAACTTCCCTGGATCAGCCTTCTTTTCGGGGAAGTCCATCTTGTTGCATTCTTCCGCAATATCCACTAGAGACCTCTTGTTACTCAAGATCTCTTTCAAAAATTTCACATAGGCGGGCATCTCTCTAAGTGCTTCGGTGAGGGGGATAGTAACGTTGAGGCCTTGAAGCATTTTCATAAATCGCTTGAATTTCCTATCAGTGGGGTCCTTTGGCACCTTGGAGGGAAATGGGAGTGGTACCTTAGGATTAGAAATAACCTCAGAAGCTCTCGTTCTTTCTGCAGCAGGGGTCGGCGTCGAGGCAGGAGGGGTCTGTAGTGTTGGGAGAGGTTTCTTGAACAGGTGTGTCGGCATCGACACTGGAGGGGTCGGCGCCAAGGGGTTGTGCACTTCCAGCAGCTTCTGCAGTAGGTTTGTTCACTGTCAGGGTGTCGGCGCCGAGGGTAGAAGTGTCGGCGCCGAGGGTGTTTCTAGGCTCATCGTCCTCTTTTTGCGAGTTGTGTTGGTCTAGTAACTCGCGTCCACTCCTTAGCTTGATGGAAGCAACATGCCCGGTTGCAAGGCCCTTAGGATTAGCCGTGGTTTGGCTTGGTAGGGTACCGGGTTGCTTTGGAATTTGAGCCGCCAATTGACCCACTTGGGTCTCAATGTTTCTCCTCCATATGTCCATCTCCCCAAAGCGAGCATTGAGACCTTGCAATTGAGTTTGGACAGCCGAGTTAGCAAGGTCATTCTTTGCTTGATTCCTCCTCATCTCCTCAAGGATCATGCTCATATCATTGCGTGATTGCTCACGCTCCGGATGGCCTGGAGCTCGATAGAAGTTGTGTCCGCCATAGTTTTGTTGGGGTTGTCGATTGCCCCAAGTGTTTTGGTTTCCTCCTTGGCTAGGACCTCCCACATAATGAGCATCCTCATATGTCTCGGCTAGGTGCACTTGATCGGCGTGAGGGCATTGGACCGTGGTGTGGGAAGTAGATCCACACTCTATGCATGCTTGATTTGCCGATAGACGTCGAACTTGCTTTTGTAGCTTTCTCACTTGATCCTTCCTAAATTGCTCGCGAACATCCGGATCAATCTCTTTAGATGGTTGATAGAGAGCCATAGATGGTGGGGGCCTCACATCCGAAACTTCGGAGGTCCCATAGGTGTTGTCATACTCAACCAAGCGCTCTAGCTCTTCCCATGCTTCCTCCGGAGTCATCTCAAGGAATCGGAGGTTGGTGTGAACATTAATCCGGTCCTTTGTTGCCGAATTCAGCCCATTGAAAAAGATCTCTTGGAGCACATATTCCGGTTGCCCATGCGTAGGGCATTGACGTTGAAGCTCTTTGAATCTTTCCCATGCCGTCGCCAAGTCTTCCACCCTCAATTGCTTGAAAGTAGCGATTTTTTTCCTTAGCTCCGATGTCTTTGAAGGTGGGAAGAACTTGGTTAAGAAAGAATCATGTAATTGCTCCCAAGTGGTGATGGTTTGGGTTGGCAAGCTATCTAGCCAATGAAGTGCCTTCCCCGCAAGTGACCATCGAAAGGCCTTAAGCCTCACATACTCCAAAGTTTCACCATGAGCGATGGTGTCACAAATATCCAAGAACTCGCGCACATGCTCCATAGGGCACTCCGTTGGTTTCCCCGAAAATTGGATCTTCTTGACCATGGCAATGAAGCTTGTCTTGATCTCAAAATTAGCGGGAGCGTCGGGAAGACAATAGGTGATGCGGGCACCCTAAGAGGTGGGTGCATATATTGCCGAGCATTGCGAGGAATCCTAGCAAGTTGTTCCTCCGCTTGACGTGCCCTCTCGGCCTCTTGTTCTCGAGCACGATTGGCCTCTTGGTTCTCCCTTTGCAGCCTTTCCACCGTTTCCTCAAGGGTCTCACGTTCGGCCATGATTCCCTTTAGCCTTTCTCTTAAATCAAAAGTAACGCTCCGGTTCGTCTAAAGCCTCAAACTCTATTATGCGATCAGCGCGTCGCATACACCTCTCAAAACAAACACAAGAAGCAAACAAGTAGCGTTAGAAAACAAGGAGGAGGTGGGCTAGTCCCAACTCCGAAAATCAGCTACTCTAGATGGCGATTGTTACCCTCCCCGGCAACGGCGCCAATTTGTTGTGATGTGGGAAATCAACCACAAATAAAATACCTCAATTCCCACTATGTAGATAGCGGAAGTCGGGATCGTTCCACTGGAGAGAGGACAGCACTTTCTAGAGTAGTTCCTGTGATCTAACAACACACAAAAATCAGTAGCAAAGGCGGTCGATATCGACTAGAGATGTCGATATCAAGGGGATGGTCGAGAGAAGTGATGAATGTCGAGTGATTGTTTATTTTCCAGCAGCAAAATAGAATGAAAAGCAAGGGATTTTAGGGATGTAAACAATATAAAAAGAACTTCCAAGGTCAAGGGATAACCACAACAACAACCATGCATAAACCACACAAGAATCATAGACCAAAGATCATGTTTTTATCATCAAAAGATAGCTTTCGCATACTTCACAAATAGAGAATAGAGGCTTTCGCATAAAACCTATTCGTTCTACCTTTTCTTAATTAGATCCCTTTTACTTTCGTCAAAGATCTCTAATTACTATCCAAATTCATAATTGAATCCACTTTCGCTTCATAATCATAAACATGGAATTGTCCTCAACTTTCGCAAAGGATTTAAGCACAAGATAGATGATGATAAACTCATAAAAACATCACAGATTCAAGCTTTCATACATGGCTATTGTTGGGCTCACCCCAACCCTAGAAGAAGGAGAACTACTCACTCATAGCTATAGAAAACATGCTGAAAATTGAATTAAACATAATCTGAAATTGCAATTAAAATCAAACCTCAAAACCAATGTCAAAACCTTCAACCAAAAACTCCTAACTCACGTCGTTTGCTTGCTGTATGAAGCGTCTCTTTCCCTCTAAGCTGCTGTAAATTCAGCGTCTGTTCTATGATGTGGAGAGAGAGATACCTAATTAGCCTTTAATTGGCTTTTTTTAAAGATAGAAATTCTAACCTAATCTCTAAGGAAAGAGATTTTATCTTAGGAAAATAATATAATCTATCTAAGGAAGGATAAAATATCCCAAATCTATCTAACTAAAATATCCTCAAAAGGAATTAAATAGAAACCTTAATTAAAAAGCCCAAAATCAATTAAAACAGCCCGCCAGAAAATTCTGCTGGTGCGCAGGGTATCGGCGCCGAGGTCTGGGTGTCGGCGTCGAGGTACCTGTTCGAATGCAGTAACTTCTGTTTTTCTCCAGCTTTTCGTCTCTGTCTTCCATCGCACTTTCCCGAGTCCTCGCTAATCCGATTGACGCATATGAATATGCGTTGGAAAGCTCTTTTCAAGGACTACATATCTCATGAAGGCTCCAGATCTTGAATCGAAGTGATGGATGGCGAAAATAAGGTTTTTTCTCCGGCTGCACCTCTTTTCCCTTTTGCTTTGCTTCTCCATTGCATTCATGATTTTTCATTAAGCTCTAAAGTGCATCCAAACTCTTCCAAATCAGCTCCAATACCTATAAAAATCACACCAAAGCTTGTGTAGACTCCATATCTTGCAATATTAAGCATAACTACACATTTTCCTTACTTTCTCAACACAAAAGCTAATAAAATGCTTTAGATGGAATGAAAACATGATGCAAAATAAGACTAAAAATGCGGACATCAAAACACCCCATACTTAGACTTGCTTGTCCTCAAGCAATAACCACTACCTACAACACATCTTTCAAGTCTTCGCCTTTGCCAAAAAGCAACATCATCAGCGCAAGTGGTCTAAAAGAATCAAGCAATCAAATGTCATCACACGTATATAAGAAACTCTAAGCAAAAGCAATCGAAATCCAACCTCACAAGGATATATGTGTTTCGCTCAACTCTCAATGTGTTTAGGCTTTGAATAACATCTCTCAACTCAATCCTTAATGCAAAAAGCTACATAGACATTGTTATTTATATCACCAATCTCTCCACCGAAGATGTCAAAGCAATTAAAATCATCAAGAGGACTTATGGCTCAATGAAAGACTTCAAAGAAGACTTCATTCGGCCGGGTTGTAATGTGGCTTGGTAAGAAATAAAAGGTATGGAATTATTTAGGTAAAGTTGTTCTAAAAAATCCGGGAATCAAGACTCCTAAACTTCCAACCCAACTCAACCAAACAACTCATCTCAAAATTCAGCACATAACCAATGCTCATCAACAATCAAGATCATCAACCCATGAAACTTACTTCTCAACCAACAATTTAATCCAACTCTCACATATAATAAACTAGGCTCTTGATAAACATTTTTTTTTTCTTCTTTTCTCTTTTCTTTTCTTTTTTCGCCAACATTTTTCTTTTCATTCTTTTTTTTCTTTTCGGCAATGATACATATATATATAAATTTTCGGAGCCTCTAAAGTATAAGAACAATATGAGGAATAATGCACATCCTTACATAATTTCGCTCAAAGCATCTCAACAAAGCTCAACAACTTAGCTTCTTCTCCATCAAACTCAAGTCAATCAAATTCCAACCAACTCTAAATCCTAATTCCCGGATAAAGGGTCAAGCTTATAATCGGCTAGGAATTAATTTTGTGGAGCTAACAAAGAATAGGCCAAGGCTCAAAGGGCTTCAAGCAAAGACAATATGTAAGGTAGGTAAATGAATGGATAAAATATGGCTAAGAAAATATAAGTCCTCCATCATCTAATTTTAATAAGCAATGAACTAGTATCTCATAATCGGTCTCAAGAAATAGATAACCACATCAATTTTCGAATGCAGTAACTTCTGTTTTTCTCCAGCTTTTCGTCTCTGTCTTCCATCGCACTTTCCCGAGTCCTCGCTAATCCGATTGACGCATATGAATATGCGTTGGAAAGCTCTTTTCAAGGACTACATATCTCATGAAGGCTCCAGATCTTGAATCGAAGTGATGGATGGCGAAAATAAGGTTTTTTCTCCGGCTGCACCTCTTTTCCCTTTTGCTTTGCTTCTCCATTGCATTCATGATTTTTCATTAAGCTCTAAAGTGCATCCAAACTCTTCCAAATCAGCTCCAATACCTATAAAAATCACACCAAAGCTTGTGTAGACTCCATATCTTGCAATATTAAGCATAACTACACATTTTCCTTACTTTCTCAACACAAAAGCTAATAAAATGCTTTAGATGGAATGAAAACATGATGCAAAATAAGACTAAAAATGCGGACATCAAAACACCCCATACTTAGACTTGCTTGTCCTCAAGCAATAACCAAACAATAACCACTACCTACAACACATCTTTCAAGTCTTCGCCTTTGCCAAAAAGCAACATCATCAGCTAATAAAATGCTTTAGATGGAATGAAAATATGATGCAAAATAAGACTAAAAATGCGGACATCATCTACCAAGTTACAGAGTGATCAGAGTTGAGGCTCTGCCATTTTGGTTGGCTTAAAATTTCGATATATTTTCGTATACAGTACCCTATGAGAAAATGGCGAAATATGCGACGGACTTAAAACATGGAATATTGGTCTCCGATTCAATAAATACAATATAAAACATGTATCTAACAGTTACAGAGTCATTAGAGGTGAGGCTCTACCATTTTGGATAGCTTAAGATTTCGATATATTTTCTTGTACAGTACCCTATGAGAAAATGATGAAATATGCGACAGACTTAAAACAACGGAATATTGGTCTCTGATTCAATAAATACAATATAAAACTTGTATCTAACAAGTTACAGAGTCATTAGAGTTGAGGGTCTGCCATTTTGGATAGCTTAAGATTTCGATATATTTTTGTGTACAGTACCCTATGAGAAAATGGCGAAATATGCGACGGACTTAAAACATGGAATATTGGTCTCTGATTCAATAAATACAATATAAAACTTGTATCTACCAAGTTACAGAGTTGTTAGAGTTGAGGGTCTGCCATTTTGGATAGCTTAAGATTTCGATATATTTTCGTGTACAGTACCCTATGAGAAAATGGCGAAATATGCGACGGACTTAAAACATGGAATATTGGTCTCTGATTCAATAAATACAATATAAAACTTGTATCTACCAAGTTACAGAGTTGTTAGAGTTGAGGGTCTGCCATTTTGGTTGGCTTAAGATTTCGATATATTTTCGTGTACAGTACCCTATGAGATAATGGCGAAATATGCGACGGACTTAAAACAGGGAATATTGGTCTCCGATTCAATAAATACAGTATAAAAATTGTATCTACCAAGTTACAGAGTCATTAGAGTTGAGGCTCTGCCATTTTGGATAGCTTAAGATTTCGATATATTTTCGTGTACAGTACCCTATGAGAAAATTGCAAAATATGCGACGGACTCAAAACATGGAATATTGGTCTCCGATTCAAGAAATACAATATAAAACTTGTATCTACCAAGTTACAGAGTCATTAGAGTTGAGGCTCTGCCATTTTGGATATCTTAAGATTTCAATATATTTTCGTGTACAGTACCCTATGAGAAAATGACGAAATATGCGACGGACTTAAAACATGGAATATTGGTCTCCGATTCAATAAATACAATATAAAACTTGTATCTACCAAGTTACAGAGTCATTAGAGTTGAGGCTCTGCAATTTTGGTTGGCTTAAGATTTCGATATATTTTCGTGTACGGTACCCTATAAGAAAATTGCAAAATATGCGACGGACTCAAAACATGGAATATTGGTCTCCGATTCAATAAATACAGTATAAAACTTGTATCTACCAAGTTAAATAGTCATTAGAGTTGAGGCTCTGCCATTTTGGATATCTTAAGATTTCAATATATTTTCGTGTACAGTACCCTATGAGAAAATGGAGAAATATGCGACGGACTTAAAACATGGAATATTGGTCTCCGATTCAATAAATACAATATAAAACTTGTATCTACCAAGTTACAGAGTGATCATGGTTGAGGCTCTGCCATTTTGGTTGGCTTAAGATTTCGATATATTTTCGTATACAGTACCCTATGAGAAAATGGCGAAATATGCGACGGACTTAAAACATGGAATATTGGTCTCCGATTCAATAAATACAATATAAAACTTGTATTTTCCAACTTACAGAGTCATTAGATTTGAGGCTCTGCCATTTTGGATAGCTTAAGATTTCGATATATTTTCGTGTACAGGACCCTATGAGAAAATGGCGAAATATGCGACACACTTAAAACAACGGAATATTGGTCTCTGATTCAATAAATACAATATAAAACTTGTATCTAACAAGTTACAGAGCCATTAGAGTTGAGGGTCTGCCATTTTGGATAGCTTAAGATTTCGATATATTTTCGTGTACAGTACCCTATGAGAAAATTGCAAAATATGCGACGGACTCAAAACATGGAATATTGGTCTCTGATTCAATAAATACAATATAAAACTTGTATCTACCAAGTTACAGAGTCATTAGAGTTGAGGCTCTGCCATTTTGGATATCTTAAGATTTCAATATATTTTCGTGTACAGTACCCTATGAGAAAATGGCGAAATATGCGACGGACTTAAAACATGGAATATTGGTCTCTGATTCAATAAATACAATATAAAACTTGTATCTACCAAGTTACAGAGTTGTTAGAGTTGAGGGTCTGCCATTTTGGTTGGCTTAAGATTTCGATATATTTTCGTGTACAGTACCCTATGAGATAATGGCGAAATATGCGACGGACTTAAAACAGGGAATATTGGTCTCCGATTCAATAAATACAGTATAAAAATTGTATCTACCAAGTTACAGAGTCATTAGAGTTGAGGCTCTGCCATTTTGGATAGCTTAAGATTTCGATATATTTTCGTGTACAGTACCCTATGAGAAAATTGCAAAATATGCGACGGACTCAAAACATGGAATATTGGTCTCCGATTCAAGAAATACAATATAAAACTTGTATCTACCAAGTTACAGAGTCATTAGAGTTGAGGCTCTGCAATTTTGGCTGGCTTAAGATTTCGATATATTTTCGTGTACAGTACCCTATGAGATAATGGCGAAATATGCGACGGACTTAAAACATGGAATATTGGTCTCCGATTCAATAAATACAATATAAAACTTGTATCTACCAAGTTACAGAGTCATTAGAGTTGAGGCTCTGCCATTTTGGATATCTTAAGATTTCAATATATTTTCGTGTACAGTACCCTATGAGAAAATGACGAAATATGCGACGGACTTAAAACATGGAATATTGGTCTCCGATTCAATAAATACAATATAAAACTTGTATCTACCAAGTTACAGAGTCATTAGAGTTGAGGCTCTGCAATTTTGGTTGGCTTAAGATTTCGATATATTTTCGTGTACGGTACCCTATAAGAAAATTGCAAAATATGCGACGGACTCAAAACATGGAATATTGGTCTCCGATTCAATAAATACAGTATAAAACTTGTATCTACCAAGTTACATAGTCATTAGAGTTGAGGCTCTGCCATTTTGGATATCTTAAGATTTCAATATATTTTCGTGTACAGTACCCTATGAGAAAATGGCGAAATATGCGACGGACTTAAAACATGGAATATTGGTCTCCGATTCAATAAATACAATATAAAACTTGTATCTACCAAGTTACAGAGTGATCATGGTTGAGGCTCTGCCATTTTGGTTGGCTTAAGATTTCGATATATTTTCGTATACAGTACCCTATGAGAAAATGGCGAAATATGCGACGGACATAAAACATGGAATATTGGTCTCCGATTCAATAAATACAATATAAAACTTGTATTTTCCAACTTACAGAGTCATTAGATTTGAGGCTCTGCCATTTTGGATAGCTTAAGATTTCGATATATTTTCGTGTACAGGACCCTATGAGAAAATGGCGAAATATGCGACAGACTTAAAACAACGGAATATTGGTCTCTGATTCAATAAATACAATATAAAACTTGTATCTAACAAGTTACAGAGCCATTAGAGTTGAGGGTCTGCCATTTTGGATAGCTTAAGATTTCGACATATTTTCGTGTACAGTACCCTATGAGAAAATTATAAAATATGCGACGGACTCAAAACATGGAATATTGGTCTCCGATTCAATAAATACAATATAAAACTTGTATCTACCAAGTTACAGAGTCATTAGAGTTGAGGCTCTGCCATTTTGGATATCTTAAGATTTCAATATATTTTCGTGTACATTACCCTAGGAGAAAATGGCGAAATATGCGACGGACTTGAAACATGGAATATTGGTCTCTGATTCAATAAATACAATATAAAACTTGTATCTACCAAGTTACAGAGTTGTTAGAGTTGAGGGTCTGCCATTTTGGTTGGCTTAAGATTTCGATATATTTTCGTGTACAGTACCCTATGAGATAATGGCGAAATATGCGACGGACTTAAAACAGGGAATATTGGTCTCCGATTCAATAAATACAGTATAAAAATTGTATCTACCAAGTTACAGAGTCATTAGAGTTGAGGCTCTGCCATTTTGGATAGCTTAAGATTTCGATATATTTTCGTGTACAGTACCCTATGAGAAAATTGCAAAATATGCGACGGACTCAAAACATGGAATATTGGTCTCCGATTCAAGAAATACAATATAAAACTTGTATCTACCAAGGTACAGAGTCATTAGAGTTGAGGCTCTGCAATTTTGGCTGGCTTAAGATTTCGATATATTTTCGTGTACAGTACCCTATGAGATAATGGCGAAATATGCGACGGACTTAAAACATGGAATATTGGTCTCCGATTCAATAAATACAATATAAAACTTGTATCTACCAAGTTACAGAGTCATTAGAGTTGAGGCTCTGCCATTTTGGATAGCTTAAGATTTCGATATATTTTCGTGTACGGTACCCTATAAGAAAATTGCAAAATATGCGACGGACTCAAAACATGGAATATTGGTCTCCGATTCAATAAATACAATATAAAACTTGTATCTACCAAGTTACATAGTCATTAGAGTTGGGCTCTGCCATTTTGGATATCTTAAGATTTCAATATATTTTCGTGTACAGTACCCTATGAGAAAATGGCGAAATATGCGACGGACTTAAAACATGGAATATTGGTCTCCGATTCAATAAATACAATATAAAACTTGTATCTACCAAGTTACATAGTCATTAGAGTTGAGGCTCTGCCATTTTGGATATCTTAAGATTTCAATATATTTTCGTGTGCAGTACCCTATGAGAAAATGGCGAAATATGCGACGGACTTAAAACATGGAATATTGGTCTCCGGTTCAATAAATACAATATAAAACTTGTATCTACCAAGTTACAGAGTGATCATGGTTGAGGCTCTGCCATTTTGGTTGGCTTAAGATTTCGATATATTTTCGTATACAGTACCCTATGAGAAAATGGCGAAATATGCGACGGACTTAAAACATGGAATATTGGTCTCTGATTCAATAAATACAATATAAAACTTGTATCTTCTAACTTACAGAGTCATTAGATTTGAGGCTCTGCCATTTTGGATAGCTTAAGATTTCGATATATTTTCGTGTACAGTACCCTATGAGAAAATGGCGAAATATGCGACAGACTTAAAACAAGGGAATATTGGTCTCTGATTCAATAAATACAATATAATACTTGTATCTAACAAGTTACAGAGCCATTAGAGTTGAGGGTCTGCCATTTTGGATAGCTTAAGATTTCGATATATTTTCGTGTACAGTACCCTATGAGAAAATTGCAAAATATGCGACGGACTCAAAACATGGAATATTGGTCTCCGATTCAATAAATACAATATAAAACTTGTATCTACCAAGTTACAGAGTCATTAGAGTTGAGGCTCTGCCATTTTGGATATCTTAAGATTTCAATATATTTTCGTGTACAGTACCCTATGAGAAAATAGCGAAATATGCGACGGACTTAAAACATGGAATATTGGTCTCTGATTCAATAAATACAATATAAAACTTGTATCTACCAAGTTACAGAGTGATCAGAGTTGAGGCTCTGCCATTTTGGTTGGCTTAAGATTTCGATATATTTTCGTATACAGTACCCTATGAGAAAATGGCGAAATATGCGACGGACTTAAAACATGGAATATTGGTCTCCGATTCAATAAATACAATATAAAACTTGTATCTTCCAACTTACAGAGTCATTAGATTTGAGGCTCTGCCATTTTGGATAGCTTAAGATTTCGATATATTTTCGTTTACAGTACCCTATTAGAAAATGCCGAAATATGCTACAGACTTAAAACAAGGGAATATTGGTCTCTGATTCAATAAATACAATATAAAACTTGTATCTAACAAGGTACAGAGTCATTAGAGTTGAGGGTCTGCCATTTTGGATAGCTTAAGATTTCGATATACTTTCGTGTACAGTACCCTATCAGAAAATGGCGAAATATGCGACGGACTTAAAATATGGAATATTGGTCTCTGATTCAATAAATACAATATAAAACTTGTATCTACCAAGTTATAGAGTCGTTAGAGTTGAGGGTCTGCCATTTTGGATAGCTTAAGATTTCGATATATTTTCGTGTACAGTACCCTATGAGAAAATGGCGAAATATGCGACGAACTTAAAACATGGAATATTGGTCTCCGATTCAATAAATACAATATAAAACATGTATCTACCAAGTTACAGAGTCATTAGAGTTGAGGCTCTACCATTTTGGTTGGCTTAAGATTTCGATATATTTTCGTGTACAGTACCCTATGAGATAATGGCGAAATATGCGACGGACTTAAAACAGGGAATATTGGTCTCCGATTCAATAAATACAGTATAAAACTTGTATCTGCCAAGTTGCAGAGTCATTAGAGTTGAGGCTCTGCCATTTTGGATAGCTTAAGATTTCGATATATTTTCGTGTACAGTACCCTATGAGAAAATTGCAAAATATGCGACGGACTCAAAACATGGAATATTGGTCTCCGATTCAATAAATACAATATAAAACTTGTATCTACCAAGTTACAGAGTCATTAGAGTTGAGGCTTTGCCATTTTGGATATCTTAAGATTTCAATATATTTTCGTGTACACCCTATGAGAAAATGGCGAAATATGCGACGGACTTAAAACATGGAATATTGGTCTCCGATTCAATAAATACAATATAAAACTTGTATCTACCAAGTTACAGAGTGATCAGAGTTGAGGCTCTGCCATTTTGGTTGACTTAAGATTTCGATATATTTTCGTATTGGTCATCAAGATCTAGTTTTTTTTGCGCTTTCCCACGTTATTAGATGCCCTAAAGCTACCCACAAAGTTTCAGCCCTTTTGGAGCACTAGAGACGGCACTTCCTTCATTAACCCCCCAAATCGCCCGAAATACAATTCGGGGCCAAATGGCCAAAAAATGAAATGTTCCGAAACCCGGATTTTTTAAGCCACATCACCCCCAAATACCATATGAACCCCGCAAAACGAATAATAGACAGTTTGGGGGCCCCGGGAGTCGGGTTTCAGCGATTGGCCACCTTTGGCCGTGTTGCAAATCTCACGCGGTAAGTGGATCGTATTGGCCTCCAAATTTGAATTTTTTGGCACTTTCCCATGTTATTGGATGTACAAAAGCTACCCACAAATCTTCAGCCCTTTTGGAGCACTAGAGACGACACTTCCTTCATTAACCCCAAATCGCCCAAAATAAACTAGGCCGGGTTGCAAATCTCACGCGGTAAGTGGGTCGTATTGGCCACCAAGTTTTAGTTTTTTTTTGCGCTTTCCCACGTTATTAGATGCCCCAAAGGTACCCACAAAGTTTCAGCCCTTTTGGAGCAATAGAGACGGCACTTCCTTCATTAACTCCCCAAATCGCCCGAAATACAATTCGGGGCCAAATGGCCAAAAAATGAAATTTTCCGAAACCCGGATTTTTTCAGCCACATCACCCCCAAATACCATATGAACCCCTCACGACGAATAATAGACCGTTTGGGGGCCCCGGGAGTTGGGTTTAAGCGATCCGCCACCTTTGGTCTTGTTGCAAATCTCACGCGGTAAGTGGATCGTATTGGCCTCCAAATTCTAGTTTTTTTGCACTTTCCCACGTTATTGCACTTTCCCACATCACCCCCAAATACCATATGAACCCCTCACGATGAATAATAGACCGTTTGGGGGCCCCGGGAGTCGGGTTTCAGCGATCCGCCACCTTTGGCCGTGTTGCAAATCTCACACGGTATATAGATCGTATTGGCCTCCAAATTCTAGTTTTTTTGCACTTTCCCACGTTATTGGATGTACAAAAGCTACCCACAAATTTTCAGCCTTTTTGGAGCACTAGAGACGACCCTTCCTTCATTAACCCCAAATCGCCCAAAATAAACTAGGCCGGGTTGCAAATCTCACGCGGTAAGTGGGTCGTATTGGCCACCAAGATCTAGTTTTTTTGCGGTTTCCCACGTTATTAGATGCCCCAAAGCTACCCACAAAGTTTCAGCCCTTTTGGAGCACTAGAGACGGCACTTCCTTCATTAACCCCCCAAATCGCCCGAAATACAATTCGGGGCTAAATGGCCAAAAAATGAAATGTTCCGAAACCCGGATTTTTTCAGCCACGTCACCCCCAAATACCATATGAACCCCGCACGACGAATATTAGACCGTTTGGGGGCCCCGGGAGTCGGGTTTCAGCGATCCGCCACCTTTGGCCGTGTTGCAAATCTCACGCGGTAAGTGGATCGTATTGGACTCCAAATTCTAATTTTTTTGCACTTTCCCACGTTATTAGATGTACAAAAGCTACCCACAAAGTTTGAGCCTTTTTGGAGCACTAGAGACGACTCTTCCTTCATTAACCCCAAATCGCCCTAAATAAACTAGGCCGGGTTGCAAATCTCACGCGGTAAGTGGGTCGTATTGGCCACCAAGTTTCAGTTTTTTTGCGCTTTCCCACGTTATTAGATGCCCCAAAGGTACCCACAAACTTTCAGCCCTTTTGGAGCACTAGAGACGGCACTTCCTTCATTAACTCCCCAAATCGCCCGAAATACAATTCGGGGCCAAATGGCCAAAAAATGAAATGTTCCGAAACCCGGATTTTTTCAGCCACATCACCCCCAAATACCATATGAACCCCTCACGACGAATAATAGACCTTTTGGGGGCCCCGGGAGTCGTGTTTCAGCGATCCGCCACCTTTGGCCGTGTTGCAAATCTCACGCGGTAAGTGGATCGTATTGGCCTCCAAATTCTAGTTTTTTTGCACTTTCCCACGTTATTGCACTTTCCCACATCACCCCAAAATACCATATGAACCCCTCACGATGAAAAATAGACCGTTTGGGGGCCCCGGGAGTCGGGTTTCAGCGATCCGCCACCTTTGCCCGTGTTGCAAATCTCATGCGGTATGTGGATCGTATTGGCCTCCAAATTCTAGTTTTTTTGCACTTTCCCACGTTATTGGATGTACAAAAGCTACCCACAAATTTTCAGCCCTTTTGGAGCACTAGAGACGACACTTCCTTCATTAACCCCGAATCGCCCAAAATAAACTAGGCCGGGTTGCAAATCTCACGCGGTAAGTGGGTCGTATTGGCCGCCAAGTTCTAGTTTTTTTGCGCTTTCCCACGTTATTAGATGCCCCAAAGCTACCCACAAAGTCTCAGCCCTTTTGGAGCACTAGAGACGGAACTTCCTTCATTAACCCCCCAAATCGCCTGAAATACAATTCGGGGCCAAATGGCCAAAAAATGAAATGTTCCGAAACCCGGATTTTTTCAACCACCTCACCCCCAAATACCATATGAACCCTGCACGACGAATATTAGACCGTTTGGGGGCCCCGGGAGTTGGGTTTCAGCGATCCGCCACCTTTGGCCGTGTTGCAAATCTCACGCGGTAAGTGGATCGTATTGGCCTCCAAATTCTAGTTTTTTTGCACTTTCCCACGTTATTGGATGTACAAAAGCTACCCACAAATTTTCAGCCCTTTTGGATTACTAGAGACGACACTTCCTTCATAAACCCCAAATCGCCCAAAATAAACTAGGCCGGGTTGCAAATCTCACGCGGTAAGTGGGTCGTATTGGCCACCAAGTTCTAGTTTTTTTGCGCTTTCCCACTTTATTAGATGCCCCAAAGCTACCCACAAAGTTTCAGCCCTTTTGGAGCACTAGAGACGGCACTTCCTTCATTAACCCCCCAAATCGCCCGAAATACAAATCGGGGCCAAATGGCCAAAAAATGAAATGTTCCGAAACCCGGATTTTTTCAGCCACGTCACCCCTAAATACCATATGAACCCCGCACGACGAATATTAGACCGTTTGGGGGCCCCGGGAGTCGGGTTTCAGCGATCCGCCACCTTTGGCGGTGTTGCAAATCTCACGCGGTAAGTGGATTGTATTGGCCTCCAAATTCTAGTTTTTTTGCACTTTCCCACGTTATTGGATGTACAAAAGCTACCCACAAATTTGCAGCCCTTTTGGAGCACTAGAGACGACACTTCCTTCATTAACACCGAATCGCCCAAAATAAACTAGGCCGGGTTGCAAATCTCACGCGGTAAGTGGGTCGTATTGGCCACCAAGTTCTAGTTTTTTTGCGCTTTCCCACGTTATTAGATGCCCCAAAGCTACCCACAAAGTTTCAGCCCTTTTGGAGCACTAGAGACGGCACTTCCTTCATAAACCCCCCAAATCGCCCGAAATACAATTCGAGGCCAAATGGCCAAAAAATGAAATGTTCCGAAACCCGGATTTTTTCAGCCACGTCACCCCCAAATACCATATGAACCCCGCACGACGAATATTAGACCGTTTGGGGGCCCCGGGAGTCGGGTTTCAGCGATCCGCCACCTTTGGCCGTGTTGCAAATCTCACGCGGTAAGTGGATCGTATTGGCCTCCAAATTCTAGTTTTTTTGCACTTTCCCACGTTATTGGATGTACAAAAGCTACCCACAAATTTTCAGCCCTTTTGGAGCACTAGAGACGACACTTCCTTCATTTACCCCAAATCGCCCAAAATAAACTAGGCCGAGTTGCAAATCTCACGCGGTAAGTGGGTCGTATTGGCCACCAAGTTCTAGTTTTTTTGCGCTTTCCCACGTTATTAGATGCCCCAAAGCTACCCACAAAGTTTTAGCCCTTTTGGAGCACTAGAGACAGCACTTCTTTCATTAACCCCCCAAATCGCCCGAAATACAATTCGGGGCCAAATGGCCAAAAAATGAAATGTTCCGAAACCCGGATTTTTTCAGCCACGTAACCCCCAAATACCATATGAACCCCGCACGACGAATAATAGACCGTTTGGGTCCCCCGGGAGTCGGGTTTCAGCGATCCGCCACCTTTGGCCGTGTTGCAAATCTCACGCGGTAAGTGGATCGTATTGGCCTCCAAATTCTAGTTTTTTTGCACTTTCCCACGTTATTGGATGTACAAAAGCTACCCACAAAGTTTCAGCCCTTTTGGAGCACTAGAGACGACACTTCCTTCATTAACCCCAAATAAACTAGGCCGGGTTGCAAATCTCACGCGGTAAGTGGGTCGTATTGGCCACCAAGTTCTAGTTTTTTTGCGCTTTCCCACGTTATTAGATGCCCCAAAGCTACCCACAAAGTTTCAGCCCTTTTGGAGCACTAGAGACGGCACTTCCTTCATTAACCCCCCAAATCGCCCGAAATACAATTCGGGGCCAAATGGCCAAAAAATGAAATGTTCCGAAACCCAGATTTTTTAAGCCACATCACCCCCAAATACCATATGAACCCCGCATGAAGAATAATAGACCGTTTGGGGGCCCCGGGAGTCGGGTTTCAGCGATCCGCCACCTTTGGCCGTGTTGCAAATCTCACGCGGTAAGTGGATCGTATTGGCCTCCAAATTCTAGTTTTTTTTCACTTTCCCACGTTAATGGATGTACAAAAGCTACCCACAAAGTTTCAGCCCTTTTGGAGAACTAGAGACGACACTTCCTTCATTAACCCCAAATCGCCCAAAATAAACTAGGCCGGTTTGCAAATCTCACGCGGTAAGTGGGTCGTATTGGCCACAAAGTTCTAGTTTTTTTGCGCTTTCCCACGTTATTAGATGCCCCAAAGCTACCCACAAAGTTTCAGCCCTTTTGGAGCACTAGAGACGGCACTTCCTCCATTAACCCCCCAAATCGCCCGAAATACAATTCGGGGCCAAACGGCCAAAAAATGAAATGTTCCGAAACCCGGATTTTTTCAGCCACGTCACCCCTAAATACCATATGAACACCGCACGACGAATATTAGACCGTTTGGGGGCCCCGGGAGTCGGGTTTCAGCGATCCGCCACCTTTGGCTGTGTTGCAAATCTCACGCGGTAAGTGGATCGTATTGGCCTCCAAATTCTAGTTTTTTTTCACTTTCCCACGTTATTGGATGTACAAAAGCTACCCACAAAGTTTCAGCCCTTTTGGAGCACTAGAGACGACACTTCCTTCATTAACCCCAAATCGCCCAAAATAAACTAGGCCGGTTTGCAAATCTCACGCGGTAAGTGGGTCGTATTGGCCACAAAGTTCTAGTTTTTTTGCGCTTTCCCACGTTATTAGATGCCCCAAAGCTACCCACAAAGTTTCAGCCCTTTTGGAGCACTAGAGACGGCACTTCCTTCATTAACCCCCAAAATCGCCCGAAATACAATTCGGGGCCAAACGGCCGAAAAATGAAATGTTCCGAAACCCTAATTTTTTCAGCCACGTCACCCCCAAATACCATATGAACCCCGCGCGACGAATATTAGACCGTTTGGGGGCCCCGGGAGTCGGGTTTCAGCGATCCGCCACCTTTGGCGGTGTTGCAAATCTCACGCGGTAAGTGGATCGTATTGGCCTCCAAATTCTAGTTTTTTTGCACTTTCCCACGTTATTGGATGTACAAAAGCTACCCACAAATTTTCAGCCCTTTTGGAGCACTAGAGACGACACTTCCTTCATTAACCCCGAATAGCCCAAAATAAACTAGGCCGGGTTGCAAATCTCACGCGGTAAGTGGGTCGTATTGGCCACAAAGTTCTAGTTTTTTTGCGCTTTCCCACGTGATTAGATGCCCCAAAGCTACCCACAAAGTTTCAGCCCTTTTGGAGCACTAGAGACGGCACTTCCTTCATTTACCCCCCAAATCGCCCGAAATACAATTCGGGGCCAAATGGCCAAAAAATGAAATGTTCCAAAACCTAGATTTTTTCAGCCACATCACCCCCAAATACCATATGAACCCCGCACGACGAATATTAGACCGTTTGGGGGCCCCGGGAGTCGGGTTTCAGCGATCCGCCACCTTTGGCCGTGTTGCAAATCTCACGCGGTAAGTGGATTGTATTGGCCTCCAAATTCTAGTTTTTTTGCACTTTCTCACGTTATTGGATGTACAAAAGCTACCCACAAAGTTTCAGCCCTTTTGGAGCACTAGAGACGACACTTCCTTCATTAACCCTAAATCGCCCAAAATAAACTAGGCCGGGTTGCAAATCTCACGCGGTAAGTGGGTCGTATTGGCCACCAAGTTCTAGTTTTTTTGCGCTTTCCCACGTTATTAGATGCCCCAAAGCTACCCACAAAGTTTCAGCCCTTTTGGAGCACTAGAGACGGCACTTCCTTCATTAACCCCCCAAATCGCCCGAAATACAATTCGGGGCCAAATGGCCAAAAAATGAAATGTTCCGAAACCCGGATTTTTCAGCCACATCACCCCCAAATACCACATGAACCCCGCACGACGAATAATAGACCGTTTGGGGGCCCCGGGAGTCGGGTTTCAGCGATCCGCCACCTTTGGCCGTGTTGCAAATCTCACGCGGTAAGTGGATCGTATTGGCCTCCAAATTCTAGTTTTTTTGCACTTTCCCAGGTTATTGGGTGTACAAAAGCTACCCACAAAGTTTCAGCCCTTTTGGAGCACTAGAGACGACACTTCCTTCATTAACCCCAAATCGCCCAAAATAAACTAGGCCGGGTTGCAAATCTCACGCGGTAAGTGGGTCGTATTGGCCACCAAGTTCTAGTTTTTTTGCGCTTTCCAACGTTATTAGATGCCCCAAAGCTACCTACAAAGTTTCAGCCCTTTTGGAGCACTAGAGACGGCACTTCCTTCATTAACCCCCCAAATCGCCCGAAATACAATTCGGGGCCAAATGGCCAAAAAATGAAATGTTCCGAAACCCGGATTTTTTCAGCCACGTCACCCCCAAATACCATATGAACCCCGCACAACGAATATTAGACCGTTTAGGGGCCCCGGGAGTCGGGTTTCAGCGATCCGCCACCTTTGGCCGTGTTGCAAATCTCACGCGGTAAGTGGATTGTATTGGCCTCCAAATTCTAGTTTTTTTGCACTTTCCCACGTTATTGGATGTACAAAAGCTACCCACAAAGTTTCAGCCCTTTTGGAGCACTAGAGACGGCACTTCCTTCATTAACCCCCCAAATCGCCCGAAATACAATTCGGGGCCAAACGGCCAAAAAATGAAATGTTCCGAAACCCTAATTTTTTCAGCCACGTCACCCCCAAATACCATATGAACCCCGCGCGACGAATATTAGACCGTTTGGGGGCCCCAGGAGTCGGGTTTCAGCGATCCGCCACCTTTGGCGGTGTTGCAAATCTCACGCGGTAAGTGGATCGTATTGGCCTCCAAATTCTAGTTTTTTTGCACTTTCCCACGTTATTGGATGTACAAAAGCTACCCACAAATTTTCAGCCCTTTTGGAGCACTAGAGACGACACTTCCTTCATTAACCCCGAATCGCCCAAAATAAACTAGGCCGGGTTGCAAATCTCACGCGGTGAGTGGGTCGTATTGGCCACCAAGTTCTAGTTTTTTTGCGCTTTCCCACGTTATTAGATGCCCCAAATCTACCCACAAAGTTTCAGCCCTTTTGGAGCACTAGAGACGGCACTTCCTTCATTAACCCCCCAAATCGCCCGAAATACAATTCGGGGCCAAATGGCCAAAAAATGAAATGTTTCAAAACCCGGATTTTTTCAGCCACGTCACCCCTAAATACCATATGAACCCCGCACGACGAATATTAGACCGTTTGGGGGCCCCGGGAGTCGGGTTTCAGCGATCCGCCACCTTTGGCCGTGTTGCAAATCTCACGCGGTAAGTGGATTGTATTGGCCTCCAAATTCTAGTTTTTTTGCACTTTCCCACGTTATTGGATGTACAAAAGCTACCCACAAAGTTTCAGCCCTTTTGGAGCACTAGAGACGACACTTCCTTCATTAACCCTAAATCGCCCAAAATAAACTAGGCCGGGTTGCAAATCTCACGCGGTAAGTGGGTCGTATTGGCCACCAAGTTCTAGTTTTTTTGCGCTTTCCCACGTTATTAGATGCCCCAAAGCTAACCACAAAGTTTCAGCCCTTTTGGAGCACTAGAGACGGCACTTCCTTCATTAACCCCCCAAATCGCCCGAAATACAATTCGGGGCCAAATGGCCAAAAAATGAAATGTTCCGAAACCCGGATTTTTCAGCCACATCACCCCCAAATACCACATGAACCCCGCACGACGAATAATAGACCGTTTGGGGGCCCCGGGAGTCAGGTTTCAGCGATCCGCCACCTTTGGCCGTGTTGCAAATCTCACGCGGTAAGTGGATCATATTGGCCTCCAAATTCTAGTTTTTTTGCACTTTCCCACGTTATTGGATGTACAAAAGCTACCCACAAATTTTCAGCCCTTTTGGAGCACTAGAGACGACACTTCCTTCATTAACCCTAAATCGCCCAAAATAAACTAGGCCGGGTTGCAAATCTCACGCGGTAAGTGGGTCGTATTGGCCACCAAGTTCTAGTTTTTTTGCGCTTTCCAACGTTATTAGATGCCCCAAAGCTACCTACAAAGTTTCAGCCCTTTTAGAGCACTAGAGACGGCACTTCCTTCATTAACCCCCCAAATCGCCCGAAATACAATTCGGGGCCAAATGGCCAAAAAATGAAATGTTCCAAAACCCGGATTTTTTCAGCCACGTCACCCCCAAATACCATATGAACCCCGCACGACGAATATTAGACCGTTTGGGGGCTCTAGGAGTCGGGTTTCAGCGATCCGCCACCTTTGGCCGTGTTGCAAATCTCACGCGGTAAGTGGATCGTATTGGCCTCCAAATTCTAGTTTTTTTGCACTTTCTAACGTTATTGGATGTACAAAAGCTACCCACAAATTTTCAGCCCTTTTGGAGCACTAGAGACGACACTTCCTTCATTAACCCCGAATCGCCCAAAATAAACTAGGCCGGGTTGCAAATCTCACGCGGTAAGTGGGTCGTATTGGCCACCAAGTTCTAGATTTTTTGCGCTTTCCCACGTTATTAGATGCCCCAAAGCTACCCACAAAGTTTCAGCCCTTTTGGAGCACTAGAGACGGCACTTCCTTCATTAACCCCCCAAATCGCCCGAAATACAATTCGGGGCGAAATGGCCAAAAAATGAAATGTTCCTAAACCCGGATTTTTTCAGCCACGTCACCCCCAAATACCATATGAACCCTGCACGACGAATAATAGACCGTTTGGGGGCCCCGGGAGTCGGGTTTCAGCGATCCGCCACCTTTGGCCGTGTTGTAAATCTCACGCGGTAAGTGGATGGTATTGGCCTCCAAATTCTAGTTTTTTTGCACTTTCCCACGTTATTGGATGTACAAAAGCTACCCACAAAGTTTCAGCCCTTTTGGAGCACTAGAGACGACACTTCCTTCATTAACCCCAAATCGCCCAAAATAAACTAGGCCGGGTTGCAAATCTCACGCGGTAAGTGGGTCGTATTGGCCACCAAGTTCTAGTTTTTTTGTGCTTTCCCACGTTATTAGATGCCCCAAAGCTACCCACAAAGTTTCAGCCCTTTTGGAGCACTAGAGACGACACTTCCTTCATTAACCCCAAATCGCCCAAAATAAACTAGGCCGGGTTGCAAATCTCACGCGGTAAGTGGGTCGTATTGGCCACCAAGTTCTAGTTTTTTTGCGCTTTCCAACGTTATTAGATGCCCCAAAGCTACCTACAAAGTTTCAGCCCTTTTGGAGCACTAGAGACGGCACTTCCTTCATTAACCCCCCAAATCGCCCGAAATACAATTCGGGGCCAAATGGCCAAAAAATGAAATGTTCCGAAACCCGGATTTTTTCAGCCACGTCACCCCCAAATACCATATGAACCCCGCACAACGAATATTAGACCGTTTACGGGCCCCGGGAGTCGGGTTTCAGAGATCCGCCACCTTTGGCCGTGTTGCAAATCTCACGCGGTAAGTGGATTGTATTGGCCTCCAAATTCTAGTTTTTTTGCACTTTCCCACGTTATTGGATGTACAAAAGCTACCCACAAAGTTTCAGCCCTTTTGGAGCACTAGAGACGGCACTTCCTTCATTAACCCCCCAAATCGCCCGAAATACAATTCGGGGCCAAACGGCCAAAAAATGAAATGTTCCGAAACCCTAATTTTTTCAGCCACGTCACCCCCAAATACCATATGAACCCCGCGCGACGAATATTAGACCGTTTGGGGGCCCCAGGAGTCGGGTTTCAGCGATCCGCCACCTTTGGCGGTGTTGCAAATCTCACGCGGTAAGTGGATCGTATTGGCCTCCAAATTCTAGTTTTTTTGCACTTTCCCACGTTATTGGATGTACAAAAGCTACCCACAAATTTTCAGCCCTTTTGGAGCACTAGAGACGACACTTCCTTCATTAACCCCGAATCGCCCAAAATAAACTAGGCCGGGTTGCAAATCTCACGCGGTGAGTGGGTCGTATTGGCCACCAAGTTCTAGTTTTTTTGCGCTTTCCCACGTTATTAGATGCCCCAAATCTACCCACAAAGTTTCAGCCCTTTTGGAGCACTAGAGACGGCACTTCCTTCATTAACCCCCCAAATCGCCCGAAATACAATTCGGGGCCAAATGGCCAAAAAATGAAATGTTTCAAAACCCGGATTTTTTCAGCCACGTCACCCCTAAATACCATATGAACCCCGCACGACGAATATTAGACCGTTTGGGGGCCCCGGGAGTCGGGTTTCAGCGATCCGCCACCTTTGGCCGTGTTGCAAATCTCACGCGGTAAGTGGATTGTATTGGCCTCCAAATTCTAGTTTTTTTGCACTTTCCCACGTTATTGGATGTACAAAAGCTACCCACAAAGTTTCAGCCCTTTTGGAGCACTAGAGACGACACTTCCTTCATTAACCCTAAATCGCCCAAAATAAACTAGGCCGGGTTGCAAATCTCACGCGGTAAGTGGGTCGTATTGGCCACCAAGTTCTAGTTTTTTTGCGCTTTCCCACGTTATTAGATGCCCCAAAGCTAACCACAAAGTTTCAGCCCTTTTGGAGCACTAGAGACGGCACTTCCTTCATTAACCCCCCAAATCGCCCGAAATACAATTCGGGGCCAAATGGCCAAAAAATGAAATGTTCCGAAACCCGGAATTTTCAGCCACATCACCCCCAAATACCACATGAACCCCGCACGACGAATAATAGACCGTTTGGGGGCCCCGGGAGTAAGGTTTCAGCGATCCGCCACCTTTGGCCGTGTTGCAAATCTCACGCGGTAAGTGGATCGTATTGGCCTCCAAATTCTAGTTTTTTTGCACTTTCCCACGTTATTGGATGTACAAAAGCTACCCACAAAATTTCAGCCCTTTTGGAGCACTAGAGACGACACTTCCTTCATTAACCCTAAATCGCCCAAAATAAACTAGGCCGGGTTGCAAATCTCACGCGGTAAGTGGGTCGTATTGGCCACCAAGTTCTAGTTTTTTTGCGCTTTCCAACGTTATTAGATGCCCCAAAGCTACCTACAAAGTTTCAGCCCTTTTAGAGCACTAGAGACGGCACTTCCTTCATTAACCCCCCAAATCGCCCGAAATACAATTCGGGGCCAAATGGCAAAAAAATGAAATGTTCCGAAACCCGGATTTTTTCAGCCACGTCACCCCCAAATACCATATGAACCCCGCACGACGAATATTAGACCGTTTGGGGGCTCTAGGAGTCGGGTTTCAGCGATCCGCCACCTTTGGCCGTGTTGCAAATCTCACGCGGTAAGTGGATCGTATTGGCCTCCAAATTCTAGTTTTTTTGCACTTTCTAACGTTATTGGATGTACAAAAGCTACCCACAAATTTTCAGCCCTTTTGGAGCACTAGAGACGACACTTCCTTCATTAACCCCGAATCGCCCAAAATAAACTAGGCCGGGTTGCAAATCTCACGCGGTAAGTGGGTCGTATTGGCCACCAAGTTCTAGATTTTTTGCGCTTTCCCACGTTATTAGATGCCCCAAAGCTACCCACAAAGTTTCAGCCCTTTTGGAGCACTAGAGACGGCACTTCCTTCATTAACCCCCCAAATCGCCCGAAATACAATTCGGGGCGAAATGGCCAAAAAATGAAATGTTCCTAAACCCGGATTTTTTCAGCCACGTCACCCCCAAATACCATATGAACCCTGCACGACGAATAATAGACCGTTTGGGGGCCCCGGGAGTCGGGTTTCAGCGATCCGCCACCTTTGGCCGTGTTGTAAATCTCACGCGGTAAGTGGATGGTATTGGCCTCCAAATTCTAGTTTTTTTGCACTTTCCCACGTTATTGGATGTACAAAAGCTACCCACAAAGTTTCAGCCCTTTTGGAGCACTAGAGACGACACTTCCTTCATTAACCCCAAATCGCCCAAAATAAACTAGGCCGGGTTGCAAATCTCACGCGGTAAGTGGGTCGTATTGGCCACCAAGTTCTAGTTTTTTTGTGCTTTCCCACGTTATTAGATGCCCCAAAGCTACCCACAAAGGTTCAGCCCTTTTGGAGCACTAGAGACGGCACTTCCTTCATTAACCCCCCAAATCGCCCGAAATACAATTCGGGGCCAAATGGCCAAAAAATGAAATGTTCCTAAACCCGGATTTTTTCAGCCACGTCACCCCCAAATACAATATGAACCCTGCACGACGAATATTAGACCGTTTGGGGGCCCCGGGAGTCGGGTTTCAGCAATCCGCCACCTTTGGCGGTGTTGCAAATCTCACGCGGTAAGTGGATCGTATTGGCCTCCAAATTCTAGTTTTTTTGCACTTTACCACGTTATTGGATGTACAAAAGCTACCCACAAATTTTCAGCCCTTTTGGAGCACTAGAGACGACACTTCCTTCATTAACCCCGAATCGCCCAAAATAAACTTGGCCGGTTTGCAAATCTCACGTGGTAAGTGGGTCGTATTGGCCACCAAGTTCTAGTTTTTTTGCGCTTTCCCACGTTATTAGATGCCCCAAAGCTACCCACAAAGTTTCAGCCCTTTTGGAGCACTAGAGACGGCACTTCCTTCATTAACCCCCCAAATCGCCCGAAATACAATTCGGGGCCAAATGGCCAAAAAATGAAATGTTCCGAAACCCGGATTTTTTCAGCCACGTAACCCCCAAATACCATATGAACCCCGAACGACGAATAATAGACCGTTTGGGGGCCCCGGGAGTCGGGTTTCAGCGATCCGCCACCTTTGGCCGTGTTGTAAATCTCACGCGGTAAGTGGATTGTATTGGCCTCCAAATTCTAGTTTTTTTGCACTTTCCCACGTTATTGGATGTACAAAAGCTACCCACAAAGTTTCAGCCCTTTTGGAGCACTAGAGACGATACTTCCTTCATTAACCCCAAATCGCCCAAAATAAACTAGGCCGGGTTGCAAATCTCACGCGGTAAGTGGGTCGTATTGGCCACCAAGTTCTAGTTTTTTTGCGCTTTCCAACGTTATTAGATGCCCCAAAGCTACCTACAAAGTTTCAGCCCTTTTGGAGCACTAGAGACGGCACTTCCTTCATTAACCCCCCAAATCGCCCGAAATACAATTCGGGGCCAAATGGCCAAAAAATGAAATGTTCCGAAACCCGGATTTTTTCAGCCACGTCACCCCCAAATACCATATGAACCCCGCACAACGAATATTAGACCGTTTACGGGCCCCGGGAGTCGGGTTTCAGCGATCCGCCACCTTTGGCCGTGTTGCAAATCTCACGCGGTAAGTGGATTGTATTGGCCTCCAAATTCTAGTTTTTTTGCACTTTCCCACGTTATTGGATGTACAAAAGCTACCCACAAAGTTTCAGCCCTTTTGGAGCACTAGAGACGGCACTTCCTTCATTAACCCCCCAAATCGCCCGAAATACAATTCGGGGCCAAACGGCCAAAAAATGAAATGTTCCGAAACCCTAATTTTTTCAGCCACGTCACCCCCAAATACCATATGAACCCCGCGCGACGAATATTAGACCGTTTGGGGGCCCCAGGAGTCGGGTTTCAGCGATCCGCCACCTTTGGCGGTGTTGCAAATCTCACGCGGTAAGTGGATCGTATTGGCCTCCAAATTCTAGTTTTTTTGCACTTTCCCACGTTATTGGATGTACAAAAGCTACCCACAAATTTTCAGCCCTTTTGGAGCACTAGAGACGACACTTCCTTCATTAACCCCGAATCGCCCAAAATAAACTAGGCCGGGTTGCAAATCTCACGCGGTGAGTGGGTCGTATTGGCCACCAAGTTCTAGTTTTTTTGCGCTTTCCCACGTTATTAGATGCCCCAAATCTACCCACAAAGTTTCAGCCCTTTTGGAGCACTAGAGACGGCACTTCCTTCATTAACCCCCCAAATCGCCCGAAATACAATTCGGGGCCAAATGGCCAAAAAATGAAATGTTTCAAAACCCGGATTTTTTCAGCCACGTCACCCCTAAATACCATATGAACCCCGCACGACGAATATTAGACCGTTTGGGGGCCCCGGGAGTCGGGTTTCAGCGATCCGCCACCTTTGGCCGTGTTGCAAATCTCACGCGGTAAGTGGATTGTATTGGCCTCCAAATTCTAGTTTTTTTGCACTTTCCCACGTTATTGGATGTACAAAAGCTACCCACAAAGTTTCAGCCCTTTTGGAGCACTAGAGACGACACTTCCTTCATTAACCCTAAATCGCCCAAAATAAACTAGGCCGGGTTGCAAATCTCACGCGGTAAGTGGGTCGTATTGGCCACCAAGTTCTAGTTTTTTTGCGCTTTCCCACGTTATTAGATGCCCCAAAGCTAACCACAAAGTTTCAGCCCTTTTGGAGCACTAGAGACGGCACTTCCTTCATTAACCCCCCAAATCGCCCGAAATACAATTCGGGGCCAAATGGCCAAAAAATGAAATGTTCCGAAACCCGGAATTTTCAGCCACATCACCCCCAAATACCACATGAACCCCGCACGACGAATAATAGACCGTTTGGGGGCCCCGGGAGTAAGGTTTCAGCGATCCGCCACCTTTGGCCGTGTTGCAAATCTCACGCGGTAAGTGGATCGTATTGGCCTCCAAATTCTAGTTTTTTTGCACTTTCCCACGTTATTGGATGTACAAAAGCTACCCACAAAATTTCAGCCCTTTTGGAGCACTAGAGACGACACTTCCTTCATTAACCCTAAATCGCCCAAAATAAACTAGGCCGGGTTGCAAATCTCACGCGGTAAGTGGGTCGTATTGGCCACCAAGTTCTAGTTTTTTTGCGCTTTCCAACGTTATTAGATGCCCCAAAGCTACCTACAAAGTTTCAGCCCTTTTAGAGCACTAGAGACGGCACTTCCTTCATTAACCCCCCAAATCGCCCGAAATACAATTCGGGGCCAAATGGCAAAAAAATGAAATGTTCCGAAACCCGGATTTTTTCAGCCACGTCACCCCCAAATACCATATGAACCCCGCACGACGAATATTAGACCGTTTGGGGGCTCTAGGAGTCGGGTTTCAGCGATCCGCCACCTTTGGCCGTGTTGCAAATCTCACGCGGTAAGTGGATCGTATTGGCCTCCAAATTCTAGTTTTTTTGCACTTTCTAACGTTATTGGATGTACAAAAGCTACCCACAAATTTTCAGCCCTTTTGGAGCACTAGAGACGACACTTCCTTCATTAACCCCGAATCGCCCAAAATAAACTAGGCCGGGTTGCAAATCTCACGCGGTAAGTGGGTCGTATTGGCCACCAAGTTCTAGATTTTTTGCGCTTTCCCACGTTATTAGATGCCCCAAAGCTACCCACAAAGTTTCAGCCCTTTTGGAGCACTAGAGACGGCACTTCCTTCATTAACCCCCCAAATCGCCCGAAATACAATTCGGGGCGAAATGGCCAAAAAATGAAATGTTCCTAAACCCGGATTTTTTCAGCCACGTCACCCCCAAATACCATATGAACCCTGCACGACGAATAATAGACCGTTTGGGGGCCCCGGGAGTCGGGTTTCAGCGATCCGCCACCTTTGGCCGTGTTGTAAATCTCACGCGGTAAGTGGATGGTATTGGCCTCCAAATTCTAGTTTTTTTGCACTTTCCCACGTTATTGGATGTACAAAAGCTACCCACAAAGTTTCAGCCCTTTTGGAGCACTAGAGACGACACTTCCTTCATTAACCCCAAATCGCCCAAAATAAACTAGGCCGGGTTGCAAATCTCACGCGGTAAGTGGGTCGTATTGGCCACCAAGTTCTAGTTTTTTTGTGCTTTCCCACGTTATTAGATGCCCCAAAGCTACCCACAAAGGTTCAGCCCTTTTGGAGCACTAGAGACGGCACTTCCTTCATTAACCCCCCAAATCGCCCGAAATACAATTCGGGGCCAAATGGCCAAAAAATGAAATGTTCCTAAACCCGGATTTTTTCAGCCACGTCACCCCCAAATACCATATGAACCCTGCACGACGAATATTAGACCGTTTGGGGGCCCCGGGAGTCGGGTTTCAGCAATCCGCCACCTTTGGCGGTGTTGCAAATCTCACGCGGTAAGTGGATCGTATTGGCCTCCAAATTCTAGTTTTTTTGCACTTTACCACGTTATTGGATGTACAAAAGCTACCCACAAATTTTCAGCCCTTTTGGAGCACTAGAGACGACACTTCCTTCATTAACCCCGAATCGCCCAAAATAAACTTGGCCGGTTTGCAAATCTCACGTGGTAAGTGGGTCGTATTGGCCACCAAGTTCTAGTTTTTTTGCGCTTTCCCACGTTATTAGATGCCCCAAAGCTACCCACAAAGTTTCAGCCCTTTTGGAGCACTAGAGACGGCACTTCCTTCATTAACCCCCCAAATCGCCCGAAATACAATTCGGGGCCAAATGGCCAAAAAATGAAATGTTCCGAAACCCGGATTTTTTCAGCCACGTAACCCCCAAATACCATATGAACCCCGAACGACGAATAATAGACCGTTTGGGGGCCCCGGGAGTCGGGTTTCAGCGATCCGCCACCTTTGGCCGTGTTGTAAATCTCACGCGGTAAGTGGATTGTATTGGCCTCCAAATTCTAGTTTTTTTGCACTTTCCCACGTTATTGGATGTACAAAAGCTACCCACAAAGTTTCAGCCCTTTTGGAGCACTAGAGACGACACTTCCTTCATTAACCCCAAATCGCCCAAAATAAACTAGGCCGGGTTGCAAATCTCACGCGGTAAGTGGGTCGTATTGGCCACCAAGTTCTAGTTTTTTTGTGCTTTCCCACGTTATTAGATGCCCTAAAGCTACCCACAAAGTTTCAGCCCTTTTGGAGCACTAGAGACGGCACTTCCTTCATTAACCCCCCAAATCGCCCGAAATACAATTCGGGGCCAAATGGCCAAACAATGAAATGTTCCGAAACCCGGATTTTTTCAGCCACATCACCCCCAAATACCATATGAACCCCGCACGACGAATAATAGACCGTTTGGGGGCCCCGGGAGTCGGGTTTCAGCGATCCGCCACCTTTGGCCGTGTTGCAAATCTCACGCGGTAAGTGGATCGTATTGGCCTCCAAATTCTAGTTTTTATTGCACTTTCCCACGTTATTGGATGTACAAAAGCTACCCACAAAGTTTCAGCCCTTTTGGAGCACTAGAGACGACACTTCCTTCATTAACCCCAAATAGCCCAAAATAAACTAGGCCGGGTTGCAAATCTCACGCGGTAAGTGGGTCGTATTGGCCACCAAGTTCTAGTTTTTTTGTGCTTTCCCACGTTATTAGATGCCCCAAAGCTACCCACAAAGTTTCAGCCCATTTGGAGCACTAGAGACGGCACTTCCTTCATTAACCCCCCAAATCGTCCGAAATACAATTCGGGGCCAATGGCCAAACAATGAAATGTTCCGAAACCCGGATTTTTTCAGCCACATCACCCCCAAATACCATATGAACCCCGCTCGACGAATAATAGACCGTTTGGGGGCCCCGGGAGTCGGGTTTCAGCGATCCGCCACCTTTGGCCGTGTTGCAAATCTCACGCGGTAAGTGGATCGTATTGGCCTCCAAATTCTAGTTTTTTTGCACTTTCCCACGTTATTGGATGTACAAAAGCTACCCACAAAGTTTCAGCTCTTTTGGAGCACTAGAGACGACACTTCCTTCATTAACCCCAAATCGCCCAAAATAAACTAGGCCGGGTTGCAAATCTCACGCGGTAAGTGGGTCGTATTGGCCACCAAGTTCTAGTTTTTTTTGCGCTTTCCAACGTTATTAGATGCCCCAAAGCTACCTACAAAGTTTCAGCCCTTTTGGAGCACTAGAGACGGCACTTCCTTCATTAACCCCCCAAATCGCCCGAAATACAATTCGGGGCCAAATGGCCAAAAAATGAAATGTTCCGAAACCCGGTTTTTTTCAGCCACGTCACCCCCAAATACCATATGAACCCCGCACGACGAATATTAGACCGTTTGGGGGCCCCGGGAGTCGGGTTTCAGCGATCCGCCACCTTTGGCCGTGTTGCAAATCTCACGCGGTAAGTGGATCGTATTGGCCTCCAAATTCTAGTTTTTTTACACTTTCCCACGTTATTGGATGTACAAAAGCTACCCACAAAGTTTCAGCTCTTTTGGAGCACTAGAGACGACACTTCCTTCATTAACCCTAAATCGCCCAAAATAAACTAGGCCGGGTTGCAAATCTCACGCGGTAAGTGGGTCGTATTGGCCACCAAGTTCTAGTTTTTTTTGCGCTTTCCAACGTTATTAGATGCCCCAAAGCTACCTACAAAGTTTCAGCCCTTTTGGAGCACTAGAGACGGCACTTCCTTCATTAACCCCCCAAATCGCCCGAAATACAATTCGGGGCCAAATGGCCAAAAAATGAAATGTTCCGAAACCCGGTTTTTTTCAGCCACGTCACCCCCAAATACCATATGAACCCCGCACGACGAATATTAGACCGTTTGGGGTCCCCGGGAGTCGGGTTTCAGCGATCCGCCACCTTTGGCCGTGTTGCAAATCTCACGCGGTAACTGGATCGTATTGGCCTCCAAATTCTAGTTTTTTTGCACTTTCCCACGTTATTGGATGTACAAAAGCTACCCACAAATTTTCAGCCCTTTTGGAGCACTAGAGACGACACTTCCTTCATTAATCCCGAATCGCCCAAAATAAACTAGGCCGGGTTGCAAATCTCACGCGGTAAGTGGGTCGTATTGGCCACCAAGTTCTAGTTTTTTTGCGCTTTCCCACGTTATTAGATGCCCCAAATCTACCCACAAAGTTTCAGCCCTTTTGGAGCACTAGAGACGGCACTTCCTTCATTAACCCCCCAAATCGCCCGAAATACAATTTGGGGCCAAATGGCCAAAAAAAGAAATGTTCCGAAACCCGGATTTTTCAGCCACATCACCCCCAAATACCATATGAACCCCGCACGACGAATAATAGACCGTTTGGGGGCCCCGGGAGTCGGGTTTCAGCGATCCGCCACCTTTGGCCGTGTTGCAAATCTCACGCGGTAACTGGATCGTATTGGCCTCCAAATTCTATTTTTTTGCACTTTCCCACGTTATTGGATGTACAAAAGCTACCCACAAAGTTTCAGCCCTTTTGGAGCACTAGAGACGACACTTCCTTCATTAACCCCAAATCGCCCAAAATAAACTAGGCCGGGTTGCAAATCTCACGCGGTAAGTGGGTCGTATTGGCCACCAAGTTCTAGTTTTGTTGTGCTTTCCCACGTTATTAGATGCCCCAAAGCTACCCACAAAGTTTCAGCCCTTTTGGAGCACTAGAGACGGCACTTCCTTCATTAACCCCCCAAATCGCCCGAAATACAATTCGGGGCCAAATGGCCAAACAATGAAATGTTCCGAAACCCGGATTTTTTCAGCCACATCACCCCCAAATACCATATGAACCCCGCACGACGAATAATAGACCGTTTGGGGGCCCCGGGAGTCGGGTTTCAGCGATCCGCCACCTTTGGCCGTGTTGCAAATCTCACGCGGTAAGTGGATCGTATTGGCCTCCAAATTCTAGTTTTTATTGCACTTTCCCACGTTATTGGATGTACAAAAGCTACCCACAAAGTTTCAGCCCTTTTGGAGCACTAGAGACGACACTTCCTTCATTAACCCCAAATAGCCCAAAATAAACTAGGCCGGGTTGCAAATCTCACGCGGTAAGTGGGTCGTATTGGCCACCAAGTTCTAGTTTTTTTGTGCTTTCCCACGTTATTAGATGCCCCAAAGCTACCCACAAAGTTTCAGCCCATTTGGAGCACTAGAGACGGCACTTCCTTCATTAACCCCCCAAATCGTCCGAAATACAATTCGGGGCCAATGGCCAAACAATGAAATGTTCCGAAACCCGGATTTTTTCAGCCACATCACCCCCAAATACCATATGAACCCCGCTCGACGAATAATAGACCGTTTGGGGGCCCCGGGAGTCGGGTTTCAGCGATCCGCCACCTTTGGCCGTGTTGCAAATCTCACGAGGTAAGTGGATCGTATTGGCCTCCAAATTCTAGTTTTTTTGCACTTTCCCACGTTATTGGATGTACAAAAGCTACCCACAAAGTTTCAGCTCTTTTGGAGCACTAGAGACGACACTTCCTTCATTAACCCCAAATCGCCCAAAATAAACTAGGCCGGGTTGCAAATCTCACGCGGTAAGTGGGTCGTATTGGCCACCAAGTTCTAGTTTTTTTTGCGCTTTCCAACGTTATTAGATGCCCCAAAGCTACCTACAAAGTTTCAGCCCTTTTGGAGCACTAGAGACGGCACTTCCTTCATTAACCCCCCAAATCGCCCGAAATACAATTCGGGGCCAAATGGCCAAAAAATGAAATGTTCCGAAACCCGGTTTTTTTCAGCCACGTCACCCCCAAATACCATATGAACCCCGCACGACGAATATTAGACCGTTTGGGGGCCCCGGGAGTCGGGTTTCAGCGATCCGCCACCTTTGGCCGTGTTGCAAATCTCACGCGGTAAGTGGATCGTATTGGCCTCCAAATTCTAGTTTTTTTACACTTTCCCACGTTATTGGATGTACAAAAGCTACCCACAAAGTTTCAGCTCTTTTGGAGCACTAGAGACGACACTTCCTTCATTAACCCTAAATCGCCCAAAATAAACTAGGCCGGGTTGCAAATCTCACGCGGTAAGTGGGTCGTATTGGCCACCAAGTTCTAGTTTTTTTTGCGCTTTCCAACGTTATTAGATGCCCCAAAGCTACCTACAAAGTTTCAGCCCTTTTGGAGCACTAGAGACGGCACTTCCTTCATTAACCCCCCAAATCGCCCGAAATACAATTCGGGGCCAAATGGCCAAAAAATGAAATGTTCCGAAACCCGGTTTTTTTCAGCCACGTCACCCCCAAATACCATATGAACCCCGCACGACGAATATTAGACCGTTTGGGGGCCCCGGGAGTCGGGTTTCAGCGATCCGCCACCTTTGGCCGTGTTGCAAATCTCACGCGGTAACTGAATCGTATTGGCCTCCAAATTCTAGTTTTTTTGCACTTTCCCACGTTATTGGATGTACAAAAGCTACCCACAAATTTTCAGCCCTTTTGGAGCACTAGAGACGACACTTCCTTCATTAATCCCGAATCGCCCAAAATAAACTAGGCCGGGTTGCAAATCTCACGCGGTAAGTGGGTCGTATTGGCCACCAAGTTCTAGTTTTTTTGCGCTTTCCCACGTTATTAGATGCCCCAAATCTACCCACAAAGTTTCAGCCCTTTTGGAGCACTAGAGACGGCACTTCCTTCATTAACCCCCCAAATCGCCCGAAATACAATTTGGGGCCAAATGGCCAAAAAAAGAAATGTTCCGAAACCCGGATTTTTCAGCCACATCACCCCCAAATACCATATGAACCCCGCACGACGAATAATAGACCGTTTGGGGGCCCCGGGAGTCGGGTTTCAGCGATCCGCCACCTTTGGCCGTGTTGCAAATCTCACGCGGTAAGTGGATCGTATTGGCCGCTAAATTCTAGTTTTTTTGCACTTTCCCACGTTATTGGATGTACAAAAGTTATCCACAAAGTTTCAGCCCTTTTGGAGCACTAGAGACGACACTTCCTTCATTAACCCCAAATCGCCCAAAATAAACTAGGCCGGTTTGCAAATCTCACGCGGTAAGTGGGTCGTATTGGCCACCAAGTTCTAGTGTTTTTGCGCTTTCCCACGTTATTAGATGCCCCAAAGCTACCCACAAAGTTTCAGCCATTTTGGAGCACTAGAGACGGCACTTCCTTCATTAACCCCCCAAATCGCCCGAAATACAATTCGGGGCCAAACGGCCAAAAAATGAAATGTTCCGAACCCCTAATTTTTTGAGCCACGTCACCCCCAAATACCATATGAACCCCGCACGACGAATATTAGACCGTTTGGGGGCCCCGGGAGTCGGGTTTCAGCGATCCGCCACCTTTGGCCGTGTTGCAAATCTCACGCGGTAAGTGGATCGTATTGGCCTCCAAATTCTAGTTTTTTTGCACTTTCCCACGTTATTGGATGTACAAAAGCTACCCACAAATTTTCAGCCCTTTTGGAGCACTAGAGACGACACTTCCTTCATTAACCCCAAATCGCCCAAAATAAACTAGGCCGGGTTGCAAATCTCACGCGGTAAGTGGGTCGTATTGGCCACCAAGTTCTAGTTTTTTTGTGCTTTCCCACGTTATTAGATGCCCCAAAGCTACCCACAACGTTTCAGCCCTTTTGGAGCACTAGAGACGGCACTTCCTTCATTAACCCCCCAAATCGCCCGAAATACAATTCGGGGCCAAATGGCCAAACAATGAAATGTTCCGAAACCCGGATTTTTTCAGCCACATCACCCCCAAATACCATATGAACCCCGCACGACGAATAATAGACCGTTTGGGGGCCCCGGGAGTCGGGTTTCAGCGATCCGCCACCTTTGGCCGTGTTGCAAATCTCACGCGGTAAGTGGATCGTATTGGCCTCCAAATTCTAGTTTTTTTTGCACTTTCCCACGTTATTGGATGTACAAAAGCTACCCACAAAGTTTCAGCCCTTTTGGAGCACTAGAGACGACACTTCCTTCATTAACCCCAAATAGCCCAAAATAAACTAGGCCGGGTTGCAAATCTCACGCGGTAAGTGGGTCGTATTGGCCACCAAGTTCTAGTTTTTTTGTGCTTTCCCACGTTATTAGATGCCCCAAAGCTACCCACAAAGTTTCAGCCCATTTGGAGCACTAGAGACGGCACTTCCTTCATTAACCCCCCAAATCGCCCGAAATACAATTCGGGGCCAATGGCCAAACAATGAAATGTTCCGAAACCCGGATTTTTTCAGCCACATCACCCCCAAATACCATATGAACCCCGCTCGACGAATAATAGACCGTTTGGGGGCCCCGCGAGTCGGGTTTCAGCGATCCGCCACCTTTGGCCGTGTTGCAAATCTCACGCGGTAAGTGGATCGTATTGGCCTCCAAATTCTAGTTTTTTTGCACTTTCCCACGTTATTGGATGTACAAAAGCTACCCACAAAGTTTCAGCTCTTTTGGAGCACTAGAGACGACACTTCCTTCATTAACCCCAAATCGCCCAAAATAAACTAGGTCGGGTTGCAAATCTCACGCGGTAAGTGGGTCGTATTGGCCACCAAGTTCTAGTTTTTTTTGCGCTTTCCAACGTTATTAGATGCCCCAAAGCTACCTACAAAGTTTCAGCCCTTTTGGAGCACTAGAGACGGCACTTCCTTCATTAACCCCCCAAATCGCCCGAAATACAATTCGGGGCCAAATGGCCAAAAAATGAAATGTTCCGAAACCCGGTTTTTTTCAGCCACGTCACCCCCAAATACCATATGAACCCCGCACGACGAATATTAGACCGTTTGGGGGCCCCGGGAGTCGGGTTTCAGCGATCCGCCACCTTTGGCCGTGTTGCAAATCTCACGCGGTAAGTGGATCGTATTGGCCTCCAAATTCTAGTTTTTTTACACTTTCCCACGTTATTGGATGTACAAAAGCTATCCACAAAGTTTCAGCTCTTTTGGAGCACTAGAGACGACACTTCCTTCATTAACCCTAAATCGCCCAAAATAAACTAGGCCGGGTTGCAAATCTCACGCGGTAAGTGGGTCGTATTGGCCACCAAGTTCTAGTGTTTTTGCGCTTTCCCACGTTATTAGATGCCCCAAAGCTACCCACAAAGTTTCAGCCATTTTGGAGCACTAGAGACGGCACTTCCTTCATTAACCCCCCAAATCGCCCGAAATACGAATCGGGGCCAAACGGCCAAAAAATGAAATGTTCCGAAACCCTAATTTTTTCATCCACGTCACCCCCAAATACCATATGAACCCCGCACGACGAATATTAGACCGTTTGGGGGCCCCGGGAGTCGGGTTTCAGCGATCCGCCACCTTTGGCGGTGTTGGAAATCTCACGCGGTAAGTGGATCGTATTGGCCTCCAAATTCTAGTTTTTTTGCACTTTCCCACGTTATTGGATGTACAAAAGCTACCCACAAATTTTCAGCCCTTTTGGAGCACTAGAGACGACACTTCCTTCATTAACCCCGAATCGCCCAAAATAAACTAGGCCGGGTTGCAAATCTCACGCGGTAAGTGGGTTGTATTGGCCACCAAGTTCTAGTTTTTTTGCGCTTTCCCACGTTATTAGATGCCCCAAATCTACCCACAAAGTTTCAGCCCTTTTGGAGCACTAGAGACGGCACTTCCTTCATTAACCCCCCAAATCGCCCGAAATACAATTTGGGGCCAAATGGCCAAAAAATGAAATGTTCCGAAACCCGGATTTTTCAGCCACATCACCCCCAAATACCATATGAACCCCGCACGACGAATAATAGACCGTTTGGGGGCCCCGGGAGTCGGGTTTCAGCGATCCGCCACCTTTGGCCGTGTTGCAAATCTCACGCGGTAAGTGGATCGTATTGGCCGCCAAATTCTAGTTTTTTTGCACTTTCCCACGTTATTAGATGTACAAAAGTTATCCACAAAGTTTCAGCCCTTTTGGAGCACTAGAGACAACACTTCCTTCATTAACCCCAAATCGCCCAAAATAAACTAGGCCGGTTTGCAAATCTCACGCGGTAAGTGGGTCGTATTGGCCACCAAGTTCTAGTGTTTTTGCGCTTTCCCACGTTATTAGATGCCCCAAAGCTACCCACAAAGTTTCAGCCATTTTGGAGCACTAGAGACGGCACTTCCTTCATTAACCCCCCAAATCGCCCGAAATACAATTCGGGGCCAAACGGCCAAAAAATGAAATGTTCCGAACCCCTAATTTTTTCAGCCACGTCACCCCCAAATACCATATGAACCCCGCACGACGAATATTAGACCGTTTGGGGGCCCCGGGAGTCGGGTTTCAGCGATCCGCCACCTTTGGCCGTGTTGCAAATCTCACGCGGTAAGTGGATCGTATTGGCCTCCAAATTCTAGTTTTTTTGCACTTTCCCACGTTATTGGATGTACAAAAGCTACCCACAAGTTTTCAGCCCTTTTGGAGCACTAGAGACGACACTTCCTTCATTAACCCCGAATCGCCCAAAATAAACTAGGCCGGGTTGCAAATCTCACGCGGTAAGTGGGTCGTATTGGCCACCAAGTTCTAGTTTTTTTGCGCTTTCCCACGTAATTAGATGCCCCAAATCTTCCCACAAAGTTTCAACCCTTTTGGAGCACTAGAGACGGCACTTCCTTCATTAACCCCCCAAATCGCCCGAAATACATATCGGGGCCAAATGGCCAAAAAATGAAATGTTCCGAAACCCGGATTTTTTCAGCCACGTCACCCCCAAATACCATATGAACCCCGCACGACGAATATTAGACCGTTTGGGGGCCCCGGGAGTCGGGTTTCAGCGATCCGCCACCTTTGGCCGTGTTGCAAATCTCACGCGGTAAGTGGATTGTATTGGCCTCCAAATTCTAGTTTTTTTGCACTTTCCCACGTTATTGGATGTACAAAAGCTACCCACAAAGTTTCAGCCCTTTTGGAGCACTAGAGACGACACTTCCTTCATGAACCCCAAATCGCCTAAAATAAACTAGGCCGGGTTGCAAATCTCACGCGGTAAGTGGGTCGTATTGGCCACCAAGTTCTAGTTTTTTTGTGCTTTCCCACGTTATTAGATGCCCCAAAGCTACCCACAAAGTTTCAGCCCTTTTGGAGCACTAGAGACGGCACTTCCTTCATTAACCCCCCAAATCGCCCGAAATACAATTCGGGGCCAAATCGCCAAAACATGAAATGTTCCTAAACCCGGATTTTTTCAGCCATGTCACCCCCAAATACAATATGAACCCTGCACGACGAATATTAGACCGTTTGGGGGCCCCGGGAGTCGGGTTTCAGCGATCCGCCACCTTTGGCGGTGTTGCAAATCTCACGCGGTAAGTGGATCGTATTGGCCTCCAAATTCTAGTTTTTTTGCACTTTACCACGTTATTGGATGTACAAAAGCTACCCACAAATTTTCAGCTCTTTTGGAGCACTAGAGACGACACTTCCTTCATTAACCCCGAATCGCCCAAAATAAACTTGGCCGGGTTGCAAATCTAACGCGGTAAGTAGGTCGTATTGGCCACCAAGTTCTAGTTTTTTTGCGCTTTCCCACGTTATTAGATGCCCCAAAGCTACCCACAAAGTTTCAGCCCTTTTGGAGCACTAGAGACGGCACTTCCTTCATTAACCCCCCAAATCGCCCGAAATACAATTCGGGGCCAAATGGCCAAAAAATGAAATGTTCCGAAACCCGGATTTTTTCAGCCACGTAACCCCCAAATACCATATGAACCCCGCACGACGAATAATAGACCGTTTGGGGGCCCCGGGAGTCGGGTTTCAGCGATCCGCCACCTTTGGCCGTGTTGTAAATCTCACGCGGTAAGTGGATTGTATTGGCCTCCAAATTCTAGTTTTTTTGCACTTTCCCACGTTATTGGATGTACAAAAGCTACCCACAAAGTTTCAGCCCTTTTGGAGCACTAGAGATGACACTTCCTTCATTAACCCCAAATCGCCCAAAATAAACTAGGCCGGGTTGCAAATCTCACGCGGTAAGTGGGTCGTATTGGCCACCAAGTTCTAGTTTTTTTGTGCTTTCCCACGTTATTAGATGCCCCAAAGCTACCCACAAAGTTTCAGCCCTTTTGGAGCACTAGAGACGGCACTTCCTTCATTAACCCCCCAAATCGCCCGAAATACAATTCGGGGCCAAACGGCCAAAAAATGAAATGTTCCGAAACCCTAATTTTTTCAGCCACGTCACCCCCAAATACCATATGAACCCCGCACGACGAATATTAGACCGTTTGGGGGCCCCGGGAGTCGGGTTTCAGCGATCCGCCACCTTTGGCGGTGTTGGAAATCTCACGCGGTAAGTGGATCGTATTGGCCTCCAAATTCTAGTTTTTTTGCACTTTCCCACGTTATTGGATGTACAAAAGCTACCCACAAATTTTCAGCCCTTTTGGAGCACTAGAGACGACACTTCCTTCATTAACCCCAAATCGCCCAAAATAAACTAGGCCGGGTTGCAAATCTCACGCGGAAAGTGGGTCGTATTGGCCACGAAGTTCTAGTTTTTTTGTGCTTTCCCACGTTATTAGATGCCCCAAAGCTACCCACAAAGTTTCAGCCCTTTTGGAGCACTAGAGACGGCACTTCCTTCATTAACCCCCCAAATCGCCCGAAATACAATTCGGGGCCAAACGGCCAAAAAATGAAATGTTCCGAAACCCTAATTTTTTAAGCCACGTCACCCCCAAATACCATATGAACCCCGCACGACGAATATTAGACCGTTTGGGGGCCCCGGGAGTCGGGTTTCAGCGATCCGCCACCTTTGGCGGTGTTGGAAATCTCACGCGGTAAGTGGATCGTATTGGCCTCCAAATTCTAGTTTTTTTGCACTTTCCTACGTTATTGGATGTACAAAAGCTACCCACAAAGTTTCAGCTCTTTTGGAGCACTAGAGACGACACTTCCTTCATTAACCCCAAATAACCCAAAATAAACTAGGCCGGGTTGCAAATCTCACGCGGTAAGTGGGTCGTATTGGCCACCAAGTTCTAGTTTTTTTGTGCTTTCCCACGTTATTAGATGCCCCAAAGCTATCCACAAAGTTTCAGCCCATTTGGAGCACTAGAGACGGCACTTCCTTCATTAACCCCCAAATCGTCCGAAATACAATTCGGGGCCAAATGGCCAAACAATGAAATGTTCCGAAACCCGGATTTTTTCAGCCACATCACCCCCAAATACCATATGAACCCCGCTCGACGAATAATAGACCGTTTGGGGGCCCCGGGAGTCGGGTTTCAGCGATCCGCCATCTTTGGCCGTGTTGCAAATCTCACGCGGTAAGTGGATCGTATTGGCCTCCAAATTCTAGTTTTTTTGCACTTTCCCACGTTATTGGATGTACAAAAGCTACCCACAAAGTTTCAGCTCTTTTGGAGCACTAGAGACGACACTTCCTTCATTAACCCCAAATCGCCCAAAATAAACTAGGCCGGGTTGCAAATCTCACGCGGTAAGTGGGTCGTATTGGCCACCAAGTTCTAGTTTTTTTTGCGCTTTCCAACGTTATTAGATGCCCCAAAGCTACCTACAAAGTTTCAGCCCTTTTGGAGCACTAGAGACGGCACTTCCTTCATTAACCCCCCAAATCGCCCGAAATACAATTCGGGGCCAAATGGCCAAAAAATGAAATGTTCCGAAACCCGGTTTTTTTCAGCCACGTCACCCCCAAATACCATATGAACCCCGCACGACGAATATTAGACCGTTTGGGGGCCCCGGGAGTCGGGTTTCAGCGATCCGCCACCTTTGGCCGTGTTGCAAATCTCACGCGGTAAGTGGATCGTATTGGCCTCCAAATTCTAGTTTTTTTGCACTTTCCCACGTTATTGGATGTACAAAAGCTACCCACAAATTTTCAGCCCTTTTGGAGCACTAGAGACGACACTTCCTTCATTAACCCCGAATCACCCAAAATAAACTAGGCCGGGTTGCAAATCTCACGCGGTAAGTGGGTCGTATTGGCCACCAAGTTCTAGTTTTTTTGCGCTTTCCCACGTTATTAGATGCCCCAAATCTACCCACAAAGTTTCAGCCCTTTTGGAGCACTAGAGACGGCACTTCCTTCATTAACCCCCCAAATCGCCCGAAATACAATTTGGGGCCAAATGGCCAAAAAAAGAAATGTTCCGAAACCCGGATTTTTCAGCCACATCACCCCCAAATACCATATGAACCCCGCACGACGAATAATAGACCGTTTGGGGGCCCCGGGAGTCGGGTTTCAGCGATCCGCCACCTTTGGCCGTGTTGCAAATCTCACGCGGTAAGTGGATCGTATTGGCCGCCAAATTCTAGTTTTTTTGCACTTTCCCACGTTATTGGATGTACAAAAGTTATCCACAAAGTTTCAGCCCTTTTGGAGCACTAGAGACGACACTTCCTTCATTAACCCCAAATCGCCCAAAATAAACTAGGCCGGTTTGCAAATCTCACGCGGTAAGTGGGTCGTATTGGCCACCAAGTTCTAGTGTTTTTGCGCTTTCCCACGTTATTAGATGCCCCAAAGCTACCAACAAAGTTTCAGCCATTTTGGAGCACTAGAGACGGCACTTCCTTCATTAACCCCCCAAATCGCCCGAAATACAATTCGGGGCCAAACGGCCAAAAAATGAAATGTTCCGAAAACCTAATTTTTTCAGCCACGTCACCCCCAAATACCATATGAACCCCGCACGACGAATATTAGACCGTTTGGGGGCCCCGGGAGTCGGGTTTCAGCGATCCGCCACCTTTGGCGGTGTTGGAAATCTCACGCGGTAAGTGGATCGTATTGGCCTCCAAATTCTAGTTTTTTTGCACTTTCCCACGTTATTGGATGTACAAAAGCTACCCACAAATTTTCAGCCCTTTTGGAGCACTAGAGACGACACTTCCTTCATTAACCCCGAATCGCCCAAAATAAACTAGGCCGGGTTGCAAATCTCACGCGGTAAGTGGGTTGTATTGGCCACCAAGTTCTAGTTTTTTTGCGCTTTCCCACGTTATTAGATGCCCCAAATCTACCCACAAAGTTTCAGCCCTTTTGGAGCACTAGAGATGGCACTTCCTTCATTAACCCCCCAAATCGCCCGAAATACAATTTGGGGCCAAATGGCCAAAAAATGAAATGTTCCGAAACCCGGATTTTTCAGCCACATCACCCCCAAATACCATATGAACCCCGCACGACGAATAATAGACCGTTTGGGGGCCCCGGGAGTCGGGTTTCAGCGATCCGCCACCTTTGGCCGTGTTGCAAATCTCACGCGGTAAGTGGATCGTATTGGCCGCCAAATTCTAGTTTTTTTGCACTTTCCCACGTTATTAGATGTACAAAAGTTATCCACAAAGTTTCAGCCCTTTTGGAGCACTAGAGACGACACTTCCTTCATTAACCCCAAATCGCCCAAAATAAACTAGGCCGGTTTGCAAATCTCACGCGGTAAGTGGGTCGTATTGGCCACCAAGTTCTAGTGTTTTTGCGCTTTACCACGTTATTAGATGCCCCAAAGCTACCCACAAAGTTTCAGCCATTTTGGAGCACTAGAGACGGCACTTCCTTCATTAACCCCCCAAATCGCCCGAAATACAATTCGGGGCCAAACGGCCAAAAAATGAAATGTTCTGAAACCCTAATTTTTTCAGCCACGTCACCCTCAAATACCATATGAACCCCGCACGACGAATATTAGACCGTTTGGGGGCCCCGGGAGTCGGGTTTCAGCGATCCGCCACCTTTGGCCGTGTTGCAAATCTCACGCGGTAAGTGGATCGTATTGGCCTCCAAATTCTAGTTTTTTTGCACTTTCCCACGTTATTGGATGTACAAAAGCTACCCACAAATTTTCAGCCCTTTTGGAGCACTAGAGACGAGACTTCCTTCATTAACCCCGAATCGCCCAAAATAAACTAGGCCGGGTTGCAAATCTCACGCGGTAAGTGGGTCGTATTGGCCACCAAGTTCTAGTTTTTTTGCGCTTTCCCACGTTATTAGATGCCCCAAATCTACCCACAAAGTTTCAGCCCTTTTGGAGCACTAGAGACGGCACTTCCTTCATTAACCCCCCAAATCGCCCGAAATACAATTTGGGGCCAAATGGCCAAAAAATGAAATGTTTCGAAACCCGGATTTTTCAGCCACATCACCCCCAAATACCATATGAACCCCGCACGACGAATAATAGACCGTTTGGGGGCCCCGGGAGTCGGGTTTCAGCGATCCGCCACCTTTGGCCGTGTTGCAAATCTCACGCGGTAAGTGGATTGTATTGGCCGCCAAATTCTAGTTTTTTTTCACTTTCCCACGTTATTGGATGTACAAAAGTTATCCACAAAGTTTCAGCCCTTTTGGAGCACTAGAGACGACACTTCCTTCATTAACCCCAAATCGCCCAAAATAAACTAGGCCGGTTTGCAAATCTCACGCGGTAAGTGGGTCGTATTGGCCACCAAGTTCTAGTGTTTTTGCGCTTTCCCACGTTATTAGATGCCCCAAAGCTACCCACAAAGTTTCAGCCATTTTGGAGCACTAGAGACGGCACTTCCTTCATTAACCCCCCAAATCGCCCGAAATACAATTCGGGGCCAAACGGCCAAAAAATGAAATGTTCCGAAACCCTAATTTTTTCAGCCACGTCACCCCCAAATACCATATGAACCCCGCACGACGAATATTAGACCGTTTGGGGGCCCCGGGAGTCGGGTTTCAGCGATCCGCCACCTTTGGCCGTGTTGCAAATCTCACGCGGTAAGTGGATCGTATTGGCCTCCAAATTCTAGTTTTTTTTGCACTTTCCCACGTTATTGGATGTACAAAAGCTACCCACAAAGTTTCAGCCCTTTTGGAGCACTAGAGACGACACTTCCTTCATTAACCCCAAATAACCCAAAATTAACTAGGCCGGGTTGCAAATCTCACGCGGTAAGTGGGTCGTATTGGCCACCAAGTTCTAGTTTTTTGTGCTTTCCCACGTTATTAGATGCCCCAAAGCTACCCACAAAGTTTCAGCCCATTTGGAGCACTAGAGACGGCACTTCCTTCATTAACCCCCAAATCGCCCGAAATACAATTCGGGGCCAAATGGCCAAACAATGAAATGTTCCGAAACCCGGATTTTTTCAGCCACATCACCCCCAAATACCATATGAACCCCGCTCGACGAATAATAGACCGTTTGGGGGCCCCGGGAGTCGGGTTTCAGCGATCCGCCACTTTTGGTCGTGTTGCAATTCTCACGCGGTAAGTGGATCGTATTGGCCTCCAAATTCTAGTTTTTTTGCACTTTCCCACGTTATTGGATGTACAAAAGCTACCCACAAAGTTTCAGCTCTTTTGGAGCACTAGAGACGACACTTCCTTCATTAACCCCAAATCGCCCAAAATAAACTAGGCCGGGTTGCAAATCTCACGCGGTAAGTGGGTCGTATTGGCCACCAAGTTCTAGTTTTTTTTTGCGCTTTCCAACGTTATTAGATGCCCCAAAGCTACCTACAAAGTTTCAGCCCTTTTGGAGCACTAGAGACGGCACTTCCTTCATTAACCCCCCAAATCGCCCGAAATACAATTCGGGGCCAAATGGCCAAAAAATGAAATGTTCCGAAACCCGGTTTTTTTCAGCCACGTCACCCCCAAATACCATATGAACCCCGCACGACGAATATTAGACCGTTTGGGGGCCCCGGGAGTCGGGTTTCAGCGATCCGCCACCTTTGGCCGTGTTGCAAATCTCACGCGGTAAGTGGATCGTATTGGCCTCCAAATTCTAGTTTTTTTGCACTTTCCCACGTTATTGGATGTACAAAAGCTACCCACAAATTTTCAGCCCTTTTGGAGCACTAGAGACGACACTTCCTTCATTAACCCCGAATCGCCCAAAATAAACTAGGCCGGGTTGCAAATCTCACGCGGTAAGTGGGTCGTATTGGCCACCAAGTTCTAGTTTTTTTGCGCTTTCCCACGTTATTAGATGCCCCAAATCTACCCACAAAGTTTCAGCCCTTTTGGAGCACTAGAGACGGCACTTCCTTCATTAACCCCCCAAATCGCCCGAAATACAATTTGGGGCCAAATGGCCAAAAAAAGAAATGTTCCGAAACCCGGATTTTTCAGCCACATCACCCCCAAATACCATATGAACCCCGCACGACGAATAATAGACCGTTTGGGGGCCCCGGGAGTCGGGTTTCAGCGATCCGCCACCTTTGGCCGTGTTGCAAATCTCACGCGGTAAGTGGATCGTATTGGCCGCCAAATTCTAGTTTTTTTGCACTTTCCCACGTTATTGGATGTACAAAAGTTATCCACAAAGTTTCAGCCCTTTTGGAGCACTAGAGACGACACTTCCTTCATTAACCCCAAATCGCCCAAAATAAACTAGGCCGGTTTGCAAATCTCACGCGGTAAGTGGGTCGTATTGGCCACCAAGTTCTAGTGTTTTTGCGCTTTCCCACGTTATTAGATGCCCCAAAGCTACCAACAAAGTTTCAGCCATTTTGGAGCACTAGAGACGGCACTTCCTTCATTAACCCCCCAAATCGCCCGAAATACAATTCGGGGCCAAACGGCCAAAAAATGAAATGTTCCGAAAACCTAATTTTTTCAGCCACGTCACCCCCAAATACCATATGAACCCCGCACGACGAATATTAGACCGTTTGGGGGCCCCGGGAGTCGGGTTTCAGCGATCCGCCACCTTTGGGGGTGTTGGAAATCTCACGCGGTAAGTGGATCGTATTGGCCTCCAAATTCTAGTTTTTTTGCACTTTCCCACGTTATTGGATGTACAAAAGCTACCCACAAATTTTCAGCCCTTTTGGAGCACTAGAGACGACACTTCCTTCATTAACCCCGAATCGCCCAAAATAAACTAGGCCGGGTTGCAAATCTCACGCGGTAAGTGGGTTGTATTGGCCACCAAGTTCTAGTTTTTTTGCGCTTTCCCACGTTATTAGATGCCCCAAATCTACCCACAAAGTTTCAGCCCTTTTGGAGCACTAGAGACGGCACTTCCTTCATTAACCCCCCAAATCGCCCGAAATACAATTTGGGGCCAAATGGCCAAAAAATGAAATGTTCCGAAACCCGGATTTTTCAGCCACATCACCCCCAAATACCATATGAACCCCGCACGACGAATAATAGACCGTTTGGGGGCCCCGGGAGTCGGGTTTCAGCGATCCGCCACCTTTGGCCGTGTTGCAAATCTCACGCGGTAAGTGGATCGTATTGGCCGCCAAATTCTAGTTTTTTTGCACTTTCCCACGTTATTAGATGTACAAAAGTTATCCACAAAGTTTCAGCCCTTTTGGAGCACTAGAGACGACACTTCCTTCATTAACCCCAAATCGCCCAAAATAAACTAAGCCGGTTTGCAAATCTCACGCGGTAAGTGGGTCGTATTGGCCACCAAGTTCTAGTGTTTTTGCGATTTCCCACGTTATTAGATGCCCCAAAGCTACCCACAAAGTTTCAGCCATTTTGGAGCACTAGAGACGGCACTTCCTTCATTAACCCCCCAAATCGCCCGAAATACAATTCGGGGCCAAACGGCCAAAAAATGAAATGTTCTGAAACCCTAATTTTTTCAGCCACGTCACCCTCAAATACCATATGAACCCCGCACGACGAATATTAGACCGTTTGGGGGCCCCGGGAGTCGGGTTTCAGCGATCCGCCACCTTTGGCCGTGTTGCAAATCTCACGCGGTAAGTGGATCGTATTGGCCTCCAAATTCTAGTTTTTTTGCACTTTCCCACGTTATTGGATGTACAAAAGCTACCCACAAATTTTCAGCCCTTTTGGAGCACTAGAGACGAGACTTCCTTCATTAACCCCGAATCGCCCAAAATAAACTAGGCCGGGTTGCAAATCTCACGCGGTAAGTGGGTCGTATTGGCCACCAAGTTCTAGTTTTTTTGCGCTTTCCCACGTTATTAGATGCCCCAAATCTACCCACAAAGTTTCAGCCCTTTTGGAGCACTAGAGACGGCACTTCCTTCATTAACCCCCCAAATCGCCCGAAATACAATTTGGGGCCAAATGGCCAAAAAATGAAATGTTTCGAAACCCGGATTTTTCAGCCACATCACCCCCAAATACCATATGAACCCCGCACGACGAATAATAGACCGTTTGGGGGCCCCGGGAGTCGGGTTTCAGCGATCCGCCACCTTTGGCCGTGTTGCAAATCTCACGCGGTAAGTGGATTGTATTGGCCGCCAAATTCTAGTTTTTTTTCACTTTCCCACGTTATTGGATGTACAAAAGTTATCCACAAAGTTTCAGCCCTTTTGGAGCACTAGAGACGACACTTCCTTCATTAACCCCAAATCGCCCAAAATAAACTAGGCCGGTTTGCAAATCTCACGCGGTAAGTGGGTCGTATTGGCCACCAAGTTCTAGTGTTTTTGCGCTTTCCCACGTTATTAGATGCCCCAAAGCTACCCACAAAGTTTCAGCCATTTTGGAGCACTAGAGACGGCACTTCCTTCATTAACCCCCCAAATCGCCCGAAATACAATTCGGGGCCAAACGGCCAAAAAATGAAATGTTCCGAAACCCTAATTTTTTCAGCCACGTCACCCCCAAATACCATATGAACCCCGCACGACGAATATTAGACCGTTTGGGGGCCCCGGGAGTCGGGTTTCAGCGATCCGCCACCTTTGGCCGTGTTGCAAATCTCACGCGGTAAGTGGATCGTATTGGCCTCCAAATTCTAGTTTTTTTTGCACTTTCCCACGTTATTGGATGTACAAAAGCTACCCACAAAGTTTCAGCCCTTTTGGAGCACTAGAGACGACACTTCCTTCATTAACCCCAAATAACCCAAAATTAACTAGGCCGGGTTGCAAATCTCACGCGGTAAGTGGGTCGTATTGGCCACCAAGTTCTAGTTTTTTGTGCTTTCCCACGTTATTAGATGCCCCAAAGCTACCCACAAAGTTTCAGCCCATTTGGAGCACTAGAGACGGCACTTCCTTCATTAACCCCCAAATCGCCCGAAATACAATTCGGGGCCAAATGGCCAAACAATGAAATGTTCCGAAACCCGGATTTTTTCAGCCACATCACCCCCAAATACCATATGAACCCCGCTCGACGAATAATAGACCGTTTGGGGGCCCCGGGAGTCGGGTTTCAGCGATCCGCCACTTTTGGTCGTGTTGCAATTCTCACGCGGTAAGTGGATCGTATTGGCCTCCAAATTCTAGTTTTTTAGCACTTTCCCACGTTATTGGATGTACAAAAGCTACCCACAAAGTTTCAGCTCTTTTGGAGCACTAGAGACGACACTTCCTTCATTAACCCCAAATCGCCCAAAATAAACTAGGCCGGGTTGCAAATCTCACGCGGTAAGTGGGTCGTATTGGCCACCAAGTTCTAGTTTTTTTTTGCGCTTTCCAACGTTATTAGATGCCCCAAAGCTACCTACAAAGTTTCAGCCCTTTTGGAGCACTAGAGACGGCACTTCCTTCATTAACCCCCCAAATCGCCCGAAATACAATTCGGGGCCAAATGGCCAAAAAATGAAATGTTCCGAAACCCGGTTTTTTTCAGCCACGTCACCCCCAAATACCATATGAACCCCGCACGACGAATATTAGACCGTTTGGGGGCCCCGGGAGTCGGGTTTCAGCGATCCGCCACCTTTGGCCGTGTTGCAAATCTCACGCGGTAAGTGGATCGTATTGGCCTCCAAATTCTAGTTTTTTTGCACTTTCCCACGTTATTGGATGTACAAAAGCTACCCACAAATTTTCAGCCCTTTTGGAGCACTAGAGACGACACTTCCTTCATTAACCCCGAATCGCCCAAAATAAACTAGGCCGGGTTGCAAATCTCACGCGGTAAGTGGGTCGTATTGGCCACCAAGTTCTAGTTTTTTTGCGCTTTCCCACGTTATTAGATGCCCCAAATCTACCCACAAAGTTTCAGCCCTTTTGGAGCACTAGAGACGGCACTTCCTTCATTAACCCCCCAAATCGCCCGAAATACAATTTGGGGCCAAATGGCCAAAAAAAGAAATGTTCCGAAACCCGGATTTTTCAGCCACATCACCCCCAAATACCATATGAACCCCGCACGACGAATAATAGACCGTTTGGGGGCCCCGGGAGTCGGGTTTCAGCGATCCGCCACCTTTGGCCGTGTTGCAAATCTCACGCGGTAAGTGGATCGTATTGGCCGCCAAATTCTAGTTTTTTTGCACTTTCCCACGTTAATGGATGTACAAAAGTTATCCACAAAGTTTCAGCCCTTTTGGAGCACTAGAGACGACACTTCCTTCATTAACCCCAAATCGCCCAAAATAAACTAGGCCGGTTTGCAAATCTCACGCGGTAAGTGGGTCGTATTGGCCACCAAGTTCTAGTGTTTTTGCGCTTTCCCACGTTATTAGATGCCCCAAAGCTACCAACAAAGTTTCAGCCATTTTGGAGCACTAGAGACGGCACTTCCTTCATTAACCCCCCAAATCGCCCGAAATACAATTCGGGGCCAAACGGCCAAAAAATGAAATGTTCCGAAAACCTAATTTTTTCAGCCACGTCACCCCCAAATACCATATGAACCCCGCACGACGAATATTAGACCGTTTGGGGGCCCCGGGAGTCGGGTTTCAGCGATCCGCCACCTTTGGCGGTGTTGGAAATCTCACGCGGTAAGTGGATCGTATTGGCCTCCAAATTCTAGTTTTTTTGCACTTTCCCACGTTATTGGATGTACAAAAGCTACCCACAAATTTTCAGCCCTTTTGGAGCACTAGAGACGACACTTCCTTCATTAACCCCGAATCGCCCAAAATAAACTAGGCCGGGTTGCAAATCTCACGCGGTAAGTGGGTTGTATTGGCCACCAAGTTCTAGTTTTTTTGCGCTTTCCCACGTTATTAGATGCCCCAAATCTACCCACAAAGTTTCAGCCCTTTTGGAGCACTAGAGACGGCACTTCCTTCATTAACCCCCCAAATCGCCCGAAATACAATTTGGGGCCAAATGGCCAAAAAATGAAATGTTCCGAAACCCGGATTTTTCAGCCACATCACCCCCAAATACCATATGAACCCCGCACGACGAATAATAGACCGTTTGGGGGCCCCGGGAGTCGGGTTTCAGCGATCCGCCACCTTTGGCCGTGTTGCAAATCTCACGCGGTAAGTGGATCGTATTGGCCGCCAAATTCTAGTTTTTTTGCACTTTCCCACGTTATTAGATGTACAAAAGTTATCCACAAAGTTTCAGCCCTTTTGGAGCACTAGAGACGACACTTCCTTCATTAACCCCAAATCGCCCAAAATAAACTAGGCCGGTTTGCAAATCTCACGCGGTAAGTGGGTCGTATTGGCCACCAAGTTCTAGTGTTTTTGCGCTTTCCCACGTTATTAGATGCCCCAAAGCTACCCACAAAGTTTCAGCCATTTTGGAGCACTAGAGACGGCACTTCCTTCATTAACCCCCCAAATCGCCCGAAATACAATTCGGGGCCAAACGGCCAAAAAATGAAATGTTCTGAAACCCTAATTTTTTCAGCCACGTCACCCTCAAATACCATATGAACCCCGCACGACGAATATTAGACCGTTTGGGGGCCCCGGGAGTCGGGTTTCAGCGATCCGCCACCTTTGGCCGTGTTGCAAATCTCACGCGGTAAGTGGATCGTATTGGCCTCCAAATTCTAGTTTTTTTGCACTTTCCCACGTTATTGGATGTACAAAAGCTACCCACAAATTTTCAGCCCTTTTGGAGCACTAGAGACGAGACTTCCTTCATTAACCCCGAATCGCCCAAAATAAACTAGGCCGGGTTGCAAATCTCACGCGGTAAGTGGGTCGTATTGGCCACCAAGTTCTAGTTTTTTTGCGCTTTCCCACGTTATTAGATGCCCCAAATCTACCCACAAAGTTTCAGCCCTTTTGGAGCACTAGAGACGGCACTTCCTTCATTAACCCCCCAAATCGCCCGAAATACAATTTGGGGCCAAATGGCCAAAAAATGAAATGTTTCGAAACCCGGATTTTTCAGCCACATCACCCCCAAATACCATATGAACCCCGCACGACGAATAATAGACCGTTTGGGGGCCCCGGGAGTCGGGTTTCAGCGATCCGCCACCTTTGGCCGTGTTGCAAATCTCACGCGGTAAGTGGATTGTATTGGCCGCCAAATTCTAGTTTTTTTTCACTTTCCCACGTTATTGGATGTACAAAAGTTATCCACAAAGTTTCAGCCCTTTTGGAGCACTAGAGACGACACTTCCTTCATTAACCCCAAATCGCCCAAAATAAACTAGGCCGGTTTGCAAATCTCACGCGGTAAGTGGGTCGTATTGGCCACCAAGTTCTAGTGTTTTTGCGCTTTCCCACGTTATTAGATGCCCCAAAGCTACCCACAAAGTTTCAGCCATTTTGGAGCACTAGAGACGGCACTTCCTTCATTAACCCCCCAAATCGCCCGAAATACAATTCGGGGCCAAACGGCCAAAAAATGAAATGTTCCGAAACCCTAATTTTTTCAGCCACGTCACCCCCAAATACCATATGAACCCCGCACGACGAATATTAGACCGTTTGGGGGCCCCGGGAGTCGGGTTTCAGCGATCCGCCACCTTTGGCCGTGTTGCAAATCTCACGCGGTAAGTGGATCGTATTGGCCTCCAAATTCTAGTTTTTTTTGCACTTTCCCACGTTATTGGATGTACAAAAGCTACCCACAAAGTTTCAGCCCTTTTGGAGCACTAGAGACGACACTTCCTTCATTAACCCCAAATAACCCAAAATTAACTAGGCCGGGTTGCAAATCTCACGCGGTAAGTGGGTCGTATTGGCCACCAAGTTCTAGTTTTTTGTGCTTTCCCACGTTATTAGATGCCCCAAAGCTACCCACAAAGTTTCAGCCCATTTGGAGCACTAGAGACGGCACTTCCTTCATTAACCCCCAAATCGCCCGAAATACAATTCGGGGCCAAATGGCCAAACAATGAAATGTTCCGAAACCCGGATTTTTTCAGCCACATCACCCCCAAATACCATATGAACCCCGCTCGACGAATAATAGACCGTTTGGGGGCCCCGGGAGTCGGGTTTCAGCGATCCGCCACTTTTGGTCGTGTTGCAATTCTCACGCGGTAAGTGGATCGTATTGGCCTCCAAATTCTAGTTTTTTTGCACTTTCCCACGTTATTGGATGTACAAAAGCTACCCACAAAGTTTCAGCTCTTTTGGAGCACTAGAGACGACACTTCCTTCATTAACCCCAAATCGCCCAAAATAAACTAGGCCGGGTTGCAAATCTCACGCGGTAAGTGGGTCGTATTGGCCACCAAGTTCTAGTTTTTTTTTGCGCTTTCCAACGTTATTAGATGCCCCAAAGCTACCTACAAAGTTTCAGCCCTTTTGGAGCACTAGAGACGGCACTTCCTTCATTAACCCCCCAAATCGCCCGAAATACAATTCGGGGCCAAATGGCCAAAAAATGAAATGTTCCGAAACCCGGTTTTTTTCAGCCACGTCACCCCCAAATACCATATGAACCCCGCACGACGAATATTAGACCGTTTGGGGGCCCCGGGAGTCGGGTTTCAGCGATCCGCCACCTTTGGCCGTGTTGCAAATCTCACGCGGTAAGTGGATCGTATTGGCCTCCAAATTCTAGTTTTTTTGCACTTTCCCACGTTATTGGATGTACAAAAGCTACCCACAAATTTTCAGCCCTTTTGGAGCACTAGAGACGACACTTCCTTCATTAACCCCAAATCGCCCAAAATAAACTAGGCCGGGTTGAAAATCTCACACGGTAAGTGGGTCGTATTGGCCGCCAAATTCTAGTTTTTTTGCGCTTTCCCACGTTATTGGATGTACAAAAGTTATCCACAAAGTTTCAGCCCATTTGGAGCACTAGAGACGGCACTTCCTTCATTAACCCCCAAATCGCCCGAAATACAATTCGGGGCCAAACGGCCAAAAAATGAAATGTTCCGAAACCCTAATTTTTTCAGCCACGTCACCCCCAAATACCATATGAACCCCGCACGACGAATAATAGACCGTTTGGGGGCCCCGGGAGTCGGGTTTCAGCGATCCGCCACCTTTGGCCGACTTGCAAATCTCACGCGGTAAGTGGATCGTATTGGCCTCCAAATTCTAGTTTTTTTGCACTTTCCCACGTTATTGGATGTACAAAAGCTACCCACAAATTTTCAGCCCTTTTGGAGCACTAGAGACGACACTTCCTTCATTAACCCCGAATCGCCCAAAATAAACTAGGCCGGGTTGCAAATCTCACGCGGTAAGTGGGTCGTATTGGCCACCAAGTTCTAGTTTTTTTGCGCTTTCCCACGTTATTAGATGCCCCAAAGCTACCCACAAAGTTTCAGCCCTTTTGGAGCACTAGAGACGGCACTTCCTTCATTAACCCCCCAAATCGCCCGAAATACAATTCGAGGCCAAATGGCCAAAAAATGAAATGTTCCGAAACCCGGATTTTTTCAGCCACGTCACCCCCAAATACCATATGAACCCCGCGCGACGAATATTAGACCGTTTGGGGGCCCCGGGAGACGGGTTTCAGCGATCCGCCACCTTTGGCGGTGTTGCAAATCTCACGCGGTAAGTGGATCGTATTGGCCTCCAAATTCTAGTTTTTTTGCACTTTCCCACGTTATTGGATGTACAAAAGCTACCCACAAATTTTCAGCCCTTTTGGAGCACTAGAGACGACACTTCCTTCATTAACCCCGAATCGCCCAAAATAAACTAGGCCGGGTTGCAAATCTCACGCGGTAAGTGGGTCGTATTGGCCACCAAGTTCTAGTTTTTTTGCGCTTTCCCACGTTATTAGATGCCCCAAAGCTACCCACAAAGTTTCAGCCCATTTGGAGCACTAGAGACGGCACTTCCTTCATTAACCCCCAAATCGCCCGAAATACAATTCAGGGCCAAATGGCCAAACAATGAAATGTTCCGAAACCCGGATTTTTTCAGCCACATCACCCCCAAATACCATATGAACCCCGCTCGACGAATAATAGACCGTTTGGGGGCCCCGGGAGTCGGGTTTCAGCGATCCGCCACCTTTGGTCGTGTTGCAATTCTCACGCGGTAAGTGGATCGTATTGGCCTCCAAATTCTAGTTTTTTTGCACTTTCCCACGTTATTGGATGTACAAAAGCTACCCACAAAGTTTCAGCTCTTTTGGAGCACTAGAGACGACACTTCCTTCATTAACCCCAAATCGCCCAAAATAAACTAGGCCGGGTTGCAAATCTCACGCGGTAAGTGGGTCGTATTGGCCACCAAGTTCTAGTTTTTTTTGCGCTTTCCAACGTTATTAGATGCCCCAAAGCTACCTACAAAGTTTCAGCCCTTTTGGAGCACTAGAGACGGCACTTCCTTCATTAACCCCCCAAATCGCCCGAAATACAATTCGGGGCCAAATGGCCAAAAAATGAAATGTTCCGAAACCCGGTTTTTTTCAGCCACGTCACCCCCAAATACCATATGAACCCCGCACGACGAATATTAGACTGTTTGGGGGCCCCGGGAGTCGGGTTTCAGCGATCCGCCATTTTTGGCCGTGTTGCAAATCTCACGCGGTAAGTGGATCGTATTGGCCTCCAAATTCTAGTTTTTTTGCACTTTCCCACGTTATTGGATGTACAAAAGCTACCCACAAATTTTCAGCCCTTTTGGAGCACTAGAGACGACACTTCCTTCATTAACCCCGAATCGCCCAAAATAAACTAGGCCGGGTTGCAAATCTCACGCGGTAAGTGGGTCGTATTGGCCACCAAGTTCTAGTTTTTTTGCGCTTTCCCACGTTATTAGATGCCCCAAATCTACCCACAAAGTTTCAGCCCTTTTGGAGCACTAGAGACGGCACTTCCTTCATTAACCCCCCAAATCGCCCGAAATACAATTTGGGGCCAAATGGCCAAAAAAAGAAATGTTCCGAAACCCGGATTTTTCAGCCACATCACCCCCAAATACCATATGAACCCCGCACGACGAATAATAGACCGTTTGGGGGCCCCGGGAGTCGGGTTTCAGCGATCCGCCACCTTTGGCCGTGTTGCAAATCTCACGCGGTAAGTGGATCGTATTGGCCGCCAAATTCTAGTTTTTTTGCACTTTCCCACGTTATTGGATGTACAAAAGTTATCCACAAAGTTTCAGCCCTTTTGGAGCACTAGAGACGACACTTCCTTCATTAACCCCAAATCGCCCAAAATAAACTAGGCCGGTTTGCAAATCTCACGCGGTAAGTGGGTCGTATTGGCCACCAAGTTCTAGTGTTTTTGCGCTTTCCCACGTTATTAGATGCCCCAAAGCTACCAACAAAGTTTCAGCCATTTTGGAGCACTAGAGACGGCACTTCCTTCATTAACCCCCCAAATCACCCGAAATACAATTCGGGGCCAAACGGCCAAAAAATGAAATGTTCCGAAACCCTAATTTTTTCAGCCACGTCACCCCCAAATACCATATGAACCCCGCACGACGAATATTAGACCGTTTGGGGGCCCCGGGAGTCGGGTTTCAGCGATCCGCCACCTTTGGCGGTGTTGGAAATCTCACGCGGTAAGTGGATCGTATTGGCCTCCAAATTCTAGTTTTTTTGCACTTTCCCACGTTATTGGATGTACAAAAGCTACCCACAAATTTTCAGCCCTTTTGGAGCACTAGAGACGACACTTCCTTCATTAACCCCGAATCGCCCAAAATAAACTAGGCCGGGTTGCAAATCTCACGCGGTAAGTGGGTTGTATTGGCCACCAAGTTCTAGTTTTTTTGCGCTTTCCCACGTTATTAGATGCCCCAAATCTACCCACAAAGTTTCAGCCCTTTTGGAGCACTAGAGACGGCACTTCCTTCATTAACCCCCCAAATCGCCCGAAATACAATTTGGGGCCAAATGGCCAAAAAATGAAATGTTCCGAAACCCGGATTTTTCAGCCACATCACCCCCAAATACCATATGAACCCCGCACGACGAATAATAGACCGTTTGGGGGCCCCGGGAGTCGGGTTTCAGCGATCCGCCACCTTTGGCCGTGTTGCAAATCTCACGCGGTAAGTGGATCGTATTGGCCGCCAAATTCTAGTTTTTTTGCACTTTCCCACGTTATTAGATGTACAAAAGTTATCCACAAAGTTTCAGCCCTTTTGGAGCACTAGAGACGACACTTCCTTCATTAACCCCAAATCGCCCAAAATAAACTAAGCCGGTTTGCAAATCTCACGCGGTAAGTGGGTCGTATTGGCCACCAAGTTCTAGTGTTTTTGCGCTTTCCCACGTTATTAGATGCCCCAAAGCTACCCACAAAGTTTCAGCCATTTTGGAGCACTAGAGACGGCACTTCCTTCATTAACCCCCCAAATCGCCCGAAATACAATTCGGGGCCAAACGGCCAAAAAATGAAATGTTCCGAAACCCTAATTGTTTCAGCCACGTCACCCCCAAATACCATATGAACCCCGCACGACGAATAATAGACCGTTTGGGGGCCCCGGGAGTCGGGTTTCAGCGATCCGCCACCTTTGGCCGTGTTGCAAATCTCACGCGGTAAGTGGATCGTATTGGCCTCCAAATTCTAGTTTTTTTGCACTTTCCCACGTTATTGGATGTACAAAAGCTACCCACAAATTTTCAGCCCTTTTGGAGCACTAGAGACGACACTTCCTTCATTAACCCCGAATCGCCCAAAATAAACTAGGCCGGGTTGCAAATCTCACGCGGTAAGTGGGTCGTATTGGCCACCAAGTTCTAGTTTTTTTGCGCTTTCCCACGTTATTAGATGCCCCAAATCTACCCACAAAGTTTCAGCCCTTTTGGAGCACTAGAGACGGCACTTCCTTCATTAACCCCCCAAATCGCCCGAAATACAATTTGGGGCCAAATGGCCAAAAAATGAAATGTTCCGAAACCCGGATTTTTCAGCCACATCACCCCCAAATACCATATGAACCCCGCACGACGAATAATAGACCGTTTGGGGGCCCCGGGAGTCGGGTTTCAGCGATCCGCCACCTTTGGCCGTGTTGCAAATCTCACGCGGTAAGTGGATTGTATTGGCCGCCAAATTCTAGTTTTTTTTCACTTTCCCACGTTATTGGATGTACAAAAGTTATCCACAAAGTTTCAGCCCTTTTGGAGCACTAGAGACGGCACTTCCTTCATTAACCCCCCAAATCGCCCGAAATACAATTCGGGGCCAAATGGCCAAAAAATGAAATGTTCCGAAACCCGGATTTTTTCAGCCACGTCACCCCCAAATACCATATCAACACCGCACGACGAATATTAGACCGTTTGGGAGCCCCGGGAGTCGGGTTTCAGCGATCCGCCACCTTTGGCTGTGTTGCAAATCTCACGCGGTAAGTGGATCGTATTGGCCTCCAAATTCTAGTTTTTTTGCACTTTCCCACGTTATTGGATGTACAAAAGCTACCCACAAATTTTCAGCCCTTTTGGAGCACTAGAGACGACACTTCCTTCATTAACCCCGAATCGCCCAAAATAAACTAGGCCGGGTTGCAAATCTCACGCGGTAAGTGGGTCGTATTGGCCACCAAGTTCTAGTTTTTTTGCGCTTTCCCACGTTATTAGATGCCCCAAAGCTACCCACAAAGTTTCAGCCCTTTTGGAGCACTAGAGACGGCACTTCCTTCATTAACCCCCCAAATCGCCCGAAATACAATTCGAGGCCAAATGGCCAAAAAATGAAATGTTCCGAAACCCGGATTTTTTCAGCCACGTCACCCCCAAATACCATATGAACCCCGCGCGACGAATATTAGACCGTTTGGGGGCCCCGGGAGACGGGTTTCAGCGATCCGCCACCTTTGGCGGTGTTGCAAATCTCACGCGGTAAGTGGATCGTATTGGCCTCCAAATTCTAGTTTTTTTGCACTTTCCCACGTTATTGGATGTACAAAAGCTACCCACAAATTTTCAGCCCTTTTGGAGCACTAGAGACGACACTTCCTTCATTAACCCCGAATCGCCCAAAATAAACTAGGCCGGGTTGCAAATCTCACGCGGTAAGTGGGTCGTATTGGCCACCAAGTTCTAGTTTTTTTGCGCTTTCCCACGTTATTAGATGCCCCAAAGCTACCCACAAAGTTTCAGCCCATTTGGAGCACTAGAGACGGCACTTCCTTCATTAACCCCCAAATCGCCCGAAATACAATTCGGGGCCAAATGGCCAAAAAATGAAATGTTCCGAAACCCGGTTTTTTTCAGCCACGTCACCCCCAAATACCATATGAACCCCGCACGACGAATATTAGACCGTTTGGGGGCCCCGGGAGTCGGGTTTCAGCGATCCGCCACCTTTGGCCGTGTTGCAAATCTCACGCGGTAAGTGGATCGTATTGGCCTCCAAATTCTAGTTTTTTTGCACTTTCCCACGTTATTGGATGTACAAAAGCTACCCACAAATTTTCAGCCCTTTTGGAGCACTAGAGACGACACTTCCTTCATTAACCCCGAATCGCCCAAAATAAACTAGGCCGGGTTGCAAATCTCACGCGGTAAGTGGGTCGTATTGGCCACCAAGTTCTAGTTTTTTTGCGCTTTCCCACGTTATTAGATGCCCCAAATCTACCCACAAAGTTTCAGCCCTTTTGGAGCACTAGAGACGGCACTTCCTTCATTAACCCCCCAAATCGCCCGAAATACAATTTGGGGCCAAATGGCCAAAAAATGAAATGTTCCGAAACCCGGATTTTTCAGCCACATCACCCCCAAATACCATATGAACCCCGCACGACGAATAATAGACCGTTTGGGGGCCCCGGGAGTCGGGTTTCAGCGATCCGCCACCTTTGGCCGTGTTGCAAATCTCACGCGGTAAGTGGATCGTATTGGCCGCCAAATTCTAGTTTTTTTGCACTTTCCCACGTTATTAGATGTACAAAAGTTATCCACAAAGTTTCAGCCCTTTTGGAGCACTATAGACGACACTTCCTTCATTAACCCCAAATCGCCCAAAATAAACTAGGCCGGTTTGCAAATCTCACGCGGTAAGTGGGTCGTATTGGCCACCAAGTTCTAGTGTTTTTGCGCTTTCCCACGTTATTAGATGCCCCAAAGCTACCCACAAAGTTTCAGCCATTTTGGAGCACTAGAGACGGCACTTCCTTCATTAACCCCCCAAATCGCCCGAAATACAATTCGGGGCCAAACGGCCAAAAAATGAAATGTTCCGAAACCCTAATTTTTTCAGCCACGTCACCCCCAAATACCATATGAACCCCGCACGACGAATAATAGACCGTTTGGGGGCCCCGGGAGTCGGGTTTCAGCGATCCGCCACCTTTGGCCGTGTTGCAAATCTCACGCGGTAAGTGGATCGTATTGGCCTCCAAATTCTAGTTTTTTTGCACTTTCCCACGTTATTGGATGTACAAAAGCTACCCACAAATTTTCAGCCCTTTTGGATTACTAGAGACGACACTTCCTTCATTAACCCCGAATCGCCCAAAATAAACTAGGCCGGGTTGCAAATCTCACGCGGTAAGTGGGTCGTATTGGCCACCAAGTTCTAGTTTTTTTGCGCTTTCCCACGTTATTAGATGCCCCAAATCTACCCACAAAGTTTCAGCCCTTTTGGAGCACTAGAGACGGCACTTCCTTCATTAACCCCCCAAATCGCCCGAAATACAATTTGGGGCCAAATGGCCAAAAAATGAAATGTTCCGAAACCCGGATTTTTCAGCCACATCACCCCCAAATACCATATGAACCCCGCACGGCGAATAATAGACCGTTTGGGGGCCCCGGGAGTCGGGTTTCAGCGATCCGCCACTTTTGGCCGTGTTGCAAATCTCACGCGGTAAGTGGATTGTATTGGCCGCGAAATTCTAGTTTTTTTTCACTTTCCCACGTTATTGGATGTACAAAAGTTATCCACAAAGTTTCAGCCCTTTTGGAGCACTAGAGACGGCACTTCCTTCATTAACCCCCCAAATCGCCCGAAATACAATTCGGGGCCAAATGGCCAAAAAATGAAATGTTCCGAAACCCGGATTTTTTCAGCCACGTCACCCCCAAATACCATATCAACACCGCACGACGAATATTAGACCGTTTGGGGGCCCCGGGAGTCGGGTTTCAGCGATCCGCCACCTTTGGCTGTGTTGCAAATCTCACGCGGTAAGTGGATCGTATTGGCCTCCAAATTCTAGTTTTTTTGCACTTTCCCACGTTATTGGATGTACAAAAGCTACCCACAAATTTTCAGCCCTTTTGGAGCACTAGAGACGACACTTCCTTCATTAACCCCGAATCGCCCAAAATAAACTAGGCCGGGTTGCAAATCTCACGCGGTAAGTGGGTCGTATTGGCCACCAAGTTCTAGTTTTTTTGCGCTTTCCCACGTTATTAGATGCCCCAAAGCTACCCACAAAGTTTCAGCCCTTTTGGAGCACTAGAGACGGCACTTCCTTCATTAACCCCCCAAATCGCCCGAAATACAATTCGAGGCCAAATGGCCAAAAAATGAAATGTTCCGAAACCCGGATTTTTTCAGCCACGTCACCCCCAAATACCATATGAACCCCGCGCGACGAATATTAGACCGTTTGGGGGCCCCGGGAGACGGGTTTCAGCGATCCGCCACCTTTGGCGGTGTTGCAAATCTCACGCGGTAAGTGGATCGTATTGGCCTCCAAATTCTAGTTTTTTTGCACTTTCCCACGTTATTGGATGTACAAAAGCTACCCACAAATTTTCAGCCCTTTTGGAGCACTAGAGACGACACTTCCTTCATTAACCCCGAATCGCCCAAAATAAACTAGGCCGGGTTGCAAATCTCACGCGGTAAGTGGGTCGTATTGGCCACCAAGTTCTAGTTTTTTTGCGCTTTCCCACGTTATTAGATGCCCCAAAGCTACCCACAAAGTTTCAGCCCATTTGGAGCACTAGAGACGGCACTTCCTTCATTAACCCTCAAATCGCCCGAAATACAATTCAGGGCCAAATGGCCAAACAATGAAATGTTCCGAAACCCGGATTTTTTCAGCCACATCACCCCCAAATACCATATGAACCCCGCTCGACGAATAATAGACCGTTTGGGGGCCCCGGGAGTCGGGTTTCAGCGATCCGCCACCTTTGGTCGTGTTGCAATTCTCACGCGGTAAGTGGATCGTATTGGCCTCCAAATTCTAGTTTTTTTGCACTTTCCCACGTTATTGGATGTACAAAAGCTACCCACAAAGTTTCAGCTCTTTTGGAGCACTAGAGACGACACTTCCTTCATTAACCCCAAATCGCCCAAAATAAACTAGGCCGGGTTGCAAATCTCACGCGGTAAGTGGGTCGTATTGGCCACCAAGTTCTAGTTTTTTTTGCGCTTTCCAACGTTATTAGATGCCCCAAAGCTACCTACAAAGTTTCAGCCCTTTTGGAGCACTAGAGACGGCACTTCCTTCATTAACCCCCCAAATCGCCCGAAATACAATTCGGGGCCAAATGGCCAAAAAATGAAATGTTCCGAAACCCGGTTTTTTTCAGCCACGTCACCCCCAAATACCATATGAACCCCGCACGACGAATATTAGACCGTTTGGGGGCCCCGGGAGTCGGGTTTCAGCGATCCGCCACCTTTGGCCGTGTTGCAAATCTCACGCGGTAAGTGGATCGTATTGGCCTCCAAATTCTAGTTTTTTTGCACTTTCCCACGTTATTGGATGTACAAAAGCTACCCACAAATTTTCAGCCCTTTTGGAGCACTAGAGACGACACTTCCTTCATTAACCCCGAATCGCCCAAAATAAACTAGGCCGGGTTGCAAATCTCACGCGGTAAGTGGGTCGTATTGGCCACCAAGTTCTAGTTTTTTTGCGCTTTCCCACGTTATTAGATGCCCCAAAGCTACCCACAAAGTTTCAGCCCATTTGGAGCACTAGAGACGGCACTTCCTTCATTAACCCCCAAATCGCCCGAAATACAATTCAGGGCCAAATGGCCAAACAATGAAATGTTCCGAAACCCGGATTTTTTCAGCCACATCACCCCCAAATACCATATGAACCCCGCTCGACGAATAATAGACCGTTTGGGGGCCCCGGGAGTCGGGTTTCAGCGATCCGCCACCTTTGGTCGTGTTGCAATTCTCACGCGGTAAGTGGATCGTATTGGCCTCCAAATTCTAGTTTTTTTGCACTTTCCCACGTTATTGGATGTACAAAAGCTACCCACAAAGTTTCAGCTCTTTTGGAGCACTAGAGACGACACTTCCTTCATTAACCCCAAATCGCCCAAAATAAACTAGGCCGGGTTGCAAATCTCACGCGGTAAGTGGGTCGTATTGGCCACCAAGTTCTAGTTTTTTTTGCGCTTTCCAACGTTATTAGATGCCCCAAAGCTACCTACAAAGTTTCAGCCCTTTTGGAGCACTAGAGACGGCACTTCCTTCATTAACCCCCCAAATCGCCCGAAATACAATTCGGGGCCAAATGGCCAAAAAATGAAATGTTCCGAAACCCGGTTTTTTTCAGCCACGTCACCCCCAAATACCATATGAACCCCGCACGACGAATATTAGACCGTTTGGGGGCCCCGGGAGTCGGGTTTCAGCGATCCGCCATTTTTGGCCGTGTTGCAAATCTCACGCGGTAAGTGGATCGTATTGGCCTCCAAATTCTAGTTTTTTTGCACTTTCCCACGTTATTGGATGTACAAAAGCTACCCACAAATTTTCAGCCCTTTTGGAGCACTAGAGACGACACTTCCTTCATTAACCCCGAATCGCCCAAAATAAACTAGGCCGGGTTGCAAATCTCACGCGGTAAGTGGGTCGTATTGGCCACCAAGTTCTAGTTTTTTTGCGCTTTCCCACGTTATTAGATGCCCCAAATCTACCCACAAAGTTTCAGCGCTTTTGGAGCACTAGAGACGGCACTTCCTTCATTAACCCCCCAAATCGCCCGAAATACAATTTGGGGCCAAATGGCCAAAAAAAGAAATGTTCCGAAACCCGGATTTTTCAGCCACATCACCCCCAAATACCATATGAACCCCGCACGACGAATAATAGACCGTTTGGGGGCCCCGGGAGTCGGGTTTCAGCGATCCGCCACCTTTGGCCGTGTTGCAAATCTCACGCGGTAAGTGGATCGTATTGGCCGCTAAATTCTAGTTTTTTTGCACTTTCCCACGTTATTGGATGTACAAAAGTTATCCACAAAGTTTCAGCCCTTTTGGAGCACTAGAGACGACACTTCCTTCATTAACCCCAAATCGCCCAAAATAAACTAGGCCGGTTTGCAAATCTCACGCGGTAAGTGGGTCGTATTGGCCACCAAGTTCTAGTGTTTTTGCGCTTTCCCACGTTATTAGATGCCCCAAAGCTACCAACAAAGTTTCAGCCATTTTGGAGCACTAGAGACGGCACTTCCTTCATTAACCCCCCAAATCGCCCGAAATACAATTCGGGGCCAAACGGCCAAAAAATGAAATGTTCCGAAACCCTAATTTTTTCAGCCACGTCACCCCCAAATACCATATGAACCCCGCACGACGAATATTAGACCGTTTGGGGGCCCCGGGAGTCGGGTTTCAGCGATCCGCCACCTTTGGCGGTGTTGGAAATCTCACGCGGTAAGTGGATCGTATTGGCCTCCAAATTCTAGTTTTTTTGCACTTTCCCACGTTATTGGATGTACAAAAGCTACCCACAAATTTTCAGCCCTTTTGGAGCACTAGAGACGACACTTCCTTCATTAACCCCGAATCGCCCAAAATAAACTAGGCCGGGTTGCAAATCTCACGCGGTAAGTGGGTTGTATTGGCCACCAAGTTCTAGTTTTTTTGCGCTTTCCCACGTTATTAGATGCCCCAAATCTACCCACAAAGTTTCAGCCCTTTTGGAGCACTAGAGACGGCACTTCCTTCATTAACCCCCCAAATCGCCCGAAATACAATTTGGGGCCAAATGGCCAAAAAATGAAATGTTCCGAAACCCGGATTTTTCAGCCACATCACCCCCAAATACCATATGAACCCCGCACGACGAATAATAGACCGTTTGGGGGCCCCGGGAGTCGGGTTTCAGCGATCCGCCACCTTTGGCCGTGTTGCAAATCTCACGCGGTAAGTGGATCGTATTGGCCGCCAAATTCTAGTTTTTTTGCACTTTCCCACGTTATTAGATGTACAAAAGTTATCCACAAAGTTTCAGCCCTTTTGGAGCACTAGAGACGACACTTCCTTCATTAACCCCAAATCGCCCAAAATAAACTAGGCCGGTTTGCAAATCTCACGCGGTAAGTGGGTCGTATTGGCCACCAAGTTCTAGTGTTTTTGCGCTTTCCCACGTTATTAGATGCCCCAAAGCTACCCACAAAGTTTCAGCCATTTTGGAGCACTAGAGACGGCACTTTCTTCATTAACCCCCCAAATCGCCCGAAATACAATTCGGGGCCAAACGGCCAAAAAATGAAATGTTCCGAAACCCTAATTTTTTCAGCCACGTCACCCCCAAATACCATATGAACCCCGCACGACGAATAATAGACCGTTTGGGGGCCCCGGGAGTCGGGTTTCAGCGATCCGCCACCTTTGGCCGTGTTGCAAATCTCACGCGGTAAGTGGATCGTATTGGCCTCCAAATTCTAGTTTTTTTGCACTTTCCCACGTTATTGGATGTACAAAAGCTACCCACAAATTTTCAGCCCTTTTGGAGCACTAGAGACGACACTTCCTTCATTAACCCCGAATCGCCCAAAATAAACTAGGCCGGGTTGCAAATCTCACGCGGTAAGTGGGTCGTATTGGCCACCAAGTTCTAGTTTTTTTGCGCTTTCCCACGTTATTAGATGCCCCAAATCTACCCACAAAGTTTCAGCCCTTTTGGAGCACTAGAGACGGCACTTCCTTCATTAACCCCCCAAATCGCCCGAAATATAATTTGGGGCCAAATGGCCAAAAAATGAAATGTTCCGAAACCCGGATTTTTCAGCCACATCACCCCCAAATACCATATGAACCCCGCACGACGAATAATAGACCGTTTGGGGGCCCCGGGAGTCGGGTTTCAGCGATCCGCCACCTTTGGCCGTGTTGCAAATCTCACGCGGTAAGTGGATTGTATTGGCCGCCAAATTCTAGTTTTTTTTCACTTTCCCACGTTATTGGATGTACAAAAGTTATCCACAAAGTTTCAGCCCTTTTGGAGCACTAGAGACGACACTTCCTTCATTAACCCCAAATCGCCCAAAATAAACTAGGCCGGTTTGCAAATCTCACGCGGTAAGTGGGTCGTATTGGCCACCAAGTTCTAGTGTTTTTGCGCTTTCCCACGTTATTAGATGCCCCAAAGCTACCCACAAAGTTTCAGCCATTTTGGAGCACTAGAGACGGCACTTCCTTCATTAACCCCCCAAATCGCCCGAAATACAATTCGGGGCCAAACGGCCAAAAAATGAAATGTTCCGAAACCCTAATTTTTTCAGCCACGTCACCCCCAAATATCATATGAACCCCGCACGACGAATATTAGACCGTTTGGGGGCCCCGGGAGTCGGGTTTCAGCGATCCGCCACCTTTGGCGGTGTTGGAAATCTCACGCGGTAAGTGGATCGTATTGGCCTCCAAATTCTAGTTTTTTTGCACTTTCCCACGTTATTGGATGTACAAAAGCTACCCACAAATTTTCAGCCCTTTTCGAGCACTAGAGACGACACTTCCTTCATTAACCCCGAATCGCCCAAAATAAACTAGGCCGGGTTGCAAATCTCACGCGGTAAGTGGGTCGTATTGGCCACCAAGTTCTAGTTTTTTTGCGCTTTCCCACGTTATTAGATGCCCCAAAGCTACCCACAAAGTTTCAGCACTTCCTTCATTAACCCCCCAAATCGCCCGAAATACAATTCGGGGCCAAATGGCCAAAAAATGAAATGTTCCGAAACCCGGATTTTTTCAGCCACGTCACCCCCAAATACCATATCAACACCGCACGACGAATATTAGACCGTTTGGGGGCCCCGGGAGTCGGGTTTCAGCGATCCGCCACCTTTGGCTGTGTTGCAAATCTCACGCGGTAAGTGGATCGTATTGGCCTCCAAATTCTAGTTTTTTTGCACTTTCCCACGTTATTGGATGTACAAAAGCTACCCACAAATTTTCAGCCCTTTTGGAGCACTAGAGACGACACTTCCTTCATTAACCCCGAATCGCCCAAAATAAACTAGGCCGGGTTGCAAATCTCACGCGGTAAGTGGGTCGTATTGGCAACCAAGTTCTAGTTTTTTTGCGCTTTCCCACGTTATTAGATGCCCCAAAGCTACCCACAAAGTTTCAGCCCTTTTGGAGCACTAGAGACGGCACTTCCTTCATTAACCCCCCAAATCGCCCGAAATACAATTCGGGGCCAAATGGCCAAAAAATGAAATGTTCCGAAACCCGGATTTTTTCAGCCACGTCACCCCCAAATACCATATCAACACCGCACGACGAATATTAGACCGTTTGGGGGCCCCGGGAGTCGGGTTTCAGCGATCCGCCACCTTTGGCTGTGTTGCAAATCTCACGCGGTAAGTGGATCGTATTGGCCTCCAAATTCTAGTTTTTTTGCACTTTCCCACGTTATTGGATGTACAAAAGCTACCCACAAATTTTCAGCCCTTTTGGAGCACTAGAGACGACACTTCCTTCATTAACCCCGAATCGCCCAAAATAAACTAGGCCGGGTTGCAAATCTCACGCGGTAAGTGGGTCGTATTGGCCACCAAGTTCTAGTTTTTTTGCGCTTTCCCACGTTATTAGATGCCCCAAAGCTACCCACAAAGTTTCAGCCCTTTTGGAGCACTAGAGACGGCACTTCCTTCATTAACCCCCCAAATCGCCCGAAATACAATTCGAGGCCAAATGGCCAAAAAATGAAATGTTCCGAAACCCGGATTTTTTCAGCCACGTCACCCCCAAATACCATATGAACCCCGCGCGACGAATATTAGACCGTTTGGGGGCCCCGGGAGACGGGTTTCAGCGATCCGCCACCTTTGGCGGTGTTGGAAATCTCACGCGGTAAGTGGATCGTATTGGCCTCCAAATTCTAGTTTTTTTGCACTTTCCCACGTTATTGGATGTACAAAAGCTACCCACAAATTTTCAGCCCTTTTGGAGCACTAGAGACGACACTTCCTTCATTAACCCCGAATCGCCCAAAATAAACTAGGCCGGGTTGCAAATCTCACGCGGTAAGTGGGTTGTATTGGCCACCAAGTTCTAGTTTTTTTGCGCTTTCCCACGTTATTAGATGCCCCAAATCTACCCACAAAGTTTCAGCCCTTTTGGAGCATTAGAGACGGCACTTCCTTCATTAACCCCCCAAATCGCCCGAAATACAATTTGGGGCCAAATGGCCAAAAAATGAAATGTTCCGAAACCCGGATTTTTCAGCCACATCACCCCCAAATACCATATGAACCCCGCACGACGAATAATAGACCGTTTGGGGGCCCCGGGAGTCGGGTTTCAGCGATCCGCCACCTTTGGCCGTGTTGCAAATCTCACGCGGTAAGTGGATCGTATTGGCCGCCAAATTCTAGTTTTTTTGCACTTTCCCACGTTATTAGATGTACAAAAGTTATCCACAAAGTTTCAGCCCTTTTGGAGCACTAGAGACGACACTTCCTTCATTAACCCCAAATCTCCCAAAATAAACTAGGCCGGTTTGCAAATCTCACGCGGTAAGTGGGTCGTATTGGCCACCAAGTTCTAGTGTTTTTGCGCTTTACCACGTTATTAGATGCCCCAAAGCTACCCACAAAGTTTCAGCCATTTTGGAGCACTAGAGACGGCACTTCCTTCATTAACCCCCCAAATCGCCCGAAATACAATTCGGGGCCAAACGGCCAAAAAATGAAATGTTCCGAAACCCTAATTTTTTCAGCCACGTCACCCCCAAATACCATATGAACCCCGCACGATGAATAATAGACCGTTTGGGGGCCCCGGGAGTCGGGTTTCAGCGATCCGCCACCTTTGGCCGTGTTGCAAATCTCACGCGGTAAGTGGATCGTATTGGCCTCCAAATTCTAGTTTTTTTGCACTTTCCCACGTTATTGGATGTACAAAAGCTACCCACAAATTTTCAGCCCTTTTGGAGCACTAGAGACGACACTTCCTTCATTAACCCCGAATCGCCCAAAATAAACTAGGCCGGGTTGCAAATCTCACGCGGTAAGTGGGTCGTATTGGCCACCAAGTTCTAGTTTTTTTGCGCTTTCCCACGTTATTAGATGCCCCAAATCTACCCACAAAGTTTCAGCCCTTTTGGAGCACTAGAGACGGCACTTCCTTCATTAACCCCCCAAATCGCCCGAAATATAATTTGGGGCCAAATGGCCAAAAAATGAAATGTTCCGAAACCCGGATTTTTCAGCCACATCACCCCCAAATACCATATGAACCCCGCACGATGAATAATAGACCGTTTGGGGGCCCCGGGAGTCGGGTTTCAGCGATCCGCCACCTTTGGCCGTGTTGCAAATCTCACGCGGTAAGTGGGTTGTATTGGCCGCCAAATTCTAGTTTTTTTTCACTTTCCCACGTTATTGGATGTACAAAAGTTATCCACAAAGTTTCAGCCCTTTTGGAGCACTAGAGACGACACTTCCTTCATTAACCCCAAATCGCCCAAAATAAACTAGGCCGGTTTGCAAATCTCACGCGGTAAGTGGGTCGTATTGGCCACCAAGTTCTAGTGTTTTTGCGCTTTCCCACGTTATTAGATGCCCCAAAGCTACCCACAAAGTTTCAGCCATTTTGGAGCACTAGAGACGGCACTTCCTTCATTAACCCCCCAAATCGCCCGAAATACAATTCGGGGCCAAACGGCCAAAAAATGAAATGTTCCGAAACCCTAATTTTTTCAGCCACGTCACCCCCAAATATCATATGAACCCCGCACGACGAATATTAGACCGTTTGGGGGCCCCGGGAGTCGGGTTTCAGCGATCCGCCACCTTTGGCGGTGTTGGAAATCTCACGCGGTAAGTGGATCGTATTGGCCTCCAAATTCTAGTTTTTTTGCACTTTCCCACGTTATTGGATGTACAAAAGCTACCCACAAATTTTCAGCCCTTTTCGAGCACTAGAGACGACACTTCCTTCATTAACCCCGTATCGCCCAAAATAAACTAGGCCGGGTTGCAAATCTCACGTGGTAAGTGGGTCGTATTGGCCACCAAGTTCTAGTTTTTTTGCGCTTTCCCACGTTATTAGATGCCCCAAAGCTACCCACAAAGTTTCAGCACTTCCTTCATTAACCCCCCAAATCGCCCGAAATACAATTCGGGGCCAAATGGCCAAAAAATGAAATGTTCCGAAACCCGGATCTTTTCAGCCACGTCACCCCCAAATACCATATCAACACCGCACGACGAATATTAGACCGTTTGGGGGCCCCGGGAGTCGGGTTTCAGCGATCCGCCACCTTTGGCTGTGTTGCAAATCTCACGCGGTAAATGGATCGTATTGGCCTCCAAATTCTAGTTTTTTTGCACTTTCCCACGTTATTGGATGTACAAAAGCTACCCACAAATTTTCAGCCCTTTTGGAGCACTAGAGACGACACTTCCTTCATTAACCCCGAATCGCCCAAAATAAACTAGGCCGGGTTGCAAATCTCACGCGGTAAGTGGGTCGTATTGGCAACCAAGTTCTAGTTTTTTTGCGCTTTCCCACGTTATTAGATGCCCCAAAGCTACCCACAAAGTTTCAGCCCTTTTGGAGCACTAGAGACGGCACTTCCTTCATTAACCCCCCAAATCGCCCGAAATACAATTCGGGGCCAAATGGCCAAAAAATGAAATGTTCCGAAACCCGGATTTTTTCAGCCACGTCACTCCCAAATACCATATCAACACCGCACGACGAATATTAGACCGTTTGGGGGCCCCGGGAGTCGGGTTTCAGCGATCCGCCACCTTTGGCTGTGTTGCAAATCTCACGCGGTAAGTGGATCGTATTGGCCTCCAAATTCTAGTTTTTTTGCACTTTCCCACGTTATTGGATGTACAAAAGCTACCCACAAATTTTCAGCCCTTTTGGAGCACTAGAGACGACACTTCCTTCATTAACCCCGAATCGCCCAAAATAAACTAGGCCGGGTTGCAAATCTCACGCGGTAAGTGGGTCGTATTGGCAACCAAGTTCTAGTTTTTTTGCGCTTTCCCACGTTATTAGATGCCCCAAAGCTACCCACAAAGTTTCAGCCCTTTTGGAGCACTAGAGACGGCACTTCCTTCATTAACCCCCCAAATCGCCCGAAATACAATTCGGGGCCAAATGGCCAAAAAATGAAATGTTCCGAAACCCAGATTTTTTCAGCCACGTCACCCCCAAATACCATATCAACACCGCACGACGAATATTAGACCGTTTGGGGGCCCCGGGAGTCGGGTTTCAGCGATCCGCCACCTTTGGCTGTGTTGCAAATCTCACGCGGTAAGTGGATCGTATTGGCCTCCAAATTCTAGTTTTTTTGCACTTTCCCACGTTATTGGATGTACAAAAGCTACCCACAAATTTTCAGCCCTTTTGGAGCACTAGAGACGACACTTCCTTCATTAACCCCGAATCGCCCAAAATAAACTAGGCCGGGTTGCAAATCTCACGCGGTAAGTGGGTCGTATTGGCCACCAAGTTCTAGTTTTTTTGCGCTTTCCCACGTTATTAGATGCCCCAAAGCTACCCACAAAGTTTCAGCCCTTTTGGAGCACTAGAGACGGCACTTCCTTCATTAACCCCCCAAATCGCCCGAAATACAATTCGAGGCCAAATGGCCAAAAAATGAAATGTTCCGAAACCCGGATTTTTTCAGCCACGTCACCCCCAAATACCATATGAACCCCGCGCGACGAATATTAGACCGTTTGGGGGCCCCGGGAGACGGGTTTCAGCGATCCGCCACCTTTGGCGGTGTTGCAAATCTCACGCGGTAAGTGGATCGTATTGGCCTCCAAATTCTAGTTTTTTTGCACTTTCCCACGTTATTGGATGTACAAAAGCTACCCACAAATTTTCAGCCCTTTTGGAGCACTAGAGACGACACTTCCTTCATTAACACCGAATCGCCCAAAATAAACTAGGCCGGGTTGCAAATCTCACGCGGTAAGTGGGTCGTATTGGCCACCAAGTTCTAGTTTTTTTGCGCTTTCCCACGTTATTAGATGCCTCAAAGGTACCCACAAAGTTTCAGCCATTTTGGAGCACTCGAGACGGCACTTCCTTCATTAACCCCCCAAATCGCCCGAAATACAATTCGGGGCCAAACGGCCAAAAAATGAAATGTTCCGAAACCCTAATTTTTTCAGCCACGTCACCCCCAAATACCATATGAACCCCGCACGACGAATATTAGACCGTTTGGGGGCCCCGAGAGTCGGGTTTCAGCGATCCGCCACCTTTGGCGGTGTTGGAAATCTCACGCGGTAAGTGGATCGTATTGGCCTCCAAATTCTAGTTTTTTTGCACTTTCCCACGTTATTGGATGTACAAAAGCTACCCACAAATTTTCAGCCCTTTTGGAGCACTAGAGACGACACTTCCTTCATTAACCCCGAATCGCCCAAAATAAACTAGGCCGGGTTGCAAATCTCACGCGGTAAGTGGGTTGTATTGGCCACCAAGTTCTAGTTTTTTTGCGCTTTCCCACGTTATTAGATGCCCCAAATCTACCCACAAAGTTTCAGCCCTTTTGGAGCACTAGAGACGGCACTTCCTTCATTAACCCCCCAAATCGCCCGAAATACAATTTGGGGCCAAATGGCCAAAAAATGAAATGTTCCGAAACCCGGATTTTTCAGCCACATCACCCCCAAATACCATATGAACCCCGCACGACGAATAATAGACCGTTTGGGGGCCCCGGGAGTCGGGTTTCAGCGATCCGCCACCTTTGGCCGTGTTGCAAATCTCACGCGGTAAGTGGATCGTATTGGCCGCCAAATTCTAGTTTTTTTGCACTTTCCCACGTTATTAGATGTACAAAAGTTATCCACAAAGTTTCAGCCCTTTTGGAGCACTAGAGACGACACTTCCTTCATTAACCCCAAATCGCCCAAAATAAACTAGGCCGGTTTGCAAATCTCACGCGGTAAGTGGGTCTTATTGGCCACCAAGTTCTAGTGTTTTTGCGCTTTCCCACGTTATTAGATACCCCAAAGCTACCCACAAAGTTTCAGCCATTTTGGAGCACTAGAGACGGCACTTCCTTCATTAACCCCCCAAATCGCCCGAAATACAATTCGGGGCCAAACGGCCAAAAAATGAAATGTTCCGAAACCCTAATTTTTTCAGCCACGTCACCCCCAAATACCATATGAACCCCGCACGACGAATAATAGACCGTTTGGGGGCCCTGGGAGTCGGGTTTCAGCGATCCGCCACCTTTGGCCGTGTTGCAAATCTCACGCGGTAAGGGGATCGTATTGGCCTCCAAATTCTAGTTTTTTTGCACTTTCCCACGTTATTGGATGTACAAAAGCTACCCACAAATTTTCAGCCCTTTTGGAGCACTAGAGACGACACTTCCTTCATTAACCCCGAATCGCCCAAAATAAACTAGGCCGGGTTGCAAATCTCACGCGGTAAGTGGGTCGTATTGGCCACCAAGTTCTAGTTTTTTTGCGCTTTCCCACGTTATTAGATGCCCCAAATCTACCCACAAAGTTTCAGCCCTTTTGGAGCACTAGAGACGGCACTTCCTTCATTAACCCCCCAAATCGCCCGAAATATAATTTGGGGCCAAATGGCCAAAAAATGAAATGTTCCGAAACCCGGATTTTTCAGCCACATCACCCCCAAATACTATATGAACCCCGCACGATGAATAATAGACCGTTTGGGGGCCCCGGGAGTCGGGTTTCAGCGATCCGCCACCTTTGGCCGTGTTGCAAATCTCACGCGGTAAGTGGATTGTATTGGCCGCCAAATTCTAGTTTTTTTTTCACTTTCCCACGTTATTGGATGTACAAAAGTTATCCACAAAGTTTCAGCCCTTTTGGAGCACTAGAGACGACACTTCCTTCATTAACCCCAAATCGCCCAAAATAAACTAGGCCGGTTTGCAAATCTCACGCGGTAAGTGGGTCGTATTGGCCACCAAGTTCTAGTGTTTTTGCGCTTTCCCACGTTATTAGATGCCCCAAAGCTACCCACAAAGTTTCAGCCATTTTGGAGCACTAGAGACGGCACTTCCTTCATTAACCCCCCAAATCGCCCGAAATACAATTCGGGGCCAAACGGCCAAAAAATGAAATGTTCCGAAACCCTAATTTTTTCAGCCACGTCACCCCCAAATATCATATGAACCCCGCACGACGAATATTAGACCGTTTGGGGGCCCCGGGAGTCGGGTTTCAGCGATCCGCCACCTTTGGCGGTGTTGGAAATCTCACGCGGTAAGTGGATCGTATTGGCCTCCAAATTCTAGTTTTTTTGCACTTTCCCACGTTATTGGATGTACAAAAGCTACCCACAAATTTTCAGCCCTTTTCGAGCACTAGAGACGACACTTCCTTCATTAACCCCGAATCGCCCAAAATAAACTAGGCCGGGTTGCAAATCTCACGCGGTAAGTGGGTCGTATTGGCCACCAAGTTCTAGTTTTTTTGCGCTTTCCCACGTTAGTAGATGCCCCAAAGCTACCCACAAAGTTTCAGCACTTCCTTCATTAACCCCCCAAATCGCCCGAAATACAATTTGGGGCCAAATGGCCAAAAAATGAAATGTTCCGAAACCCGGATTTTTTCAGCCACGTCACCCCCAAATACCATATCAACACCGCACGACGAATATTAGACCGTTTGGGGGCCCCGGGAGTCGGGTTTCAGCGATCCGCCACCTTTGGCTGTGTTGCAAATCTCACGCGGTAAGTGGATCGTATTGGCCTCCAAATTCTAGTTTTTTTGCACTTTCCCACGTTATTGGATGTACAAAAGCTACCCACAAATTTTCAGCCCTTTTGGAGCACTAGAGACGACACTTCCTTCATTAACCCCGAATCGCCCAAAATAAACTAGGCCGGGTTGCAAATCTCACGCGGTAAGTGGGTCGTATTGGCAACCAAGTTCTAGTTTTTTTGCGCTTTCCCACGTTATTAGATGCCCCAAAGCTACCCACAAAGTTTCAGCCCTTTTGGAGCACTAGAGACGGCACTTCCTTCATTAACCCCCCAAATCGCCCGAAATACAATTCAGGGCCAAATGGCCAAAAAATGAAATGTTCCGAAACCCGGATTTTTTCAGCCACGTCACCCCCAAATACCATATCAACACCGCACGACGAATATTAGACCGTTTGGGGGCCCCGGGAGTCGGGTTTCAGCGATCCGCCACCTTTGGCTGTGTTGCAAATCTCACGCGGTAAGTGGATCGTATTGGCCTCCAAATTCTAGTTTTTTTGCACTTTCCCACGTTATTGGATGTACAAAAGCTACCCACAAATTTTCAGCCCTTTTGGAGCACTAGAGACGACACTTCCTTCATTAACCCCGAATCGCCCAAAATAAACTAGGCCGGGTTGCAAATCTCACGCGGTAAGTGGGTCGTATTGGCCACCAAGTTCTAGTTTTTTTGCGCTTTCCCACGTTATTAGATGCCCCAAAGCTACCCACAAAGTTTCAGCCCTTTTGGAGCACTAGAGACGGCACTTCCTTCATTAACCCCCCAAATCGCCCGAAATACAATTCGAGGCCAAATGGCCAAAAAATGAAATGTTCCGAAACCCGGATTTTTTCAGCCACGTCACCCCCAAATACCATATCAACACCGCACGACGAATATTAGACCGTTTGGGGGCCCCGGGAGTCGGGTTTCAGCGATCCGCCACCTTTGGCTGTGTTGCAAATCTCACGCGGTAAGTGGATCGTATTGGCCTCCAAATTCTAGTTTTTTTGCACTTTCCCACGTTATTGGATGTACAAAAGCTACCCACAAATTTTCAGCCCTTTTGGAGCACTAGAGACGACACTTCCTTCATTAACCCCGAATCGCCCAAAATAAACTAGGCCGGGTTGCAAATCTCACGCGGTAAGTGGGTCGTATTGGCCACCAAGTTCTAGTTTTTTTGCGCTTTCCCACGTTATTAGATGCCCCAAAGCTACCCACAAAGTTTCAGCCCTTTTGGAGCACTAGAGACGGCACTTCCTTCATTAACCCCCCAAATCGCCCGAAATACAATTCGAGGCCAAATGGCCAAAAAATGAAATGTTCCGAAACCCGGATTTTTTCAGCCACGTCACCCCCAAATACCATATGAACCCCGCGCGACGAATATTAGACCGTTTGGGGGCCCCGGGAGACGGGTTTCAGCGATCCGCCACCTTTGGCGGTGTTGCAAATCTCACGCGGTAAGTGGATCGTATTGGCCTCCAAATTCTAGTTTTTTTTGCACTTTCCCACGTTATTGGATGTACAAAAGCTACCCACAAATTTTCAGCCCTTTTGGAGCACTAGAGACGACACTTCCTTCATTAACACCGAATCGCCCAAAATAAACTAGGCCGGGTTGCAAATCTCACGCGGTAAGTGGGTCGTATTGGCCACCAAGTTCTAGTTTTTTTGCGCTTTCCCACGTTATTAGATGCCCCAAAGGTACCCACAAAGTTTCAGCCATTTTGGAGCACTCGAGACGGCACTTCCTTCATTAACCCCCCAAATCGCCCGAAATACAATTCGGGGCCAAACGGCCAAAAAATGAAATGTTCCGAAACCCTAATTTTTTCAGCCACGTCACCCCCAAATACCATATGAACCCCGCGGGACGAATATTAGACCGTTTGGGGGCCCCGGGAGTCGGGTTTCAGCGATCCGCCACCTTTGGCGGTGTTGGAAATCTCACGCGGTAAGTGGATCGTATTGGCCTCCAAATTCTAGTTTTTTTGCACTTTCCCACGTTATTGGATGTACAAAAGCTACCCACAAATTTTCAGCCCTTTTGGAGCACTAGAGACGACACTTCCTTCATTAACCCCGAATCGCCCAAAATAAACTAGGCCGGGTTGCAAATCTCACGCGGTAAGTGGGTTGTATTGGCCACCAAGTTCTAGTTTTTTTGCGCTTTCCCACGTTATTAGATGCCCCAAATCTACCCACAAAGTTTCAGCCCTTTTGGAGCACTAGAGACGGCACTTCCTTCATTAACCCCCCAAATCACCCGAAATACAATTTGGGGCCAAATGGCCAAAAAATGAAATGTTCCGAAACCCGGATTTTTCAGCCACATCACCCCCAAATACCATATGAACCCCGCACGACGAATAATAGACCGTTTGGGGGCCCCGGGAGTCGGGTTTCAGCGATCCGCCACCTTTGGCCGTGTTGCAAATCTCACGCGGTAAGTGGATCGTATTGGCCGCCAAATTCTAGTTTTTTTGCACTTTCCCACGTTATTAGATGTACAAAAGTTATCCACAAAGTTTCAGCCCTTTTGGAGCACTAGAGACGACACTTCCTTCATTAACCCCAAATCGCCCAAAATAAACTAGGCCGGTTTGCAAATCTCACGCGGTAAGTGGGTCGTATTGGCCACCAAGTTCTAGTGTTTTTGCGCTTTCCCACGTTATTAGATACCCCAAAGCTACCCACAAAATTTCAGCCATTTTGGAGCACTAGAGACGGCACTTCCTTCATTAACCCCCCAAATCGCCCGAAATACAATTCGGGGCCAAACGGCCAAAAAATGAAATGTTCCGAAACCCTAATTTTTTCAGCCACGTCACCCCCAAATACCATATGAACCCCGCACGACGAATAATAGACCGTTTGGGGGCCCCGGGAGTCGGGTTTCAGCGATCCGCCACCTCTGGCCGTGTTGCAAATCTCACGCGGTAAGTGGATCGTATTGGCCTCCAAATTCTAGTTTTTTTGCACTTTCCCACGTTATTGGATGTACAAAAGCTACCCACAAATTTTCAGCCCTTTTGGAGCACTAGAGACGACACTTCCTTCATTAACCCCGAATCGCCCAAAATAAACTAGGCCGGGTTGCAAATCTCACGCGGTAAAGGGGTCGTATTGGCCACCAAGTTCTAGTTTTTTTGCGCTTTCCCACGTTATTAGATGCCCCAAATCTACCCACAAAGTTTCAGCCCTTTTGGAGCACTAGAGACGGCACTTCCTTCATTAACCCCCCAAATCGCCCGAAATATAATTTGGGGCCAAATGGCCAAAAAATGAAATGTTCCGAAACCCGGATTTTTCAGCCACATCACCCCCAAATACCATATGAACCCCGCACGATGAATAATAGACCGTTTGGGGGCCCCGGGAGTCGGGTTTCAGCGATCCGCCACCTTTGGCCGTGTTGCAAATCTCACGCGGTAAGTGGATTGTATTGGCCGCCAAATTCTAGTTTTTTTTCACTTTCCCACGTTATTGGATGTACAAAAGTTATCCACAAAGTTTCAGCCCTTTTGGAGCACTAGAGACGACACTTCCTTCATTAACCCCAAATCGCCCAAAATAAACTAGGCCGGTTTGCAAATCTCACGCGGTAAGTGGGTCGTATTGGCCACCAAGTTCTAGTGTTTTTGCGCTTTCCCACGTTATTAGATGCCCCAAAGCTACCCACAAAGTTTCAGCCATTTTGGAGCACTAGAGACGGCACTTCCTTCATTAACCCCCCAAATCGCCCGAAATACAATTCGGGGCCAAACGGCCAAAAAATGAAATGTTCCGAAACCCTAATTTTTTCAGCCACGTCACCCCCAAATATCATATGAACCCCGCACGACGAATATTAGACCGTTTGGGGGCCCCGGGAGTCGGGTTTCAGCGATCCGCCACCTTTGGCGGTGTTGGAAATCTCACGCGGTAAGTGGATCGTATTGGCCTCCAAATTCTAGTTTTTTTGCACTTTCCCACGTTATTGGATGTACAAAAGCTACCCACAAATTTTCAGCCCTTTTCGAGCACTAGAGACGACACTTCCTTCATTAACCCCGAATCGCCCAAAATAAACTAGGCCGGGTTGCAAATTTCACGCGGTAAGTGGGTCGTATTGGCCACCAAGTTCTAGTTTTTTTGCGCTTTCCCACGTTATTAGATGCCCCAAAGCTACCCACAAAGTTTCAGCACTTCCTTCATTAACCCCCCAAATCGCCCGAAATACAATTCGGGGCCAAATGGCCAAAAAATGAAATGTTCCGAAACCCGGATTTTTTCAGCCACGTCACCCCCAAATACCATATCAACACCGCACGACGAATATTAGACCGTTTGGGGGCCCCGGGAGTCGGGTTTCAGCGATCCGCCACCTTTGGCTGTGTTGCAAATCTCACGCGGTAAGTGGATCGTATTGGCCTCCAAATTCTAGTTTTTTTGCACTTTCCCACGTTATTGGATGTACAAAAGCTACCCACAAATTTTCAGCCCTTTTGGAGCACTAGAGACGACACTTCCTTCATTAACCCTGAATCGCCCAAAATAAACTAGGCCGGGTTGCAAATCTCACGCGGTAAGTGGGTCGTATTGGCAACCAAGTTCTAGTTTTTTTGCGCTTTCCCACGTTATTAGATGCCCCAAAGCTACCCACAAAGTTTCAGCCCTTTTGGAGCACTAGAGACGGCACTTCCTTCATTAACCCCCCAAATCGCCCGAAATACAATTCGGGGCCAAATGGCCAAAAAAAGAAATGTTCCGAAACCCGGATTTTTTCAGCCACGTCACCCCCAAATACCATATCAACACCGCACGACGAATATTAGACCGTTTGGGGGCCCCGGGAGTCGGGTTTCAGCGATCCGCCACCTTTGGCTGTGTTGCAAATCTCACGCGGTAAGTGGATCGTATTGGCCTCCAAATTCTAGTTTTTTTGCACTTTCCCACGTTATTGGATGTACAAAAGCTACCCACAAATTTTCAGCCCTTTTGGAGCACTAGAGACGACACTTCCTTCATTAACCCCGAATCGCCCAAAATAAACTAGGCCGGGTTGCAAATCTCACGCGGTAAGTGGGTCGTATTGGCCACCAAGTTCTAGTTTTTTTGCGCTTTCCCACGTTATTAGATGCCCCAAAGCTACCCACAAAGTTTCAGCCCTTTTGGAGCACTAGAGACGGCACTTCCTTCATTAACCCCCCAAATCGCCCGAAATACAATTCGAGGCCAAATGGCCAAAAAATGAAATGTTCCGAAACCCGGATTTTTTCAGCCACGTCACCCAGAAATACCATATGAACCCCGCGCGACGAATATTAGACCGTTTGGGGGCCCCAGGAGACGGGTTTCAGCGATCCGCCACCTTTGGCGGTGTTGCAAATCTCACGCGGTAAGTGGATCGTATTGGCCTCCAAATTCTAGTTTTTTTGCACTTTCCCACGTTATTGGATGTACAAAAGCTACCCACAAATTTTCAGCCCTTTTGGAGCACTAGAGACGACACTTCCTTCATTAACACCGAATCGCCCAAAATAAACTAGGCCGGGTTGCAAATCTCACGCGGTAAGTGGGTCGTATTGGCCACCAAGTTCTAGTTTTTTTGCGCTTTCCCACGTTATTAGATGCCCCAAAGGTACCCACAAAGTTTCAGCCATTTTGGAGCACTCGAGACGGCACTTCCTTCATTAACCCCCCAAATCGCCCGAAATACAATTCGGGGCCAAACGGCCAAAAAATGAAATGTTCCGAAACCCTAATTTTTTCAGCCACGTCACCCCCAAATACCATATGTACCCCGCACGACGAATAATAGACCGTTTGGGGGCCCCGGGAGTCGGGTTTCAGCGATCCGCCACCTTTGGCCGTGTTGCAAATCTCACGCGGTAAGTGGATCGTATTGGCCTCCAAATTCTAGTTTTTTTGCACTTTCCCACGTTATTGGATGTACAAAAGCTACCCACAAATTTTCAGCCCTTTTGGAGCACTAGAGACGACACTTCCTTCATTAACCCCGAATCGCCCAAAATAAACTAGGCCGGGTTGCAAATCTCACGCGGTAAGTGGGTCGTATTGGCCACCAAGTTCTAATTTTTTTGCGCTTTCCCACGTTATTAGATGCCCCAAATCTACCCACAAAGTTTCAGCCCTTTTGGAGCACTAGAGACGGCACTTCCTTCATTAACCCCCCAAATCGCCCGAAATATAATTTGGGGCCAAATGGCCAAAAAATGAAATGTTCCGAAACCCGGATTTTTCAGCCACATCACCCCCAAATACCATATGAACCCCGCACGATGAATAATAGACCGTTTGGGGGCCCCGGGAGTCGGGTTTCAGCGATCCGCCACCTTTGGCCGTGTTGCAAATCTCACGCGGTAAGTGGATTGTATTGGCCGCCAAATTCTAGTTTTTTTTCACTTTCCCACGTTATTGGATGTACAAAAGTTATCCACAAAGTTTCAGCCCTTTTGGAGCACTAGAGACGACACTTCCTTCATTAACCCCAAATCGCCCAAAATAAACTAGGCCGGTTTGCAAATCTCACGCGGTAAGTGGGTCGTATTGGCCACCAAGTTCTAGTGTTTTTGCGCTTTCCCACGTTATTAGATGCCCCAAAGCTACCCACAAAGTTTCAGCCATTTTGGAGCACTAGAGACGGCACTTCCTTCATTAACCCCCCAAATCGCCCGAAATACAATTCGGGGCCAAACGGCCAAAAAATGAAATGTTCCGAAACCCTAATTTTTTCAGCCACGTCACCCCCAAATATCATATGAACCCCGCACGACGAATATTAGACCGTTTGGGGGCCCCGGGAGTCGGGTTTCAGCGATCCGCCACCTTTGGCGGTGTTGGAAATCTCACGCGGTAAGTGGATCGTATTGGCCTCCAAATTCTAGTTTTTTTGCACTTTCCCACGTTATTGGATGTACAAAAGCTACCCACAAATTTTCAGCCCTTTTCGAGCACTAGAGACGACACTTCCTTCATTAACCCCGAATCGCCCAAAATAAACTAGGCCGGGTTGCAAATCTCACGCGGTAAGTGGGTCGTATTGGCCACCAAGTTCTAGTTTTTTTGCGCTTTCCCACGTTATTAGATGCCCCAAAGCTACCCACAAAGTTTCAGCACTTCCTTCATTAACCCCCCAAATCGCCCGAAATACAATTCGGGGCCAAATGGCCAAAAAATGAAATGTTCCGAAACCCGGATTTTTTCAGCCACGTCACCCCCAAATACCATATCAACACCGCACGACGAATATTAGACCGTTTGGGGGCCCCGGGAGTCGGGTTTCAGCGATCCGCCACCTTTGGCTGTGTTGCAAATCTCACGCGGTAAGTGGATCGTATTGGCCTCCAAATTCTAGTTTTTTTGCACTTTCCCACGTTATTGGATGTACAAAAGCTACCCACAAATTTTCAGCCCTTTTGGAGCACTAGAGACGACACTTCCTTCATTAACCCCGAATCGCCCAAAATAAACTAGGCCGGGTTGCAAATCTCACGCGGTAAGTGGGTCGTATTGGCAACCAAGTTCTAGTTTTTTTGCGCTTTCCCACGTTATTAGATGCCCCAAAGCTACCCACAAAGTTTCAGCCCTTTTGGAGCACTAGAGACGGCACTTCCTTCTTTAACCCCCCAAATCGCCCGAAATACAATTCGGGGCCAAATGGCCAAAAAATGAAATGTTCCGAAACCCGGATTTTTTCAGCCACGTCACCCCCAAATACCATATCAACACCGCACGACGAATATTAGACCGTTTGGGGGCCCCGGGAGTCGGGTTTCAGCGATCCGCCACCTTTGGCTGTGTTGCAAATCTCACGCGGTAAGTGGATCGTATTGGCCTCCAAATTCTAGTTTTTTTGCACTTTCCCACGTTATTGGATGTACAAAAGCTACCCACAAATTTTCAGCCCTTTTGGAGCACTAGAGACGACACTTCCTTCATTAACCCCGAATCGCCCAAAATAAACTAGGCCGGGTTGCAAATCTCACGCGGTAAGTGGGTCGTATTGGCCACCAAGTTCTAGTTTTTTTGCGCTTTCCCACGTTATTAGATGCCCCAAAGCTACCCACAAAGTTTCAGCCCTTTTGGAGCACTAGAGACGGCACTTCCTTCATTAACCCCCCAAATCGCCCGAAATACAATTCGAGGCCAAATGGCCAAAAAATGAAATGTTCCGAAACCCGGATTTTTTCAGCCACGTCACCCCCAAATACCATATGAACCCCGCGCGACGAATATTAGACCGTTTGGGGGCCCCGGGAGACGGGTTTCAGCGATCCGCCACCTTTGGCGGTGTTGCAAATCTCACGCGGTAAGTGGATCGTATTGGCCTCCAAATTCTAGTTTTTTTGCACTTTCCCACGTTATTGGATGTACAAAAGCTACCCACAAATTTTCAGCCCTTTTGGAGCACTAGAGACGACACTTCCTTCATTAACACCGAATCGCCCAAAATAAACTAGGCCGGGTTGCAAATCTCACGCGGTAAGTGGGTCGTATTGGCCACCAAGTTCTAGTTTTTTTGCGCTTTCCCACGTTATTAGATGCCCCAAAGGTACCCACAAAGTTTCAGCCATTTTGGAGCACTCGAGACGGCACTTCCCTCATTAACCCCCCAAATCGCCCGAAATACAATTCGGGGCCAAACGGCCAAAAAATGAAATGTTCCGAAACCCTAATTTTTTCAGCCACGTCACCCCCAAATACCATATGAACCCCGCACGATGAATATTAGACCGTTTGGGGGCCCCGGGAGTCGGGTTTCAGCGATCCGCCACCTTTGGCGGTGTTGGAAATCTCACGCGGTAAGTGGATCGTATTGGCCTCCAAATTCTAGTTTTTTTGCACTTTCCCACGTTATTGGATGTACAAAAGCTACCCACAAATTTTCAGCCCTTTTGGAGCACTAGAGACGACACTTCCTTCATTAACCCCGAATCGCCGAAAATAAACTAGGCCGGGTTGCAAATCTCACGCGGTAAGTGGGTCGTATTGGCAACCAAGTTCTAGTTTTTTTGCGCTTTCCCACGTTATTAGATGCCCCAAAGCTACCCACAAAGTTTCAGCCCTTTTGGAGCACTAGAGACGGCACTTCCTTCATTAACCCCCCAAATCGCCCGAAATACAATTCGGGGCCAAATGGCCAAAAAATGAAATGTTCCGAAACCTGGATTTTTTCAGCCACGTCACCCCCAAATACCATATCAACACCGCACGACGAATATTAGACCGTTTGGGGGCCCCGGGAGTCGGGTTTCAGCGATCCGCCACCTTTGGCTGTGTTGCAAATCTCACGCGGTAAGTGGATCGTATTGGCCTCCAAATTCTAGTTTTTTTGCACTTTCCCACGTTATTGGATGTACAAAAGCTACCCACAAATTTTCAGCCCTTTTGGAGCACTAGAGACGACACTTCCTTCATTAACCCCGAATCGCCCAAAATAAACTAGGCCGGGTTGCAAATCTCACGCGGTAAGTGGGTCGTATTGGCCACCAAGTTCTAGTTTTTTTGCGCTTTCCCACGTTATTAGATGCCCCAAAGCTACCCACAAAGTTTCAGCCCTTTTGGAGCACTAGAGACGGCACTTCCTTCATTAACCCCCCAAATCGCCCGAAATACAATTCGAGGCCAAATGGCCAAAAAATGAAATGTTCCGAAACCCGGATTTTTTCAGCCACGTCACCCCCAAATACCATATGAACCCCGCGCGACGAATATTAGACCGTTTGGGGGCCCCGGGAGTCGGGTTTCAGCGATCCGCCACCTTTGGCGGTGTTGCAAATCTCACGCGGTAAGTGGATCGTATTGGCCTCCAAATTCTAGTTTTTTTGCACTTTCCCACGTTATTGGATGTACAAAAGCTACCCACATATTTTCAGCCCTTTTGGAGCACTAGAGACGACACTTCCTTCATTAACACCGAATCGCCCAAAATAAACTAGGCCGGGTTGCAAATCTCACGCGGTAAGTGGGTCGTATTGGCCACCAAGTTCTAGTTTTTTTGCGCTTTCCCACGTTATTAGATGCCCCAAAGCTACCCACAAAGTTTCAGCCCTTTTGGAGCACTAGAGACGGCACTTCCTTCATTAACCCCCCAAATCGCCCGAAATACAATTCGAGGCCAAATGGCCAAAAAATGAAATGTTCCGAAACCCGGATTTTTTTAGCCACATCACCCCCAAATACCATATGAACCCCGCACGACGAATATTAGACCGTTTGGGGGCCCCGGGAGTCGGGTTTCAGCGATCCGCCACCTTTGGCCGTGTTGCAAATCTCACGCGGTAAGTGGATCGTATTGGCCTCCAAATTCTAGTTTTTTTGCACTTTCCCACGTTATTGGATGTACAAAAGCTACCCACAAATTTTCAGCCCTTTTGGAGCACTAGAGACGACACTTCCTTCATTAACCCCAAATCGCCCTTTTGGAGCACTAGGAGGTACCATCTCTAGTGCTCCAAAAGGGCTGAAACTTTGTGTGTAGCTTTAATATAACTAATAAGCTGGGGAAACGCTAAAAAATTGGAATTTGGAGGCTAATACGATTAACTTACCGCGTGAGATTTGCAACACGACATGTATTTTTGTTCGAGATTTCGGGTTAATGAAGGAGGTACGATCTCTAGTGCTCCAAAATGGCTGGAACTTTGTGGGTAGCTTTAATATAACCCATAAGGTGGGGAAACACTAAAAAATTGGAATTTAGAGGCTACTACGATCAGCTTACCCCGTGAGATTTGCAACACGGCTTGTATTTCTATGGGAGATTTCGGGTTAATGAAGGAGGTACCATCTCTAGTGCTCTAAAAGAGCTGAATCTTTGTGGGTAGCTTTAATATGACTAATAAGGTGGGGAAACTCTAAAAAATGGGAATTTGGAGGCTAATACGATTAGCTTACCGCGTGAGATTTGCAACACGACTTGTATTTTTGTGGGAGATTTCGGGTTAATGAAGGAGGTACCATCTCTAGTGCTCCAAAAGGGCTAGAACTTTGTGAGTAGCTTTAATATAACCAATAAGGTAGGGAAACATTAAAAATGGGAATTTAGAGGCTAATACCATTAGCTTACCCCATGAGATTTGCAACACGGCTTGTATTTTTGTGTGAGATTTCGGGTTAATGAAGGAGGTACCATCTCTAGTGCTCCAAAAGGGCTGAAACTTTGTGTGTAGCTTTAATATAACCAATAAGATGGGGAAACGCTAAAAATTTGGAATTTGGAGGCTAATACGATTAGCTTACCGCGTGTTATTTGCAACACTGCTTGTATTTTTGTTGGAGATTTCGGGTTAATGAAGTAGTTACCATCTGTAATGCTCCAAAAGGGCTGGAACTTTGTGGGTAGCTTTAATATAATAAATAAGGCGGGGAAACACTAAAAAATTGGAATTTGGAGGCTAATACGATCAGCTTACCCCGTGAGATTTGCAACACGGCTTGTATTTTTTTGGGAAATTTCGGGTTATTGAAGGGGGTACCATCTCTAGTGCTCCAAAAGGGCTGAAACTTTGTGGGTAGCTTTAATATAACCAATAAGGTGGGGAAAACGCTAAAAAACTAGAATTTTGAGGCTAATACGATCATCTTACCCCGTGAGATTTGCAACACGACTTGTATTTCTATGGGAGATTTCGGGTTAATGAAGGAGGTACCATCTCTAGTGCTCCAAAAGAGCTGAATCTTCGTGGGTAGCTTTAATATGACTAATAAGGTGGGGAAACTCTAAAAAATGGGAATTTGGAGGCTAATACGATTAGCTTACCGCGTGAGATTTGCAACACGGCTTGTATTTTTGTGGAAGATTTCGGGTTAATGAAGGAGGTACCATCTCTAGTGCTCCAAAAGGGCTAGAACTTTGTGGGTAGCTTTAATATAACCAATAAGGTGGGGAAACATTAAAAACGGGAATTTATAGGCTAATACCATTAGCTTACCCCGTGAGATTTGCAACACGGCTTGTATTTTTGTGGGAGATTTCTGGTTAATGAAGGAGGTACCATCTCTAGTGCTCCAAAAGGGCTGAAACATTATGTGTAGCTTTAATATAACCAATAAGGTGGGGAACGCTAAAAAATTAGAATTTGGAGGCTAATACGATTAGCTTACCGCGTGTTATTTGCAACACGGCTTGTATTTTTGTTGGAGATTTCGGGTTAATAAAGGAGGTACCATCTCTAGTGCTCCAAAAGGACTGAAACTTTGTGGGTAGCTTTAATATAACCAATAAGGAGGGGAAACGTAAAAAAATTAGAATTTGGAGGCTAATACGATTAGCTTACCGCGTGAGATTTGCAACACGACTTGTATTTTTGTGGGAGATTTCGGGTTAATGAAGGAGGTACTATCTCTAGTGCTCCAAAAGGGCGGGTAGCTTTAATATATCCAATAAGGTGGGGAAACACTAAAAAAATGGGAATTTAGAGGCAAATACGATCAGCTTACCCCGTGAGATTTGCAACACGGCTTGTATTTCTGTGGGAGATTTCGGGTTAATGAAAGAGGTACCATCTCTATTGCTCCAAAAGGGCTAGAACTTTGTGGGTAGCTTTAATATAACCAATAAGGTGGGGAAAATTTTGAGGCTAATACGATTAGCTTACCGCGTTAGATTTGTAACACGGCTTGTATTTTTGTGTGAGATTTCGGGTTAATGAAGGAGGTACCATCTCTAGTGCTCCAAAAGGGCTGAAACTTTGTGTGTAGCTTTAATATAACCAATAAGGTGGGGAAACACTAAAAATTTGGAATTTGGAGGCTAATACGATTAGCTTACCACGTGTTATTTGCAACACTGCTTGTATTTTTGTTGGAGATTTCGGGTTAATGAAGTAGTTACATCTGTAATGCTCCAAAAGGGCTGGAACTTTGTGGGTAGCTTTAATATAATAAATAAGGTGGGGAAACACTAAAAAATTGGAATTTGGAGGCTAATACGATCAGCTTACCCCGTGAGATTTGCAACACGGCTTGTATTTTTATGGGAGATTTCGGGTTAATGAAGGAGATACCATCTCTAGTGCTCCCAAACGGCTGAAACTTTGTGGGTAGCTTTAAATTAACCAATAAGGTGGGGAAACGCTAAAAAATTAGAATTTGGAGGCTAATACGATCAGCTTACCCCGTGAGATTTGCAACACGGCTTGTATTTCTGTCGGAGATTGCGGGTTCATGAAGGAGGTACCATCTCTAGTGCTCCAAAAAGGCTGAAATTTTGTGGGTAGCTTTAATATAACTAATAAGGTGGGGAAACTCTAAAAATTGGTAATTTGGAGAGGCTAATACGATCAGCTTACCGCGTGAGATTTGCAACATGGCTTGTATTTTTGTGGAAGATTTCGGGTTAATGAAGGAGGTACCATCTCTAGTGCTCCAAAAGGGCTGGAACTTTGTGGGTAGCTTTAATATAACCAATAAGGTGGGGAAACACTAAAAAATTGGAATTTGGAGGCTAATACGATCAGCTTACCCCGTGAGATTTGCAACACGGCTTGTATTTTTTTGGGAAATTTCGGGTTAATGAAGGGGGTACCATCTCTAGTGCTCCAAAAGGGCTGAAACTTTGTGGGTAGCTTTAATATAACCAATAAGGTGGGGAAACGCTAAAAAACTAGAATTTTGAGGCTAATACGATCAGCTTACCCCGTGAGATTTGCAACACGACTTGTATTTCTATGGGAGATTTCGGGTTAATGAAGGAGGTACCATCTCTAGTGCTCCAAAAGAGCTGAATCTTTGTGGGTAGCTTTAATATGACTAATAAGGTGGGGAAACTCTAAAAAATGTAAATTTGGAGGCTAATACGATTAGCTTACCCCGTGAGATTTGCAACACGGCTTGTATTTTTGTGGGAGATTTCGGGTTAATGAAGGAGGTACCATCACTAGTGCTCCAAAAGGGCTAGAACTTTGTGGGTAGCTTTAATAAAACCAATAAGGTGGGGAAACATTAAAAATGGGAATTTAGAGGCTAATACCATTAGCTTACCCCGTGAGATAAGGTGGGGAAACAATAAAAAATTGGAATTTGGAGGCTAATACGATTAGCTTACCGCGTGAGATTTGCAACACGGCTTGTATTTTTGTGGAAGATTTCGGATTAATGAATGAGGTACCATCTCTAGGGCTCCAAAAGGGCTGGAACTTTGTGTGTAGCTTTAATATAACCAATATGGTGGGGAAACGCTAAAAAATTAGAATTTTGAGGCTAATACGATCAGCTTACCCCGTGAGATTTGCAACACGGCTTGTATTTATGTGGAAGATTTCGGGTTAATGAAGGAGGTACCATCTCTAGTGCTCCAAAAGGGCTAGAACTTTGTGGGTAGCTTTAATATAACCAATAAGGTGGGGAAACACTAAAAAATGGGAATTTAGAGGCTAATACGATTAGCTTACCCCGTGAGATTTGCAACACGGCTTGTATTTTTGTGGGAGATTTCGGGTTAATGAAGGAGGTACCATCTCTAGTGCTCCAAAAGGGCTGAAACTTTGTGTGTAGCTTTAATATAACTAATAAGCTGGGGAAACGCTAAAAAATTGGAATTTGGAGGCTAATACGATTAGCTTACCGCGTGAGATTTGCAACACGACATGTATTTTTGTTGGAGATTTCGGGTTAATGAAGGAGGTACCATCTCTAGTGCTCCAAAATGGCTGGAACTTTGTGGGTAGCTTTAATATAACCCATAAGGTGGGGAAACACTAAAAAATTGGAATTTAGAGGCTACTACGATCAGCTTACCCCGTGAGATTTGCAACACGGCTTGTATTTCTATGGGAGATTTCGGGTTAATGAAGTAGGTACCATCTCTAGTGCTCTAAAAGAGCTGAATCTTTGTGGGTAGCTTTAATATGACTAATAAGGTGGGGAAACTCTAAAAAATGGGAATTTGGAGGCTAATACGATTAGCTTACCGCGTGAGATTTGCAACACGGCTTGTATTTTTGTGGAACATTTCGGGTTAATGAAGGAGGTACCATCTCTAGTGCTCCAAAAGGGCTAGAACTTTGTGAGTAGCTTTAATATAACCAATAAGGTAGGGAAACATTAAAAATGGGAATTTAGAGGCTAATACCATTAGCTTACCCCATGAGATTTGCAACACGGCTTGTATTTTTGTGTGAGATTTCGGGTTAATGAAGGAGGTACCATCTCTAGTGCTCCAAAAGGGCTGAAACTTTGTGTGTAGCTTTAATATAACCAATAAGATGGGGAAACGCTAAAAATTTGGAATTTGGAGGCTAATACGATTAGCTTACCGCATGTTATTTGCAACACTGCTTGTATTTTTGTTGGAGATTTCGGGTTAATGAAGTAGTTACCATCTGTAATGCTCCAAAAGGGCTGGAACTTTGTGGGTAGCTTTAATATAATAAATAAGGCGGGGAAACACAAAAAAATTGGAATTTGGAGGCTAATACGATCAGCTTACCCCGTGAGATTTGCAACACGGCTTGTATTTTTTTGGGAAATTTCGGGTTATTGAAGGGGGTACCATCTCTAGTGCTCCAAAAGGGCTGAAACTTTGTGGGTAGCTTTAATATAACCAATAAGGTGGGGAAAACGCTAAAAAACTAGAATTTTGAGGCTAATACGATCATCTTACCCCGTGAGATTTGCAACACGACTTGTATTTCTATGGGAGATTTCGGGTTAATGAAGGAGGTACCATCTCTAGTGCTCCAAAAGAGCTTAATCTTTGTGGGTAGCTTTAATATGACTAATAAGGTGGGGAAACTCTAAAAAATGGGAATTTGGAGGCTAATACGATTAGCTTACCGCGTGAGATTTGCAACACGGCTTGTATTTTTGTGGAAGATTTCGGGTTAATGAAGGAGGTACCATCTCTAGTGCTCCAAAAGGGCTAGAACTTTGTGGGTAGCTTTAATATAACCAATAAGGTGGGGAAACATTAAAAACGGGAATTTATAGGCTAATACCATTAGCTTACCCCGTGAGATTTGCAACACGGCTTGTATTTTTGTGGGAGATTTCTGGTTAATGAAGGAGGTACCATCTCTAGTGCTCCAAAAGGGCTGAAACATTATGTGTAGCTTTAATATAACCAATAAGGTGGGGAACGCTAAAAAATTAGAATTTGGAGGCTAATACGATTAGCTTACCGCGTGTTATTTGCAACACGGCTTGTATTTTTGTTGGAGATTTCGGGTTAATAAAGGAGGTACCATCTCTAGTGCTCCAAAAGGACTGAAACTTTGTGGGTAGCTTTAATATAACCAATAAGGAGGGGAAACGTAAAAAAATTAGAATTTGGAGGCTAATACGATTAGCTTACCGCGTGAGATTTGCAACACGACTTGTATTTTTGTGGGAGATTTCGGGTTAATGAAGGAGGTACTATCTCTAGTGCTCCAAAAGGGCGGGTAGCTTTAATATATCCAATAAGGTGGGGAAACACTAAAAAAATGGGAATTTAGAGGCAAATACGATCAGCTTACCCCGTGAGATTTGCAACACGGCTTGTATTTCTGTGGGAGATTTCGGGTTAATGAAAGAGGTACCATCTCTATTGCTCCAAAAGGGCTAGAACTTTGTGGGTAGCTTTAATATAACCAATAAGGTGGGGAAAATTTTGAGGCTAATACGATTAGCTTACCGCGTTAGATTTGTAACACGGCTTGTATTTTTGTGTGAGATTTCGGGTTAATGAAGGAGGTACCATCTCTAGTGCTCCAAAAGGGCTGAAACTTTGTGTGTAGCTTTAATATAACCAATAAGGTGGGGAAACACTAAAAATTTGGAATTTGGAGGCTAATACGATTAGCTTACCACGTGTTATTTGCAACACTACTTGTATTTTTGTTGGAGATTTCGGGTTAATGAAGTAGTTACATCTGTAATGCTCCAAAAGGGCTGGAACTTTGTGGGTAGCTTTAATATAATAAATAAGGTGGGGAAACACTAAAAAATTGGAATTTGGAGGCTAATACGATCAGCTTACCCCGTGAGATTTGCAACACGGCTTGTATTTTTATGGGAGATTTCGGGTTAATGAAGGAGATACCATCTCTAGTGCTCCCAAACGGCTGAAACTTTGTGGGTAGCTTTAAATTAACCAATAAGGTGGGGAAACGCTAAAAAATTAGAATTTGGAGGCTAATACGATCAGCTTACCCCGTGAGATTTGCAACACGGCTTGTATTTCTGTCGGAGATTGCGGGTTCATGAAGGAGGTACCATCTCTAGTGCTCCAAAAAGGCTGAAATTTTGTGGGTAGCTTTAATATAACTAATAAGGTGGGGAAACTCTAAAAATTGGTAATTTGGAGAGGCTAATACGATCAGCTTACCGCGTGAGATTTGCAACATGGCTTGTATTTTTGTGGAAGATTTCGGGTTAATGAAGGAGGTACCATCTCTAGTGCTCCAAAAGGGCTGGAACTTTGTGGGTAGCTTTAATATAACCAATAAGGTGGGGAAACACTAAAAAATTGGAATTTGGAGGCTAATACGATCAGCTTACCCCGTGAGATTTGCAACACGGCTTGTATTTTTTTGGGAAATTTCGGGTTAATGAAGGGGGTACCATCTCTAGTGCTCCAAAAGGGCTGAAACTTTGTGGGTAGCTTTAATATAACCAATAAGGTGGGGAAATGCTAAAAAACTAGAATTTTGAGGCTAATACGATCAGCTTACCCCGTGAGATTTGCAACACGACTTGTATTTCTATGGGAGATTTCGGGTTAATGAAGGAGGTACCATCTCTAGTGCTCCAAAAGAGCTGAATCTTTGTGGGTAGCTTTAATATGACTAATAAGGTGGGGAAACTCTAAAAAATGTAAATTTGGAGGCTAATACGATTAGCTTACCCCGTGAGATTTGCAACACGGCTTGTATTTTTGTGGGAGATTTCGGGTTAATGAAGGAGGTACCATCACTAGTGCTCCAAAAGGGCTAGAACTTTGTGGGTAGCTTTAATAAAACCAATAAGGTGGGGAAACATTAAAAATGGGAATTTAGAGGCTAATACCATTAGCTTACCCCGTGAGATAAGGTGGGGAAACAATAAAAAATTGGAATTTGGAGGCTAATACGATTAGCTTACCGCGTGAGATTTGCAACACGGCTTGTATTTTTGTGGAAGATTTCGGATTAATGAATGAGGTACCATCTCTAGGGCTCCAAAAGGGCTGGAACTTTGTGTGTAGCTTTAATATAACCAATATGGTGGGGAAACGCTAAAAAATTAGAATTTTGAGGCTAATACGATCAGCTTACCCCGTGAGATTTGCAACACGGCTTGTATTTATGTGGAAGATTTCGGGTTAATGAAGGAGGTACCATCTCTAGTGCTCCAAAAGGGCTAGAACTTTGTGGGTAGCTTTAATATAACCAATAAGGTGGGGAAACACTAAAAAATGGGAATTTAGAGGCTAATACGATTAGCTTACCCCGTGAGATTTGCAACACGGCTTGTATTTTTGTGGGAGATTTCGGGTTAATGAAGGAGGTACCATCTCTAGTGCTCCAAAAGGGCTGAAACTTTGTGTGTAGCTTTAATATAACTAATAAGCTGGGGAAACGCTAAAAAATTGGAATTTGGAGGCTAATACGATTAGCTTACCGCGTGAGATTTGCAACACGACATGTATTTTTGTTGGAGATTTCGGGTTAATGAAGGAGGTACCATCTCTAGTGCTCCAAAATGGCTGGAACTTTGTGGGTAGCTTTAATATAACCCATAAGGTGGGGAAACACTAAAAAATTGGAATTTAGAGGCTACTACGATCAGCTTACCCCGTGAGATTTGCAACACGGCTTGTATTTCTATGGGAGATTTCGGGTTAATGAAGTAGGTACCATCTCTAGTGCTCTAAAAGAGCTGAATCTTTGTGGGTAGCTTTAATATGACTAATAAGGTGGGGAAACTCTAAAAAATGGGAATTTGGAGGCTAATACGATTAGCTTACCGCGTGAGATTTGCAACACGGCTTGTATTTTTGTGGAACATTTCGGGTTAATGAAGGAGGTACCATCTCTAGTGCTCCAAAAGGGCTAGAACTTTGTGAGTAGCTTTAATATAACCAATAAGGTAGGGAAACATTAAAAATGGGAATTTAGAGGCTAATACCATTAGCTTACCCCATGAGATTTGCAACACGGCTTGTATTTTTGTGTGAGATTTCGGGTTAATGAAGGAGGTACCATCTCTAGCGCTCCAAAAGGGCTGAAACTTTGTGTGTAGCTTTAATATAACCAATAAGATGGGGAAACGCTAAAAATTTGGAATTTGGAGGCTAATACGATTAGCTTACCGCGTGTTATTTGCAACACTGCTTGTATTTTTGTTGGAGATTTCGGGTTAATGAAGTAGTTACCATCTGTAATGCTCCAAAAGGGCTGGAACTTTGTGGGTAGCTTTAATATAATAAATAAGGCGGGGAAACACAAAAAAATTGGAATTTGGAGGCTAATACGATCAGCTTACCCCGTGAGATTTGCAACACGGCTTGTATTTTTTTGGGAAATTTCGGGTTATTGAAGGGGGTACCATCTCTAGTGCTCCAAAAGGGCTGAAACTTTGTGGGTAGCTTTAATATAACCAATAAGGTGGGGAAAACGCTAAAAAACTAGAATTTTGAGGCTAATACGATCATCTTACCCCGTGAGATTTGCAACACGACTTGTATTTCTATGGGAGATTTCGGGTTAATGAAGGAGGTACCATCTCTAGTGCTCCAAAAGAGCTGAATCGTTGTGGGTAGCTTTAATATGACTAATAAGGTGGGGAAACTCTAAAAAATGGGAATTTGGAGGCTAATACGATTAGCTTACCGCGTGAGATTTGCAACACGGCTTGTATTTTTGTGGAAGATTTCGGGTTAATGAAGGAGGTACCATCTCTAGTGCTCCAAAAGGGTTAGAACTTTGTGGGTAGCTTTAATATAACCAATAAGGTGGGGAAACATTAAAAACGGGAATTTATAGGCTAATACCATTAGCTTACCCCGTGAGATTTGCAACACGGCTTGTATTTTTGTGGGAGATTTCTGGTTAATGAAGGAGGTACCATCTCTAGTCCTCCAAAAGGGCTGAAACATTATGTGTAGCTTTAATATAACCAATAAGGTGGGGAAACGCTAAAAAATTAGATTTTGGAGGCTAATACGATTAGCTTACCGCGTGTTATTTGCAACACGGCTTGTATTTTTGATGGAGATTTCGGGTTAATAAAGGAGGTACCATCTCTAGTGCTCCAAAAGGACTGAAACTTTGTGGGTAGCTTTAATATAACCAATAAGATGGGGAAACGTAAAAAAATTAGAATTTGGAGGCTAATACGATTAGCTTACCGCGTGAGATTTGCAACACGACTTGTATTTTTGTGGGAGATTTCGGGTTAATGAAGGAGGTACTATCTCTAGTGCTCCAAAAGGGCGGGTAGCTTTAATATATCCAATAAGGTGGGGAAACACTAAAAAATGGGAATTTAGAGGCAAATACGATCAGCTTACCCCGTGAGATTTGCAACACGGCTTGTATTTCTGTGGGAGATTTCGGGTTAATGAAAGAGGTACCATCTCTATTGCTCCAAAAGGGCGAGAACTTTGTGGGTAGCTTTAATATAACCAATAAGGTGGGGAAAATTTTGAGGCTAATACGATTAGCTTACCGCGTTAGATTTGTAACACGGCTTGTATTTTTGTGGGAGATTTCGGGTTAATGAAGGAGGTACCATCTCTAGTACTCCAAAAGGGCTTGAACTTTGTGGGTAGCTTTAATATAACAAATAAGGTGGGGAAACAGTAAAAAATTGGAATTTATAGGCTAATACGATCAGCTTACCCCGTGAGATTTGCAACACGGCTTGTATTTTTTTGGGAAATTTCGGGTTAATGAAGGGGGTACCATCTCTAGTGCTCCAAAAGGGCTGAAACTTTGTGGGTAGCTTTAATATAACCAATAAGGTGGGGAAACGCTAAAAAACTAGAATTTTGAGGCTAATACGATCAGCTTACCCCGTGAGATTTGCAACACGACTTGTATTTCTATGGGAGATTTCGGATTAATGAAGGAGGTACCATCTCTATTGCTCCAAAAGTGCTGAAACTTTGTGGGTAGCTTTAATATATCAAATAAGGTGGGGAAACACTAAAAAATTGGAATTTAGAGGCTAATACGATCAGCTTACCCCGTGAGATTTTCAACACGGCTTGTATTTTTGTGGGAGATTTCGGGTTAATGAAGGAGATACCATCTCAAGTGCTCCAAAATGGCTGAAACTTTGTGGGTAGCTTTAATATAACCAATAAGGTGGGGAAACGCTAAAAAACTAGAATTTTGAGGCTAATACGATCAGCTTACCCCGTGAGATTTGCAACACGGCTTGTATTTTTGTTGGAGATTGCGGGTTCATGAAGGAGGTAACATCTCTAGTCCTCCAAAAGGGTTGAAACATAGTGGGTAGCTTTAATATGACTAATAAGGTGCGGAAACTCTAAAAAATGGGAATTTGGAGGCTAATACGATCAGCTTACCCCGTGAGATTTACAACACGGCTTGTATTTTTGTGGGAGATTTCGGGTTAATGAAGGAGGTACCATCTCTAGTGCTCCAAAAGGGCTGGAACTTTGTGGGTACCTTTAATATAACCAATAAGGTGGGGAAACGCTAAAAAATTGGAATTTGGAGGCTAATACGATTAGCTTACCGCGTGAGATTTGCAACACGGCTTGTATTTTTGTGGAAGATTTCGGATTAATGAATGAGGTACCATCTCTAGGGCTCCAAAAGGGCTGGAACTTTTTGTGTAGCTTTAATATAACCAATATGGTGGGGAAACGCTAAAAAAATAGAATTTTAAGGCTAATACGATCAGCTTACCCCGTGAGATTTGCAACACGGCTTGTATTTATGTGGAAGATTTCGGGTTAATGAAGGAGGTACCATCTCTAGTGCTCCAAAAGGGCTAGAACTTTGTGGGTAGCTTTAATATAACCAATAAGGTGGGGAAACACTAAAAAATGGGAATTTAGAGGCTAATACGATTAGCTTACCCCGTGAGATTTGCAACACGGCTTGTATTTTTGTGGGAGATTTCGGGTTAATGAAGGAGGTACCATCTCTAGTGCTCCAAAAGGGCTGAAACTTTGTGTGTAGCTTTAATATAACTAATAAGCTGGGGAAACGCTAAAAAATTGGAATTTGGAGGCTAATACGATTAGCTTACCGCGTGAGATTTGCAACACGACATGTATTTTTGTTGGAGATTTCGGGTTAATGAAGGAGGTACCATCTCTAGTGCTCCAAAATGGCTGGAACTTTGTGGGTAGCTTTAATATAACCCATAAGGTGGGGAAACACTAAAAAATTGGAATTTAGAGGCTACTACGATCAGCTTACCCCGTGAGATTTGCAACACGGCTTGTATTTCTATGGGAGATTTCGGGTTAATGAAGTAGGTACCATCTCTAGTGCTCTAAAAGAGCTGAATCTTTGTGGGTAGCTTTAATATGACTAATAACGTGGGGAAACTCTAAAAAATGGGAATTTGGAGGCTAATACGATTAGCTTACCGCGTGAGATTTGCAACACGGCTTGTATTTTTGTGGAACATTTCGGGTTAATGAAGGAGGTACCATCTCTAGTGCTCCAAAAGGGCTAGAACTTTGTGAGTAGCTTTAATATAACCAATAAGGTAGGGAAACATTAAAAATGGGAATTTAGAGGCTAATACCATTAGCTTACCCCATGAGATTTGCAACACGGCTTGTATTTTTGTGTGAGATTTCGGGTTAATGAAGGAGGTACCATCTCTAGTGCTCCAAAAGGGCTGAAACTTTGTGTGTAGCTTTAATATAACCAATGAGATAGGGAAACGCTAAAAATTTGGAATTTGGAGGCTAATACGATTAGCTTACCGCGTGTTATTTGCAACACTGCTTGTATTTTTGTTGGAGATTTCGGGTTAATGAAGTAGTTACCATCTGTAATGCTCCAAAAGGGCTGGAACTTTGTGGGTACCTTTAATATAATAAATAAGGCGGGGAAACACAAAAAAATTGGAATTTGGAGGCTAATACGATCAGCTTACCCCGTGAGATTTGCAACACGGCTTGTATTTTTTTTGGAAATTTCGGGTTATTGAAGGGGGTACCATCTCTAGTGCTCCAAAAGGGCTGAAACTTTGTGGGTAGCTTTAATATAACCAATAAGGTGGGGAAAACGCTAAAAAACTAGAATTTTGAGGCTAATACGATCATCTTACCCCGTGAGATTTGCAACACGACTTGTATTTCTATGGGAGATTTCGGGTTAATGAAGGAGGTACCATCTCTAGTGCTCCAAAAGAGCTGAATCTTTGTGGGTAGCTTTAATATGACTAATAAGGTGGGGAAACTCTAAAAAATGGGAATTTGGAGGCTAATACGATTAGCTTACCGCGTGAGATTTGCAACACGGCTTGTATTTTTGTGGAAGATTTCGGGTTAATGAAGGAGGTACCATCTCTAGTGCTCCAAAAGGGCTAGAACTTTGTGGGTAGCTTTAATATAACCAATAAGGTGGGGAAACATTAAAAACGGGAATTTATAGGCTAATACCATTAGCTTACCCCGTGAGATTTGCAACACGGCTTGTATTTTTGTGGGAGATTTCTGGTTAATGAAGGAGGTACCATCTCTAGTGCTCCAAAAGGGCTGAAATATTATGTGTAGCTTTAATATAACCAATAAGGTGGGGAAACGCTAAAAAATTAGAATTTGGAGGCTAATACGATTAGATTACCGCGTGTTATTTGCAACACGGCTTGTATTTTTGTTGGAGATTTCGGGTTAATAAAGGAGGTACCATCTCTAGTGCTCCAAAAGGACTGAAACTTTGTGGGTAGCTTTAATATAACCAATAAGGTGGGGAAACGTAAAAAAATTAGAATTTGGAGGCTAATACGATTAGCTTACCGCGTGAGATTTGCAACACGACTTGTATTTTTGTGGGAGATTTCGGGTTAATGAAGGAGGTACTATCTCTAGTGCTCCAAAATGGCGGGTAGCTTTAATATATCCAATAAGGTGGGGAAACACTAAAAAATGGGAATTTAGAGGCAAATACGATCAGCTTACCCCGTGAGATTTGCAACACGGCTTGTATTTCTGTGGGAGATTTCGGGTTAATGAAAGAGGTACCATCTCTATTGCTCCAAAAGGGCTAGAACTTTGTGGGTAGCTTTAATATAACCAATAAGGTGGGGAAAATTTTGAGGCTAATACGATTAGCTTACCGCGTTAGATTTGTAACACGGCTTGTATTTTTGTGGGAGATTTCGGGTTAATGAAGGAGGTACCATCTCTAGTACTCCAAAAGGGCTTGAACTTTGTGGGTAGGTTTAATATAACAAATAAGGTGGGGAAACAGTAAAAAATTGGAATTTATAGGCTAATACGATCAGCTTACCCCGTGAGATTTGCAACACGGCTTGTATTTTTTTGGGAAATTTCGGGTTAATGAAGGGGGTACCATCTCTAGTGCTCCAAAAGGGCTGAAACTTTGTGGGTAGCTTTAATATAACCAATAAGGTGGGGAAACGCTAAAAAACTAGAATTTTGAGGCTAATACGATCAGCTTACCCCGTGAGATTTGCAACACGACTTGTATTTCTCTGGGAGATTTCGGATTAATGAAGGAGGTACCATCTCTATTGCTCCAAAAGTGCTGAAACTTTGTGGGTAGCTTTAATATATCAAATAAGGTGGGGAAACACTAAAAAATTGGAATTTAGAGGCTAATACGATCAGCTTACCCCGTGAGATTTTCAACACGGCTTGTATTTTTGTGGGAGATTTCGGGTTAATGAAGGAGATACCATCTCAAGTGCTCCAAAATGGCTGAAACTTTGTGGGTAGCTTTAATATAACCAATAAGGTGGGGAAACGCTAAAAAACTAGAATTTTGAGGCTAATACGATCAGCTTACCCCGTGAGATTTGCAACACGGCTTGTATTTCTGTTGGAGATTGCGGGTTCATGAAGGAGGTAACATCTCTAGTCCTCCAAAAGGGTTGAAACATAGTGGGTAGCTTTAATATGACTAATAAGGTGCGGAAACTCTAAAAAATGGGAATTTGGAGGCTAATACGATCAGCTTACCCCGTGAGATTTACAACACGGCTTGTATTTTTGTGGGAGATTTCGGGTTAATGAAGGAGGTACCATCTCTAGTGCTCCAAAAGGGCTGGAACTTTGTGGGTACCTTTAATATAACCAATAAGGTGGGGAAACGCTAAAAAATTGGAATTTGGAGGCTAATACGATTAGTTTACCGCGTGAGATTTGCAACACGGCTTGTATTTTTGTGGAAGATTTCGGATTAATGAATGAGGTACCATCTCTAGTGCTCCAAAAGGGCTGGAACTTTGTGTGTAGCTTTAATATAACCAATATGGTGGGGAAACGCTAAAAAATTAGAATTTTGAGGCTAATACGATCAGCTTACCCCGTGAGATTTGCAACACGGCTTGTATTTTTGTGGAAGATTTCGGGTTAATGAAGGAGGTACCATCTCTAGTGCTCCAAAAGGGCTAGAACTTTGTGGGTAGCTTTAATATAACCAATAAGGTGGGGAAACACTAAAAAATGGGAATTTAGAAGCTAATACGATTAGCTTACCCCGTGAGATTTGCAACACGGCTTGTATTTTTGTGGGAGATTTCGGGTTAATGAAGGAGGTACCATCTCTAGTGCTCCAAAAGGGCTGAAACTTTGTGTGTAACTTTAATATAACCAATAAGCTTGGGAAACGCTAAAAAATTGGAATTTGGAGGCTAATACGATTAGCTTACCACGTGAGATTTGCAACACGACTTGTATTTTTGTTGGACATTTCGGGTTAATGAAGGAGGTACCATCTCTAGTGCTCCAAAACGGCTGGAACTTTGTGGGTAGCTTTAATATAACCCATAAGGTGGGGAAACACTAAAAAATTGGAATTTAGAGGCTAATACGATCAGCTTACCCCGTGAGATTTGCAACACGGCTTGTATTTTTGTGGGAGATTTCGGGTTAATGAAGGAGGTACCATCTCTAGTGCTCCAAAAGAGCCGAATCTTTGTGGGTAGCTTTAATATGACTAATAAGGTGGGGAAACTCTAAAAAATGGGAATTTGGAGGCTAATACGATCAGCTTACCGCGTGATATTTGCAACACGGCTTGTATTTTTGTGGGAGATTTCGGCTTAATGAAGGAGGTACCATCTCTAGTGCTCCAAAAGGGCTAGAACTTTGTGGGTAGATTTAATATAACCAATAAGGTGTGGAAACATTAAAAATGGGAATTTAGAGGCTAATACCATTAGCTTACCCCGTGAGATTTGCAACACGGCTTGTATTTTTGTGGGAGATTTCGGGTTAATGAAGGAGGTACCATCTCTAGTGCTCCAAAAGGGCTGAAACTTTGTGTGTAGCTTTAATATAACCAATAAGGTGGGGAAACGCTAAAAAATTGGAATTTGGAGGCTAATACGATTAGCTTACCGCGTGAGATTTGCAACACGGCTTGTATTTTTGTGGAAGATTTCGGGTTAATGAAGGAGGTACCATCTCTAATGTTCCAAAAGGGCTAGAACTTTGTGAGTAGCTTTAATATAACCAATAAGGTGGGGAAACATTAAAAATGGGAATTTAGAGGCTAATACCATTAGCTTACCCCGTGAGATTTGCAACACGGCTTGTATTTTTGTGGGAGATTTCGGTTTAATGAAGTAGTTACCATCTCTAGTGCTCCAAAAGGGCTGAAACTTTGTGGGTAGCTTTAATATAACCAATAAGGTGGGGAAACACTAATAAATTGGAATTTGGAGACTAATCCGATCAGCTTACCCCGTGAGATTTGCAACACGGCTTGTATTTTTTTGGGAAATTTCGGGTTAATAAAGGGGGTACCATCTCTAGTGCTCCAAAAGGGCTGAAACTTTGTGGGTAGCTTTAATATAACCAATAAGGTGGGGAAACGCTAAAAAACTAGAATTTTGAGGCTAATACGATCAGCTTACCCCGTAAGATTTGCAACAGAGCTTGTATTTCTATGGGAGATTGCGGGTTAATGAAGGAGGTACCATCTCTAGTGCTCCAAAAGGGCTGAAACTTTGTCGGTAGCTTTAATATGACTAATAAGGTGGGGAAACTCTAAAAAATGGGAATTTGGAGGCTAATACGATCAGCTTACCGCGTGAGCTTTGCAACACGGCTTGTATTTTTGTGGGAGATTTCGGGTTAATGAAGGAGGTACCATCTCTAGTGCTCCAAAAGAGCTGAAACTTTGTGTGTAGCTTTAATATAACCAATAAGGTGGGGAAACGCTAAAAATTTGGAATTTGGAGGCTAATACGATTAGCTTACTGCGTGAGATTTGCAACACGCCTTGTATTTTTGTGGGAGATTTCGGGTTAATGAATGAGGTACCATCTCTAGTGCTCCAAAAGGGCTGGAACTTTGTGGGTAGCTTTAATATAACCAATAAGGTGGGAAAACACTAAAAAATTGGAATTTAGAGGCTAATACGATCAGCTTACCCCGTGAGATTTGCAACACGGCTTGTATTTTTTTGGGAGATTTCGGGTTAATGAAGGAGATACCATCTCTAGTGCTCCAAAACAGCTGAAACTTTGTGGGTAGCTTTAATATAACCAATAAGGTGGGGAAACGCTAAAAAATTAGAATTTGGAGGCTAATACGATCAGCTTACCCCGTGAGATTTGCAACACGGCTTGTATTTCTGTTGGAGATTGCGGGTTCCTGAAGGAGGTACCATCTCTAGTGCTCCAAAAAGGCTGAAACTTTGTGGGTAGCTTTAATATAACTAATAAGGTGGGGAAACTCTAAAAATTGGTAATTTGGAGGCTAATACGATCAGCTTACCGCGTGAGATTTGCAACACGGTTTGTACTTTTGTGGAAGATTTCGGGTTAATGAAGGAGGTACCATCTCTAGTGCTCCAAAAGGGCTGGAACTTTGTGGGTAGCTTTAATATAACCAATAAGGTGGGGAAACACTAAAAAATTGGAATTTGGAGGCTAATACGATCAGCTTACCCCGTGAGATTTGCAACACGGCTTGTATTTTTTTGGGAAATTTCGGGTTAATGAAGGGGGTACCATCTCTAGTGCTCCAAAAGGGCTGAAACTTTGTGGGTAGCTTTAATATAACCAATAAGGTGGGGAAACGCTAAAAAACTAAAATTTTGAGGCTAATACGATCAGCTTACCCCGTGAGATTTGCAACACGACTTGTATTTCTATGGGAGATTTCGGGTTAATGAAGGAGGTACCATCTCTAGTGCTCCAAAAGATCTGAATCTTTGTGGGTAGCTTTAATATGACTAATAAGGTGGGGAAACTCTAAAAAATGGGAATTTGGAGGCTAATACGATCAGCTTACCGCGTGAGATTTGCAACACGGTTTGTACTTTTGTGGAAGATTTCGGGTTAATGAAGGAGGTACCATCTCTAGTGCTCCAAAAGGGCTGGAACTTTGTGGGTAGCTTTAATATAACCAATAAGGTGGGGAAACACTAAAAAATTGGAATTTGGAGGCTAATACGATCAGCTTACCCCGTGAGATTTGCAACACGGCTTGTATTTTTTTGGGAAATTTCGGGTTAATGAAGGGGGTACCATCTCTAGTGCTCCAAAAGGGCTGAAACTTTGTGGGTAGCTTTAATATAACCAATAAGGTGGGGAAACGCTAAAAAACTAAAATTTTGAGGCTAATACGATCAGCTTACCCCGTGAGATTTGCAACACGACTTGTATTTCTATGGGAGATTTCGGGTTAATGAAGGAGGTACCATCTCTAGTGCTCCAAAAGATCTGAATCTTTGTGGGTAGCTTTAATATGACTAATAAGGTGGGGAAACTCTAAAAAATGGGAATTTGGAGGCTAATACGATTAGCTTACCCCGTGAGATTTGCAACACGGCTTGTATTTTTGTGAGAGATTTCGGGTTAATGAAGGAGGTACCATCTCTAGTGCTCCAAAAGGGCTAGAACTTTGTGGGTAGCTTTAATATAACCAATAAGGTGGGGAAACATTAAAAATGGGAATTTATAGGCTAATACCATTAGCTTACCCCGTGAGATTTGCAACACGGCTTGTATTTTTGTGGGAGATTTCGGTTTAATGAAGGAGGTACCATCTCTAGTGCTCCAAAAGGGCTGGAACTTTGTGGGTACCTTTAATATAACCAATAAGGCGGGGAAACAATAAAAAATTGGAATTTGGAGGCTAATACGATTAGCTTACCGCGTGAGATTTGCAACACGGCTTGTATTTTTGTGGAAGATTTCGGATTAATGAATGATGTACCATCTCTAGTGCTCCAAAAGGGCTGGAACTTTGTGGGTAGCTTTAATATAACCCATAAGGTGGGGAAACACTAAAAAATTGGAATTTAGAGGCTAATACGATCAGCTTACCCCGTGAGATTTGCAACACGGCTTGTATTTCTATGGGAGATTTCGGGTTAATGAAGGAGGTACCATCTCTAGTGCTCCAAAAGAGCTGAATCTTTGTGGGTAGCTTTAATATTACTAATAAGGTGGGGAAACTCTAAAAAATGGGAATTTGGAGGCTAATACGATTAGCTTACCGCGTGAAATTTGCAACACGGCTTGTATTTTTGTGGAAGATTTCGGGTTAATGAAGGAGGTACCATCTCTAGTGCTCCAAAAGGGCTAGAACTTTGTGAGTAGCTTTAATATAACCAATAAGGTGGGGAAACATTAAAAATGGGAATTTAGAGGCTAATACCATTAGCTTACCCCATGAGATTTGCAACACGGCTAGTATTTTTGTGGGAGATTTCGGGTTAATGAAGGAGGTACCATCTCTAGTGCTCCAAAAGGGCTGAAACTTTGTGTGTAGCTTTAATATAACAATAATGTGGGGAAACGCTAAAAAATTGGAATTTGGAGGCTAATACGATTAGCTTACCGCGTGTTATTTGCAACACGGCTTGTATTTTTGTTGGAGATTTCGGGTTAATGAAGTAGTTACCATCTGTAATGCTCCAAAAGGGCTGAACTTTGTGGGTAGCTTTAATATAACCAATAAGGTGGGGAAACACTAAAAAATTGGAATTTGGAGGCTAATACGATCTGCTTACCCCGTGAGATTTGCAACACGGCTTGTATTTTTTTGGGAAATTTCGGGTTAACGAAGGGGGTACCATCTCTAGTGCTCCAAAAGGGCTGAAAATTTGTGGGTAGCTTTAATATAACCAATAAGGTGGGGAAACACTAAAAAATTGGAATTTGGAGGCTAATACGATCAGCTTACCCCGTGAGATTTGCAACACGGCTTGTATTTTTTTGGGAAATTTCGGGTTAATGAAGGGGGTACCGTCTCTAGTGCTCCAAAAGGGCTGAAACTTTGTGGGTAACTTTAATATAACCAATAAGGTGGGGAAAACGCTAAAAAACTAGAATTTTGAGGCTAATACGATCAGCTTACCCCGTGAGATTTGCAACACGACTTGTATTTCTATGGGAGATTTCGGGTTAATGAAGGAGGTACCATCTCTAGTGCTCCAAAAGAGCTGAATCTTTGTGGGTAGCTTTAATATGACTAATAAGGTGGGGAAACTCTAAAAAATGGGAATTTGGAGGCTAATACGATTAGCTTACCGCGTGAGATTTGCAACACGGCTTGTATTTTTGTGGAAGATTTCGGGTTAATGAAGGAGGTACCATCTCTAGTGCTCCAAATGGGCTAGAACTTTGTGGGTAGCTTTAATATAACCAATAAGGTGGGGAAACATTAAAAATGGGAATTTATAGGCTAATACCATTAGCTTACCCCGTGAGATTTGCAACACGGCTTGTATTTTTGTGGGAGATTTCGGGTTAATGAAGGAGGTACCATCTCTAGTGCTCCAAAAGGGCTGAAACATTATGTGTAGGTTTAATATAACCAATAAGGTGGGGAAACGCTAAAAAATTGGACTTTGGAGGCTAATACGATTAGCTTACCGCGTATTATTTGCAACACGGCTTGTATTTTTGTTGGAGATTTCGGGTTAATGAAGGAGGTACCATCTCTAGTGCTGCAAAAGGACTGAAACTTTGTGGGTAGCTTTAATATAACCAATAAGGTGGGGAAACGTAAAAAATTAGAATTTGGAGGCTAATACGATTAGCTTACCGCGTGAGATTTGCAACACGACTTGTATTTTTGTGGGAGATTTCGGGTTAATGAAGGAGGTACTATCTCTAGTGCTCCAAAAGGGCTAGAACTTTGTGGGTAGCTTTAATATAACCAATAAGGTGGGGAAACACTAAAAAATTGGAATTTGGAGGCTAATACGATCAGCTTACCCCGTGAGATTTGTAACACTGCTTGTATTTTTTTGGGAAATTTCGGGTTAATGAAGGGGGTACCATCTCTAGTGCTCCAAAAGGACTGAAACTTTGTGGGTAGCTTTAATATAACCAATAAGGTGGGGAAAACGCTAAAAAACTAGAATTTTGAGGCTAATACGATCAGCTTACCCCGTGAGATTTGCAACACGACTTGTATTTCTATGGGAGATTTCGGGTTAATGAAGGAGGCACCATCTCTAGTGCTCCAAAAGAGCTGAATCTTTGTGGGTAGCTTTAATATGACTAATAAGGTGGGGAAACTCTAAAAAATTGGAATTTTGAGGCTAATACGATTAGCTTACCGCGTTAGATTTGTAACACGGCTTGTATTTTTGTGGGAGATTTCGGGTTAATGAAGGAGGTACCATCTCTAGTACTCCAAAAGGGCTTGAACTTTGTGGGTAGCTTTAATATAACAAATAAGGTGGGGAAACACTAAAAAATTGGAATTTAGAGGCTAATACGATCAGCTTACCCCGTGAGATTTGCAACACGACTTGTATTTCTGTTGGAGATTTCGGGTTAATGAGGGAGGTACCATCTCTATTGCTTCAAAAGTGCTGAAACTTTGTGTGTAGCTTTAATATAACCAATAAGGTGTGGAAACACTAAAAAATTGTAATTTGGAGGCTAATACGATTAGCTTACCGCGTTAGATTTGTAACACGACTTGTATTTTTGTGGGAGATTTCGGATTAATGAAGGAGGTACCATCTCTAGTACTCCAAAAGGGCTTGAACTTTGTGGGTAGCTTTAATATAACAAATAAGGTGGGGAAACACTAAAAAATTGGAATTTAGAGGCTAATACGATCAGCTTACCCCGTGAGATTTGCAACACGGCTTGTATTTTTGTGGGAGATTTCGGGTTAATGAAAGAGATACCATCTTAAGTGCTCCAAAATGGATGAAACTTTGTGGGTAGCTTTAATATAACCAATAAGGTGGGGAAACGCTAAAAAACTAGAATTTTGAGGCTAATACGATCAGCTTACCCCGTGAGATTTGCAACACGGCTTGTATTTCTGTTGGAGATTGCGGGTTCATGAAGGAGGTAACATCTCTAGTCCTCCAAAAGGGTTGAAACATAGTGGGTAGCTTTAATATGACTAATAAGGTGGGGAAACTCTAAAAAATGGGAATTTGGAGGCTAATACGATCGGCTTACCCCGTGAGATTTACAACACGGCATGTATTTTTGTGGGAGATTTCGGGTTAATGAAGGAGGTACCATCTCTAGTGCTCCAAAACGGCTGGAACTTTGTGGGTACCTTTAATATAACCAATAAGGTGGGGAAACGCTAAAAAATTGGAATTTGGAGGCTCATACGATTAGCTTACCGCGTGAGATTTGCAACACGGCTTGTATTTTTCTGGAAGATTTCGGATTAATGAATGAGGTACCATCTCTAGTGCTCCAAAAGGGCTGGAACTTTGTGTGTAGCTTTAATATAACCAATATGGTGGGGAAACGCTAAAAAATTAGAATTTTGAGGCTAATACGATCAGCTTACCCCGTGAGATTTGCAACACGGCTTGTATTTTTGTGGAAGATTTCGGGTTAATGAAGGAGGTACCATCTTTAGTGCTCCAAAAGGGCTAGAACTTTGTGGGTAGCTTTAATATAACCAATAAGGTGGGGAAACACTAAAAAATGGGAATTTAGAAGCTAATACGATTAGCATACCCCGTGAGATTTGCAACACGGCTTATATTTTCGTGGGAGATTTCGGGTTAATGAAGGAGGTACCATCTCTAGTGCTCCAAAAGGGCTGAAACTTTGTGTGTAGCTTTAATATAACCAATAAGCTTGGGAAACGCTAAAAAATTGGAATTTGGAGGCTAATACGATTAGCTTACCGCGTGAGATTTGCAACACGACTTGTATTTTTGTTGGACATTTCGGGTTAATGAAGGAGGTACCATCTCTAGTGCTCCAAAACGGCTGGAACTTTGTGGGTAGCTTTAATATAACCCATAAGGTGGGGAAACACTAAAAAATTGGAATTTAGAGGCTAATACGATCAGCTTACCCCGTGAGATTTGCAACACGGCTTGTATTTTTGTGGGAGATTTCGGGTTAATGAAGGAGGTACCATCTCTAGTGCTCCAAAAGAGCTGAATCTTTGTGGGTAGCTTTAATATGACTAATAAGGTGGGGAAACTCTAAAAAAATGGGAATTTGGAGGCTAATACGATCAGCTTACCGCGTGATATTTGCAACACGGCTTGTATTTTTGTGGGAGATTTCGGCTTAATGAAGGAGGTACCATCTCTAGTGCTCCAAAAGGGATAGAACTTTGTGGGTAGCTTTAATATAACCAATAAGGTGGGGAAACATTAAAAATGGGAATTTAGAGGCTAATACCATTAGCTTACCCCGTGAGATTTGCAACACGGCTTGTATTTTTGTGGGAGATTTCGGGTTAATGAAGGAGGTACCATCTCTAGTGCTCCAAAAGGGCTGAAACTTTGTGTGTAGCTTTAATATAACCAATAACGTGGGGAAACGCTAAAAAATTGGAATTTGGAGGCTAATACGATTAGCTTACCGCGTGAGATTTGCAACACGGCTTGTATTTTTGTGGAAGATTTCGGGTTAATGAAGGAGGTACCATCTCTAGTGTTCCAAAAGGGCTAGAACTTTGTGAGTAGCTTTAATATAACCAATAAGGTGGGAAAACATTAAAAATGGGAATTTAGAGGCTAATACCATTAGCTTACCCCGTGAGATTTGCAACACGGCTTGTATTTTTGTGGGAGATTTCGGTTTAATGAAGTAGTTACCATCTCTAGTGCTCCAAAAGGGCTGGAACTTTGTGGGTAGCTTTAATATAACCAATAAGGTGGGGAAACACTAAAAAATTGGAATTTGGAGGCTAATACGATCAGCTTACCGCGTGAGCTTTGCAACACGGCTTGTATTTTTGTGGGAGATTTCGGGTTAATGAAGGAGGTACCATCTCTAGTGCTCCAAAAGGGCTGAAACTTTGTGTGTAGCTTTAATATAACCAATAAGGTGGGGAAACGCTAAAAATTTGGAATTTGGAGGCTAATACGATTAGCTTACTGCGTGAGATTTGCAACACAGCTTGTATTTTTGTGGGAGATTTCGGGTTAATGAAGGAGGTACCATCTCTAGTGCTCCAAAAGGGCTGGAACTTTGTGGGTAGCTTTAATATAACCAATAAGGTGGGGAAACACTAAAAAATTGGAATTTAGAGGCTAATACGATCAGCTTACCCCGTGAGATTTGCAACACGGCTTGTATTTTTATGGGAGATTTCGGGTTAATGAAGGAGATACCATCTCTAGTGCTCCAAAACGGCTGAAACTTTGTGGGTAGCTTTAATATAACCAATAAGGTGGGGAAACGCTAAAAAATTAGAATTTGGAGGCTAATACGATTAGCTTACCCCGTGAGATTTGCAACACGACTTGTATTTCTGTTGGAGATTGCGGGTTCATGAAGGAGGTACCATCTCTAGTGCTCCAAAAAGGCTGAAACTTTGTGGGTAGCTTTAATATAAATAATAAGGTGGGGAAACTCTAAAAATTGGTAATTTGGAGGCTAATACGATCAGCTTACCGCGTGAGATTTGCAACACGGCTTGTATTTTTGTGGAAGATTTCGGGTTAATGAAGGAGGTATAATCTCTAGTGCTCCAAAAGGGCTGGAACTTTGTGGGTAGCTTTAATATAACCAATAAGGTGGGGAAACACTAAAAAATTGGAATTTAGAGGCTAATACGATCAGCTTACCCCGTGAGATTTGCAACACGGCTTGTATTTTTATGGGAGATTTCGGGTTAATGAAGGAGATACCATCTCTAGTGCTCCAAAACGGCTGAAACTTTGTGGGTAGCTTTAATATAACAAATAAGGTGGGGAAACGCTAAAAAATTAGAATTTTGAGGCTAATATGATCAGCTTACCCCGTAAGATTTGCAACACGGCTTGTATTTCTGTGGAAGATTGCGGATTAATGAAGAAGGTACCATCTCTAGTTCTCCAAAAGGGCTGAAACTTTGTGGGTAGCTTTAATATGACTAATAAGGTGGGGAAACTCTAAAAAATGGGAATTTGGAGGCTAATACGATCAGCTTACCGCGTGAGCTTTGCAACACGGCTTGTATTTTTGTGGGAGATTTCGGGTTAATGAAGGAGGTACCATCTCTAGTGCTCCAAAAGGGATGAAACTTTGTGGGTAGCTTTAATATAACCAATAAGGTGGGGAAACGCTAAAAAACGGCATTTAGAAGCTAATACGATCAGCTTACGGCGTGAGATTTGCAACACGACTTATATTTCTATGGGAGATTTCAGGTTAATGAATGAGGTACCACCTCTAGTGCTCCAAAAGGGCTGAATCTTTGTGGGTAGCTTTAATATGACTGATAAGGTGGGGAAACTCTAAAAAATGGGAATTTGAAGGCTAATACGATCAACTTACCGCGTGAGATTTGCAACACGGCTTGTATTTTTGTGGAAGATTTCGGGTTAATGAAGGAGGTACCATCTCTAGTGCTCCAAAAGGGCTTGAACTTTGTGGGTAGCTTTAATATAACCAATAAGGTGGGGAAACACTAAAAAATTGGAATTTAGAGGCTAATACGATCAGCTTACCCCGTGAGATTTGCAACACAGTTTGTATTTTTGTGGGAGATTTCGGGTTAATGAAGGAGGTACCATCTCTAGTGTTCCAAAAGGGATAGAACATTGTGAGTAGCTTTAATATAACCAATAAGGTGGGGAAACATTAAAAATGGGAATTTAGAGTCTAATACCATTAGCTTACCCCGTGAGATTTGCAACACGGCTTGTATTTTCTTGGGATATTTCGGTTTAATGAAGTAGTTACCATCTCTAGTGCTCCAAAAGGGCTGGAACTTTGTGGGTAGCTTTAATATAACCAATAAGGTGGGGAAACACTAAAAAATTGGAATTTGGAGGCTAATACGATTAGCTTACCCCGTGAGATTTGCAACACAGCTTGTATTTTTGTGGGAGATTTCGGGTTAATGAAGGAGGTACCATCTCTAGTGCTCCAAAAGGGCTGGAACTTTGTGGGTAGCTTTAATATAACCAATAAGGTGGGGAAACACTAAAAAATTGGAATTTAGAGGCTAATACGATCAGCTTACCCCGTGAGATTTGCAACACGGCTTGTATTTTTATGGGAGATTTCGGGTTAATGAAGGAGATACCATCTCTAGTGCTCCAAAACGGCTGAAACTTTGTGGGTAGCTTTAATATAACCAATAAGGTGGGGAAACGCTAAAAAATTAGAATTTGGAGGCTAATACGATCAGCTTACCCCGTGAGATTTGCAACACGGCTTGTATTTCTGTTGGAGATTGCGGGTTCATGAAGGAGGTACCATCTCTAGTGCTCCAAAAAGGCTGAAACTTTGTGTGTAGCTTTAATATAACCAATAAGGTGTGGAAACGCTAAAAATTTGGAATTTGGAGGCTAATACGATTAGCTTACTGCGTGAGATTTGCAACACAGCTTGTATTTTTGTGGGAGATTTCGGGTTAATGAAGGAGGTACCATCTCTAGTGCTCCAAAAGGGCTGGAACTTTGTGAGTAGCTTTAATATAACCAATAAGGTGGGGAAACACTAAAAAATTGGAATTTAGAGGCTAATACGATCAGCTTACCCCGTGAGATTTGCAACACGGCTTGTATTTTTATGGGAGATTTCGGGTTAATGAAGGAGATACCATCTCTAGTGCTCCAAAACGGCTGAAACTTTGTGGGTAGCTTTAATATAACCAATAAGGTGGGGAAACGCTAAAAAATTAGAATTTGGAGGCTAATACGATCAGCTTACCCCGTGAGATTTGCAACACGGCTTGTATTTCTGTTGGAGATTGCGGGTTCATGAAGGAGGTACCATCTCTAGTGCTCCAAAAAGGCTGAAACTTTGTGGGTAGCTTTAATATAAATAATAAGGTGGGGAAACTCTAAAAATTGGTAATTTGGAGGCTAATACGATCAGCTTACCGCGTGAGATTTGCAACACGGCTTGTATTTTTGTGGAAGATTTCGGGTTAATGAAGGAGGTATCATCTCTAGTGCTCCAAAAGGGCTGGAACTTTGTGGGTAGCTTTAATATAACCAATAAGGTGGGGAAACACTAAAAAATTGGAATTTAGAGGCTAATACGATCAGCTTACCCCTTGAGATTTGCAACACGGCTTGTATTTTTGTGGGAGATTTCGGGTTAATGAAGAAGGTACCATCTCTAGTGCTCCAAAAGAGCTGAATCTTTCTGGGTAGCTTTAATATGACTAATAAGGATGGGGAAACTCTAAAAAAATGGGAATTTGGAGGCTAATACGATCAGCTTACCGCGTGATATTTGCAACACGGCTTGTATTTTTGTGGGAGATTTCGGCTTAATGAAGGAGGTACCATCTCTAGTGCTCCAAAAGGGATAGAACTTTGTGGGTAGCTTTAATATAACCAATAAAGTGGGGAAACGCTAAAAAACTAGAATTTTGAGGCTAATACCATTAGCTTACCCAGTGAGATTTGCAACACGGCTTGTATTTTTGTGGGAGATTTCGGGTCAATGAAGGAGGCACCATCTCTAGTGCTCCAAAAGGGCTGAAACTTTGTCGGTAGCTTTAATATGACTAATAAAGTAGGGAAACTCTAAAAAATGGGAATTTGGAGGCTAATACGATCAGCTTACCGCGTGAGCTTTGCAACACGGCTTGTATTTTTGTGGGAGATTTCGGGTTAATGAAGGAGGTACCATCTCTAGTGCTCCAAAAGGGCTGAAACTTTGTGTGTAGCTTTAATATAACCAATAAGGTGGGGAAACATTAAAAATTTGGAATTTGGAGGCTAATACGATTAGCTTACTGCGTGAGATTTGCAACACGGCTTGTATTTTTGTGGGAGATTTCGGTTTAATGAAGTAGTTACCATCTCTAGTGCTCCAAAAGGGCTTGAACTTTGTGGGTAGCTTTAATATAACCAATAAGTTGGGGAAACACTAAAAAATTGGAATTTAGAGGCTAATACGATCAGCTTACCCCGTGAGATTTGCAACACGGCTTGTATTTTTATGGGAGATTTCGGGTTAATTAAGGAGATACCATCTCTAGTGCTCCAAAACGGCTGAAACTTTATGGGTAGCTTTAATATAACCAATAAGGTGGGGAAACGCTAAAAAATTAGAATTTGGAGGCTAATACGATCAGCCTACCCCGTGAGATTTGGAACACGGCTTGTATTTCTGTTGGAGATTGCGGGTTCATGAAGGAGGTACCATCTCTAGTGCTCCAAAAAGGCTGAAACTTTGTGGGTAGCTTTAATATAAATAATAAGGTGGGGAAACTCTAAAAATTGGTAATTTGGAGGCTAATACGATCAGCTTACCGCGTGAGATTTGCAACACGGCTTGTATTTTTGTGGAAGATTTCGGGTTAATGAAGGAGGTATCATCTCTAGTGCTCCAAAAGGGCTGGAACTTTGTGGGTAGCTTTAATATAACCAATAAGGTGGGGAAACACTAAAAAATTGGAATTTAGAGGCTAATACGATCAGCTTAGCCCGTGAGATTTGCAACACTGCTTGTATTTTTATGGGAGATTTCGGGTTAATGAAGGAGATACCATCTCTAGTGCTCCAAAACGGCTGAAACTTTGTGGGTAGCTTTAATATAACAAATATGGTGGGGAAACGCTAAAAAATTAGAATTTTGAGGCTAATACGATCAGCTTACCCCGTAAGATTTGCAACACGGCTTGTATTTCTGTGGAAGATTGCGGATTAATGAAGGAGGTACCATCTCTAGTGCTCCAAAAGGGCTGCAACTTTGTGGGTAGCTTTAATATGACTAATAAGGTGGGGAAACTCTAAAAAATGGGAATTTGGAGGCTAATACGATCAGCTTACCGCGTGAGCTTTGCAACACGGCTTGTATTTTTGTGGGAGATTTCGGGTTAATGAAGGAGGTACCATCTCTAGTGCTCCAAAAGGGATGAAACTTTGTGGGTAGCTTTAATATAACCAATAAGGTGGGGAAACGCTAAAAAACGGCATTTAGAAGCTAATACGATCAGCTTACGGCGTGAGATTTGCAACACGACTTATATTTCTATGGGAGATTTCAGGTTAATGAAGGAGGTACCATCTCTAGTGCTCCAAAAGGGCTGAATCTTTGTGGGTAGCTTTAATATGACTGATAAGGTGGGGAAACTCTAAAAAATGGGAATTTGAAGGCTAATACGATCAACTTACCGCGTGAGATTTGCAACACGGCTTGTATTTTTGTGGAAGATTTCGGGTTAATTAAGGAGGTACCATCTCTAGTGCTCCAAAAGGGCTTGAACTTTGTGGGTAGCTTTAATATAACCAATAAGGTGGGGAAACACTAAAAAATTGGAATTTAGAGGCTAATACGATCAGCTTACCCCGTGAGATTTGCAACACGGTTTGTATTTTTGTGGGAGATTTCGGGTTAATGAAGGAGGTACCATCTCTAGTGCTCCAAAAGAGTTGAAACTTTGTGGGTAGCTTTAATATAACCAATAAGGTGTGGAAACACTAAAAAATTGGAATTTAGAGGCTAATACGATCAGCTTACCCCATGAGATATGCAACACGGCTTGTATTTTTGTGGGAGATTTGGGGTTAATGAAGAAGGTACCATCTCTAGTGCTCCAAAACGGCTGAAACTTTGTGGGTAGCTTTAATATAACCAATAAGGTGGGGAAACGCTAAAAAATTAGAATTTGGAGGCCAATACGATCAGCTTACCCCGTGAGATTTGCAACACGGCTTGTATTTCTCTTGGAGATTGCGGGTTCATGAAGGAGGTACCATCTCTAGTGCTCCAAAAGGGCTGAAACTTTGTGGGTAGATTTAATATAACTAATAAGGTGGGGAAACTCTAAAAAATGGGAATTTGGAGGATAATACGATCAGCTTACCAAGTGAGATTTGTAACACGGCTTGTATTTTCGAGGGAGATTTCGAGTTAATGAAGGAGGTACCATCTCTAGTGCTCCAAAAGGGCTGAAACTTTGTGGGTAGCATTAATATAACCAATAAGGTGGGGAAAAGCTAAAAAATTGGCATTTAGAGGCTAATACGATCAGCTTACGGCGTGAGATTTGCAACACGGCTTGTATTTCTGTCGGAGATTTCGGGTTAATGAAGGAGGTACCATCTCTAGTGCTCCAAAAGGGCTGAATCTTTGTGGGTAGCTTTAATATGACTAATAAGGTGGGGAAACTCTAAAAAATGGGAATTTAGAGGCTAATACGATCAGCTTACCGCGTGAGATTTGCAACACGACTTGTATTTTTGTGGAAGATTTCGGGTTAATGAAGGAGGTACCATCTCTATTGCTCCAAAAGGGCTGGAACTTTGTGGGTACCTTTAATATAACCAATAAGGTGGGGAAACACTAAAAAATGGGAATTTAGAGGCTAATACGATCAGCTTACGGCGTGAGATTTGCAACACGGCTTGTATTTTTGTGGGAGATTTCGGGTTAATGAAGGAGGTACCATCTCTAGTGCTCCAAAAAGGCTTAAACTTTGTGTGTAGCTTTAATATAACCAATAAGGTGGGGAAACACTAAAAATTTGGAATTTGGAGGCTAATACGATCAGCTTACCGCGTGAGATTTGCAACACGGCTTGTATTTTTGTTGGGGAATCGGGTTAATGAAGGAGGTACCATCTCTAGTGCTCCAAAAGGGCTGAATCTTTGTGGGTAGCTTTAATATAACCAATAAGGTGGGGAAACACTAAAAAATTGGAATTTGGAGGCTAATACGATCAGCTTACCGCGTGAGATTTGCAACACGGCTTGTATTTTTTTGGGAGATTTCGGGTTAATGAAAGAAGTGCCATTTCTCGTGCTCCAAAAGGACTGAAACCTTGTGGGTAGCTTTAATATAACCAATAAGGTGGGGAAACGCAAAAAAATGGGAATTTGGAGGCTAATACGATCAGCTTACCGTGTGAGATTTGCAACACGGCTTGTATTTTTGTGGGAAATTTCGGGTTAATGAAGGAAGTGTCATTTCTAGTGCTTCAAGAGGGCTGAAACTTTGTGGATAGATCTAATATAACCAATAAGGTGGGGAAACGCAAAAAAATGGGAATTTGGAGGCTAATACGATTAGCTTACTGCGTGAGATTTGCAACACGACTTATATTTTTGTGGGAAATTTCGGGTTAATGAAGGAGGTACCATTTCTAGTGCTCCAAAAGGGTTGGAACTTTGTGTGTAGCTTTAATATAACCAATAAGGTGGGGAAACACTAAAAATGGGAATTTAGAGGCTAATACGATCAGCTTACCCCGTGAGATTTGCAACACGGCTTGATTTTTGTGGGAAATTTCGGGTTAATGAAGGAGGTACCATCTCTAGTGCTCCAAAAGGGCTGAAACATTATGTGTAGCTTTAATATAACAAATAAGGTGGGGAAACGCTAAAAAATTGGAATTTGGAGGCTAATACGATTAGCTTACCGCGTGTTATTTGCAACACGGCTTGTATTTTTGTTGGAGATTTCGGGTTAATGAAGTAGTTACCATCTGTAATGCTCCAAAAGGGCTGGAACTTTGTGGGTAGCTTTAATATAACCAATAAGGTGGGGAAACACTAAAAAATTGGAATTTGGAGGCTAATACGATCTGCTTACCCCGTGAGATTTGCAACACGGCTTGTATTTTTTTGGGAAATTTCGGGTTAATGAAGGGGGTACCATCTCTAGTGCTCCAAAAGGGCTGAAACTTTGTGGGTAGCTTTAATATAACCAATAAGGTGGGGAAACGCTAAAAAACTAGAATTTTGAGGCTAATACGATCAGCTTACCCCGTAAGATTTGCAACACGGCTTGTATTTCTATGGGAGATTGTGGGTTAATGAAGGAGGTACCATCTCTAGTGCTCCAAAAGGGCTGAAACTTTGTCGGTAGCTTTAATATGACTAATAAGGTGGGGAAACTCTAAAAAATGGGAATTTGGAGGCTAATACGATCAGCTTACCGCGTGAGCTTTGCAACACGGCTTGTATTTTTGTGGGAGATTTCGGGTTAATGAAGGAGGTACCATCTCTAGTGCTCCAAAAGGGCTGAAACTTTGTGTGTAGCTTTAATATAACCAATAAGGTGGGGAAACGCTAAAAATTTGGAATTTGGAGGCTAATACGATTAGCTTACTGCGTGAGATTTGCAACACAGCTTGTATTTTTGTGGGAGATTTCGGGTTAATGAAGGAGGTACCATCTCTAGTGCTCCAAAAGGGCTGGAACTTTGTGGGTAGCTTTAATATAACCAATAAGGTGGGGAAACACTAAAAAATTGGAATTTAGAGGCTAATACGATCAGCTTACCCCGTGAGATTTGCAACACGTCTTATATTTTTGTGGGAAATTTCGGGTTAATGAAGGAGGTACCATTTCTAGTGCTCTAAAAGGGTTGGAACTTTGTGTGTAGCTTTAATATAACCAATAAGGTGGGGAAACACTAAAAATGGGAATTTAGAGGCTAATACGATCAGCTTACCCCGTGAGATTTGCAACACGGCTTGTATTTCTGTTGGAGATTCCGGGTTCATGAAGGAGGTACCATCTCTAGTGCTCCAAAAAGGCTGAAACTTTGTGGGTAGCTTTAATATAACTAATAAGGTGGGGAAACTCTAAAAATTGGTAATTTGGAGGCTAATACGATCAGCTTACCGCGTGAGATTTGCAACACGGCTTGTATTTTTGTGGGAGATTTCGGGTTAATGAAGGAGGTACCATCTCTAGTGCTCCAAAAGGGCTGAAACTTTGTGTGTAGCTTTAATATAACCAATAACGTGGGGAAACGCTAAAAAATTGGAATTTGGAGGCTAATACGATTAGCTTACCGCGTGAGATTTGCAACACGGCTTGTATTTTTGTGGGAGATTTCGGGTTAATGAAGGAGGTACCATCTCTAGTGCTCCAAAAGGGCTGAAACTTTGTGGGTAGCTTTAATATAACCAATAAGGTGGGGAAACGCTAAAAAACGGCATTTAGAAGCTAATACGATCAGCTTACGGCGTGAGATTTGCAACACGACTTGTATTTCTATGGGAGATTTCAGGTTAATGAAGGAGGTACCATTTCTAGTGCTCCAAAAGGGTTGGAACTTTGTGTGTAGCTTTAATATAACCAATAAGGTAGGGAAACACTAAAAAATTGGAATTTAGAGGCTAATACGATCAGCTTACCCCGTGAGATTTGCAACACGGCTTGTATTTTTATGGGAGATTTCGGGTTAATGAAGGAGGTACCATCTCTAGTGCTCCAAAACGGCTGAAACTTTGTGGGTAGCTTTAATATAACCAATAAGGTGGGGAAACGCTAAAAAATTAGAATTTGGAGGCTAATACGATCAGCTTACCCCGTGAGATTTGCAACACGGCTTGTATTTCTGTGGAAGATTGCGGATTAATGAAGGAGGTACCATCTCTAGTGCTCCAAAAGGGATGAAACTTTGTGGGTAGCTTTAATATAACCAATAAGGTGGGGAAACGCTAAAAAACGGCATTTAGAAGCTAATACGATCAGCTTACGGCGTGAGATTTGCAACACGACTTATATTTCTATGGGAGATTTCAGGTTAATGAAGGAGGTACCATCTCTAGTGCTCCAAAAGGGCTGAATCTTTGTGGGTAGCTTTAATATGACTGATAAGGTGGGGAAACTCTAAAAAATGGGAATTTGAAGGCTAATACGATCAACTTACCGCGTGAGATTTGCAACACGGCTTGTATTTTTGTGGAAGATTTCGGGTTAATTAAGGAGGTACCATCTCTAGTGCTCCAAAAGGGCTTGAACTTTGTGGGTAGCTTTAATATAACCAATAAGGTGGGAAAACACTAAAAAATTGGAATTTAGAGGCTAATACGATCAGCTTACCCCGTGAGATTTGCAACACGGTTTGTATTTTTGTGGGAGATTTCGGGTTAATGAAGGAGGTACCATCTCTAGTGCTCCAAAAGAGCTGAAACTTTGTGGGTAGCTTTAATATAACCAATAAGGTGTGGAAACACTAAAAAATTGGAATTTAGAGGCTAATACGATCAGCTTACCCCGTGAGATATGCAACACGGCTTGTATTTTTGTGGGAGATTTCGGGTTAATGAAGAAGGTACCATCTCTAGTGCTCCAAAACGGCTGAAACTTTGTGGGTAGCTTTAATATAACCAATAAGGTGGGGAAACGCTAAAAAATTAGAATTTGGAGGCCAATACGATCAGCTTACCCCGTGAGATTTGCAACACGGCTTGTATTTCTCTTGGAGATTGCGGGTTCATGAAGGAGGTACCATCTCTAGTGCTCCAAAAGGGCTCAAACTTTGTGGGTAGATTTAATATAACTAATAAGGTGGGGAAACTCTAAAAAATGGGAATTTGGAGGATAATACGATCAGCTTACCGCGTGAGATTTGTAACACGGCTTGTATTTTCGAGGGAGATTTCGAGTTAATGAAGGAGGTACCATCTCTAGTGCTCCAAAAGGGCTGAAACTTTGTGGGTAGCATTAATATAACCAATAAGGTGGGGAAAAGCTAAAAAATTGGCATTTAGAGGCTAATACGATCAGCTTACGGCGTGAGATTTGCAACACGGCTTGTATTTCTGTAGGAGATTTCGGGTTAATGAAGGAGGTACCATCTCTAGTGCTCCAAAAGGGCTGAATCTTTGTGGGTAGCTCTAATATGACTAATAAGGTGGGGAAACTCTAAAAAATGGGAATTTAGAGGCTAATACGATCAGCTTACCGCGTGAGATTTGCAACACGACTTGTATTTTTGTGGAAGATTTCGGGTTAATGAAGGAGGTACCATCTCTATTGCTCCAAAAGGGCTGGAACTTTGTGGGTACCTTTAATATAACCAATAAGGTGGGGAAACACTAAAAAATGGGAATTTAGAGGCTAATACGATCAGCTTACGGCGTGAGATTTGCAACACGGCTTGTATTTTTGTGGAAGATTTCGGGTTAATGAAGGAGGTACCATCTCTAGTGCTCCAAAAAGGCTTAAACTTTGTGTGTAGCTTTAATATAACCAATAAGGTGGGGAAACACTAAAAATTTGGAATTTGGAGGCTAATACGATCAGCTTACCGCGTGAGATTTGCAACACGGCTTGTATTTTTGTTGGGGAATCGGGTTAATGAAGGAGGTACCATCTCTAGTGCTCCAAAAGGGCTGAATCTTTGTGGGTAGCTTTAATATAACCAATAAGGTGGGGAAACACTAAAAATTTGGAATTTGGAGGCTAATACGATCAGCTTACCGCGTGAGATTTGCAACACGGCTTATATTTTTTTGGGAGATTTCGGGTTAATGAAAGAAGTGCCATTTCTCGTGCTCCAAAAGGACTGAAACCTTGTGGGTAGCTTTAATATAACCAATAATGTGGGGAAACGCAAAAAAATGGGAATTTGGAGGCTAATACGATCAGCTTACCGTGTGAGATTTGCAACACGGCTTGTATTTTTGTGGGAAATTTCGGGTTAATGAAGGAAGTGTCATTTCTAGTGCTTCAAGAGGGCTGAAACTTTGTGGATAGATCTAATATAACCAATAAGGTGGGGAAACGCAAAAAAATGGGAATTTGGAGGCTAATACGATTAGCTTACTGCGTGAGATTTGCAACACGACTTATATTTTTGTGGGAAATTTCGGGTTAATGAAGGAGGTACCATTTCTAGTGCTCCAAAAGGGTTGGAACTTTGTGTGTAGCTTTAATATAACCAATAAGGTGGGGAAACACTAAAAATGGGAATTTAGAGGCTAATACGATCAGCTTACCCCGTGAGATTTGCAACACGGCTTGATTTTTGTGGGAAATTTCGGGTTAATGAAGGAGGTACCATCTCTAGTGCTCCAAAAGGGCTGAAACATTATGTGTAGCTTTAATATAACCAATAAGGTGGGGAAACGCTAAAAAATTGGAATTTGGAGGCTAATACGATTAGCTTACCGCGTGTTATTTGCAACACGGCTTGTATTTTTGTTGGAGATTTCGGGTTAATGAAGTAGTTACCATCTGTAATGCTCCAAAAGGGCTGGAACTTTGTGGGTAGCTTTAATATAACCAATAAGGTGGGGAAACACTAAAAAATTGGAATTTGGAGGCTAATACGATCTGCTTACCCCGTGAGATTTGCAACACGACTTGTATTTTTTTGGGAAATTTCGGGTTAATGAAGGGGGTACCATCTCTAGTGCTCCAAAAGGGCTGAAACTTTGTGGGTAGCTTTAATATAACCAATAAGGTGGGGAAACGCTAAAAAACTAGAATTTTGAGGCTAATACGATCAGCTTACCCCGTAAGATTTGCAACACGGCTTGTATTTCTATGGGAGATTGTGGGTTAATGAAGGAGGTACCATCTCTAGTGCTCCAAAAGGGCTGAAACTTTGTCGGTAGCTTTAATATGACTAATAAGGTGGGGAAACTCTAAAAAATGGGAATTTGGAGGCTAATACGATCAGCTTACCGCGTGAGCTTTGCAACACGGCTTGTATTTTTGTGGGAGATTTCGGGTTAATGAAGGAGGTACCATCTCTAGTGCTCCAAAAGGGCTGAAACTTTGTGTGTAGCTTTAATATAACCAATAAGGTGGGGAAACGCTAAAAATTTGGAATTTGGAGGCTAATACGATTAGCTTACTGCGTGAGATTTGCAACACAGCTTGTATTTTTGTGGGAGATTTCGGGTTAATGAAGGAGGTACCATCTCTAGTGCTCCAAAAGGGCTGGAACTTTGTGGGTAGCTTTAATATAACCAATAAGGTGGGGAAACACTAAAAAATTGGAATTTAGAGGCTAATACGATCAGCTTACCCCGTGAGATTTGCAACACGTCTTATATTTTTGTGGGAAATTTCGGGTTAATGAAGGAGGTACCATTTCTAGTGCTCTAAAAGGGTTGGAACTTTGTGTGTAGCTTTAATATAACCAATAAGGTGGGGAAACACTAAAAATGGGAATTTAGAGGCTAATACGATCAGCTTACCCCGTGAGATTTGCAACACGGCTTGTATTTCTGTTGGAGATTCCGGGTTCATGAAGGAGGTACCATCTCTAGTGATCCAAAAAGGCTGAAACTTTGTGGGTAGCTTTAATATAACTAATAAGGTGGGGAAACTCTAAAAATTGGTAATTTGGAGGCTAATACGATCAGCTTACCGCGTGAGATTTGCAACACGGCTTGTATTTTTGTGGGAGATTTCGGGTTAATGAAGGAGGTACCATCTCTAGTGCTCCAAAAGGGCTGAAACTTTGTGGGTAGCTTTAATATAACCAATAAGGTGGGGAAACGCTAAAAAACGGCATTTAGAAGCTAATACGATCAGCTTACGGCGTGAGATTTGCAACACGACTTGTATTTCTATGGGAGATTTCAGGTTAATGAAGGAGGTACCATTTCTAGTGCTCCAAAAGGGTTGGAACTTTGTGTGTAGCTTTAATATAACAAATAAGGTAGGGAAACACTAAAAAATTGGAATTTAGAGGCTAATACGATCAGCTTACCCCGTGAGATTTGCAACACGGCTTGTATTTTTATGGGAGATTTCGGGTTAATGAAGGAGGTACCATCTCTAGTGCTCCAAAACGGCTGAAACTTTGTGGGTAGCTTTAATATAACCAATAAGGTGGGGAAACGCTAAAAAATTAGAATTTGGAGACTAATACGATCAGCTTACCCCGTGAGATTTGCAACACGGCTTGTATTTCTGTGGAAGATTGCGGATTAATGAAGGAGGTACCATCTCTAGTGCTCCAAAAGGGCTGAAACTTTGTGGGTAGCTTTAATATGACTAATAAGGTGGGGAAACTCTAAAAAATAGGAATTTGGAGGCTAATACGATCAGCTTACCGCGTGAGCTTTGCAACACGACTTGTATTTTTGTGGGAGATTTCGGGTTAATGAAGGAGGTACCATCTCTAGTGCTCCAAAAGGGATGAAACTTTGTGGGTAGCTTTAATATAACCAATAAGGTGGGGAAACGCTAAAAAACGGCATTTAGAAGCTAATGAGATCAGCTTACGGCGTGAGATTTGCAACACGACTTATATTTCTATGGGAGATTTCAGGTTAATGAAGGAGGTACCATCTCTAGTGCTCCAAAAGGGCTGAATCTTTGTGGGTAGCTTTAATATGACTGATAAGGTGGGGAAACTCTAAAAAATGGGAATTTGAAGGCTAATACGATCAACTTACCGCGTGAGATTTGCAACACGGCTTGTATTTTTGTGGAAGATTTCGGGTTAATTAAGGAGGTACCATCTCTAGTGCTCCAAAAGGGCTTGAACTTTGTGGGTAGCTTTAATATAACCAATAAGGTGGGGAAACACTAAAAAATTGGAATTTAGAGGCTAATACGATCAGCTTACCCCGTGAGATTTGCAACACGGTTTGTATTTTTGTGGGAGATTTCGGGTTAATGAAGGAGGTACCATCTCTAGTGCTCCAAAAGAGCTGAAACTTTGTGGGTAGCTTTAATATAACCAATAAGGTGTGGAAACACTAAAAAATTGGAATTTAGAGGCTAATACGATCAGCTTACCCCGTGAGATATGCAACACGGCTTGTATTTTTGTGGGAGATTTCGGGTTAATGAAGAAGGTATCATCTCTAGTGCTCCAAAACGGCTGAAACTTTGTGGGTAGCTTTAATATAACCAATAAGGTGGGGAAACGCTAAAAAATTAGAATTTGGAGGCCAATACCATCAGCTTACCCCGTGAGATTTGCAACACGGCTTGTATTTCTCTTGGAGATTGCGGGTTCATGAAGGAGGTACCATCTCTAGTGCTCCAAAAGGGCTGAAACTTTGTGGGTAGCTTTAATATAACTAATAAGGTGGGGAAACTCTAAAAAATGGGAATTTGGAGGCTAATACGATCAGCTTACCGCGTGAGATTTGTAACACGGCTTTTATTTTCGAGGGAGATATCGAGTTAATGAAGGAGGTACCATCTCTAGTGCTCCAAAAGGGCTGAAACTTTGTGGGTAGCATTAATATAACCAATAAGGTGGTAAAAAGCTAAAAAAATTGGCATTTAGAGGCTAATACGATCAGCTTACGGCGTGAGATTTGCAACACGGCTTGTATTTCTGTAGGAGATTTCGGGTTAAGGAAGGAGGTACCATCTCTAGTGCTCCAAAAGGGCTGAATCTTTGTGGGTAGCTTTAATATGACTAATAAGGTGGGGTAACTCTAAAAAATGGGAATTTGGAGGCTAATACGATCAGCTTACCGCGTGAGATTTGTAACACGGCTTGTATTTTCGAGGGAGATTTCGAGTTAGTGAAGGAGGTACCATCTCTAGTGCTCCAAAAGGGCTGAAACTTTGTGGGTAGCATTAATATAACCAATAAGGTGGGAAAAAGCTAAAAAATTGGCATTTAGAGGCTAATACGATCAGCTTACGGCGTGAGATTTGCAACACGGCTTGTATTTCTCTTGGAGATTTCGGGTTAATGAAGGAGGTACCATCTCTAGTGCTCCAAAAGGGCTGAATCTTTGTTGGTAGCTTTAATATGACTAATAAGGTGAGGAAACACTAAAAAATGGGAATTTAGAGGCTAATACGATCAGCTTACGGCGTGAGATTTGCAACACGGCTTGTATTTTTGTGGGAGATTTCGGGTTAATGAAGGAGGTATCATCTCTAGTGCTCCAAAAGGGCTTAAACTTTGTGTGTAGCTTTAATATAACCAATAAGGTGGGGAAACACTAAAAATTTGGAATTTGGAGGCTAATACGATCAGCTTACCGCGTGAGATTTGCAACACGGCTTGTATTTTTGTTGGAGATTTCGGGTTAATGAAGGAGGTACCATCTCTAGTGCTCCAAAAGGGCTTGAACTTTGTGGGTAGCTTTAATATAACCAATAAGGTGGGGAAACACTAAAAAATTGGAATTTAGAGGCTAATACGATCAGCTTACCCCGTGAGATTTGCAACACGGCTTGTATTTTTGTGGGAGATTACGGGTTAATGAAAGAAGTGCCATTTCTCGTGCTCCAAAAGGACTGAAACTTTGTGGGTAGCTTTAATATAACCAATAAGGTGGGGAAACGCAAAAAAATGGGAATTTGGAGGCTAATACGATCAGCTTACCGTGTGAGATTTGCAACACGGCTTGTATTTTTGTGGGAAATTTCGGGTTAATGAAGGAAGTGTCATTTCTAGTGCTTCAAGAGGGCTGAAACTTTGTGGATAGATCTAATATAACCAATAAGGTGGGGAAACGCAAAAAAATGGGAATTTAGAGGCTAATACGATCAGCTTACCGCGTGAGATTCCAACACGGCTTGTATTTTTATGGGAGATTTCGGGTTAATTAAGGAAGTGTCATTTCTATTGCTCCAAAAGGACTGAAATTTTGTGGTTAGCTATAATATAATCAATAAGGTGGGGAAACGCTAAAAAATGGGAATTTGAAGGCTAATACGACCAGCTCACCGCGTGAGATTTGCAACCCGACTTTTATTTTTGGAGGAGATTTCGGGTTAATGAAGGAATTGCCATTTCTAGTGCTCCAAGAGGGCTGAAACTTTGTGGGTAGCTCTAATATAAACAATAAGGTGGGAAAACGCAAAAAAATGGGAATTTGGTGGCTAATACAATCAGCTTACCGCGTGAGATTTGCAACACAACTTGTATTTTTGTGGGAGATTTCGGGTTAATTAAGTAAGTGTCATTTCTAGTGCTCCAAGAGGGCTGAAACTTTGTGGATAGCTCTAACATAACCAATAAGGTGGGGAAACGCAAAAAAATTGTAATTTAGAGGATAATACGGTCAGCTTACCGCGTGAGATTTGCAACACGGCTTGTATTTTTAGGGGAGATTTCGGGTTAATTAAGGAAGTGTCATTTTTAGTGCTACAAAAGGACTGAAACATTATGGGTAGCTCTAATATAACCAATAAGGTGGGGAAACGCTAAAAAATTGGAATTTGGAGGTTACTACGATGAGCTTACCGCTTTAGATTTGCAACACTACTTGTATTTTTTGAGGAGATTTCGGGTTAATGAAGGAAGTGCAATTTCTAATGCTCCAAGAGGGCTGAAACTTTGTGAGTAGCTCTAATATAACCAATAAGGTTGGGAAACGCACAAAAATGGGAATTTGGAGGCTAATACGATCAGCTTACTGTGTGAGATTTTCAACAAGGCTTTTATTTTTGTGGGAGATTTCGGGTTAATTAAGGAAGTGCTATTTCTAGTGCTCAAAAAGGACTGAAACTTTGTGGGTAGCTCTAATATAACCAATAAGGTGGGGAAACGCAAAAAAATGGGACTTTGGAACCTATTACGATTAGCTTACCGTGTGAGATTTGCAACACGGCTTGTATTTTTGTAAGAGATTTCGGGTTAATGAAGGAAGTGTCATTTCTAGTGCTCCAAAAAGACTGAAACTTTGTGGGTAGATCTAATATAACCAATAAGGTGGGGAAACACAAAAAAATGAGAATTTGGAGGCTAATACAATCAGCTTACCGCTTTAGATTTGCAACACGGCTTGTATTTTTGGGGGAGATTTCGGGTTAATGAATGAAGTGTCATTTCTAGTGCTCCAAGAGGGTTGAAACTTTGTGGGTAGCTCTATTATAACCAATATGGTGGGGAGACGCAAAAAAATGGGAATTTGGAAGCTATTACGTTCAGCTTACCGTGTGAGATTTGCAACACGCTTTGTATTTTTGTGAGAGATTTCGGGTTAATGAAGGAAGTGTCATTTCTAGTGCTCTAAAAGGACTGAAACTTTGTGGATAGCTCTAATATAACCAATAAGGTGGGGAAACGCTAAAAAATGGGAATTTGGAGGTTAATACGATCAGCTTACCGCTTTAGATTTGCAACACTGATTGTATTTTTGGAGGAGATTTCGGGCTAATGAAGGAAGTGCAATTTCTAGTGCTCCAAGAGGGCAGAAACTTTGTGGGTAGCTCTAATATAACCAATAAGGTGGGGAAACGCAAAAAATGGGAATTTGGAGGCTAATACGATTAGCTTACCGTGTGAGATTTGCAACACGGCTTGTATTTTTGTAAGAGATTTCGGGTTAATTAAGGAAGTGCCATTTTCTAGTGCTCCAAAAAGGATGAAACTTTGTGGGTGGCTCTAATATAACCAATAAGGTGGGGAAACGCTAAAAAATTAGAATTCCGAGGGTAATACGATAAGCTTACTGTGTGAGATTTGCAAAACAGCTTGTATTTTTGTGGGAGATTTCGGATTAATGAAGGAAGTGTCATTTCTAGTGCTCCAAAAGGACTGAAACTTTGTGGGTAGCTCTAATATAACAAATAAGGTGTGGAAACGCTAAAAAATGGGAATTTGAAGGTTAATACGATCAGCTCACCGCGTGAGATTTGCAACACGGCTTGTATTTTTGGGGAAATTTCGGGTTAATGAAGGAAGTGTCATTTCTAGTGCTCCAAGAGGGCTGAAACTTTGTGGGTAGCTCTAATATAACAAATAAGGTGGGGAAATGCAAAAAAATGAGAATTTGAAGGCTAATACAATCAGCTTATCGAGTGAGATTTGCAACATGACTTGTATTTTTGTGGGAGATTTCGGGTAAATTAAGGAAGTGTCATTTCTAGTGCTCCAAGAGGGCTGAAACTTTGTGGATAGATCTAATATAACCAATAATGTGGGGAAACGCAAAATAATGGGAATTTGGAGGTTAATACGATCACCTTACCGCTTTAGATTTGCAACACGGCTTGTATTTTTGGGGGAGATTTCGGGTTAATGAATGAAGTGTCATTTCTATTGCTCCAAGAGGGTTAAAACTTTGTGGGTAGCTCTAATATAACCAATATGGTGGGGAAACGCAAAAAAATGGGAATTTGGAAGCTATTACGATCAGCTTACAGTGTGAGATTTGTAACACGTCTTGTATTTTTGTAAGAGACTTCGGGTTAATGAAGGAAGTGTCATTTCTAGTTCTCCAAAAAGGCTGAAACTTTGTGTATAGCTCTAATATAACCAATTAGGTGGGGAAACACTAAAAAATTGGAATTTGGAGGCTAATACGATAAGCTTACCGCGTGAGATTTGCAATACGGCTTGTATTTTTGTTGGAGATTTCGGGTTAACGAAAGAAGTGTCATTTCTAGTGCTCCAAATAGACTGAAACTTTGTGGTTAGCTCTAATATAACCAATAAGGTGGGGAAAAGCTAAAAAATGGGAATTTGTAGGCTAATACGATCAGCTTACCGCGAGAGATTTGCAACACGGCTTGTATTTTTGGAGGAGATTTCGGGTTAATGATGGAAGTGCCATTTCTAGTGCTCCAAGAGGGTTGAAACTTTGTGGGTAGCTCTAATATAACCAATATGGTGGGGAGACGCAAAAAAATGGGAATTTGGAAGCTATTGCGTTCAGCTTACCGTGTTAGATTTGCAACACGTTTTGTATTTTTGTAAGAGATTTCGGGTTAATGAAGGAAGTGCCATTTCTAGTTCTCCAAAATGGCTGAAACTTTGTGGGTAGCTCTAATATAACCAATTAGGTGGGGAAATGCTAAAAAATTGGAATTTGGAGGCTTATACGATAAGCTTACCGCGTGAGATTTGCAACACGGCTTGTATTTTTGTGGGAGATTTCGGGTTAATGAAACAAGTGTCATTTCTAGTGCTCCAAATAGACTGAAACTTTGTGGTTAGCTCTAATATAAACAATAAGGTGGGGAAACGCTAAAAAATGGGAATTTGTAGGCTAATACGATCAGCTTACCGCGTGAGATTTGCAACACGGCTTGTATTTTTGGAGGAGATTTCGGGTTAATGAAGGAAATGCCATTTCTAGTGCTCCAAGAGGGCTGAAACTTTTTGGATAGCTCTAATATAACCAATAAGGTGGGGAAACGCAAAAAAAATGGGAATTTGGAGGTTAATACGATCAGCTTACCGCTTTAGATTTGCAACACGGCTTGTATTTTTGGGGGAGATTTCGGGTTAATGAAGGAAGTGCCATTTCTAGTGCTCCAAGAGGGCTGACACTTTGTGGGTAGCTCTAATATAACCAATAAGGTGGGGAAACGCAAAAAAATGGGAATTTGGAGGCTAATACGATCAGCTTACCGCGTGAGATTGCAACACGGCTTGTATTTTTGTGGGAGATTTCGGGTTAATTAAGGAAGTGCCATTTCTAGTGCTCCAAAAGGACTGAGACTTTGTGGTTAGCTATAATATAATCAATAAGGTGGGGAAACGCTAAAAAATGGGAATTTGAAGGCTAATACGACCAGCTCACCGCGTGAGATTTGCATCACGGCTTTTATTTTTGGAGGAGATTTCGGGTTAATGAAGGAATTGCCATTTCTAATGTTCCAAGAGGGCTGAAACTTTGTGGGTAGCTCTAATATAACCAATAAGGTGGGGAAACGCAAAAAATTGGGATTTTGGTGGCTAATACAATCAGCTTACCGCGTGAGATTTGCAACACGACTTGTATTTTTGTGGGAGATTTCGGGTTAATTAAGGAAGTGTCATTTCTAGTGCTCCAAGAGGGCTGAAACTTTGTGGATAGCTCTAATATAACCAATAAGGTGGGGAAACGCAAAAAAAATGGGAATTTAGAGGCTAATACGGTCAGCTTACCGCGTGAGATTTGCAACACGGCTTGTATTTTTGGGGGAGATTTCGGGTTAATGAAGGAAGTGTTATCTTCAGTGCTCCAAAAGGACTGAAACTTTATGGGTAGCTCTAATATAACCAATAAGGTGGGGAAACGCTAAAAAATTGGAATTTGGGGGTTAATACGATCAGCTTACCGCTTTAGATTTGCAACACTGCTTGTATTTTTGGAGGAGATTTCGGGTTAATGAAGGAAGTGCAATTTCTAGTGCTCCAAGAGGGCTGAAACTTTGTGGGTAGCTCTAATATAACCAATAAGGTTGGGAAACGCACAAAAATGGCAATTTAGAGGCTAATACGATCAGCTTACTGTGTGAGATTTGCAACAAGGCTTGTATTTTTGTGGGAGATTTCGGGTTAATTAAGGAAGTGTCATTTCTAGTGCTCCAAAAGGACTGAAACTTTGTGGGTAGCTCTAATATAACCAATAAGGTGGGGAAACGCAAAAAAATGGGACTTTGCAAGCTATTACGATCAGCTTACCGTGTGAGATTTGCAACACGGCTTGTATTTTTGTGAGAGATTTCGGGTTAATGAAGGAAGTTTCATTTCTAGTGCTCCAAAAAGGCTGAAACTTTGTGGGTAGCTCTAATATAACCAATAAGGTATGGAAACACAAATAAATGGGAATTTAGAGGCTAATACGATAAGCTTACCGTGTGAGATTTGCAACACGGCTTTATTTTTGTAAGAGATTTCGGGTTAATGAAGGAAGTTTCATTTCTAGTGCTCCAAAAAGGCTGAAACTTTGTGGGTAGATCTAATATAACCAATAAGGTGGGGAAACGCAAAAAAATGGGAATTTGGAGCCTAATACAATCAGCTTACCGCTTGAGATTTTTGCAACACGACTTTTATTTTCGTGGGAGATTTCGGGTTAATGAAGGTAGTGTCATTTCTAGTGCTCCAAGAGGGCTGAAACTTTGTGGATAGATATAATATAACCAATAAGGCGGGGAAACGCAAAAAAATGGGAATTTGAAGGTTAATACGATCAGCTTACCGCTTTAGATTTGCAACACGGCTTGTATTTTTGGGGGAGATTTCGGGTTAATGAATGAAGTGTCATTTCTAGTGCTCCAAGAGGGTTGAAACTTTGTGGGTAGCTCTAATATAACCAATATGGTGGGGAAACGCAAAAAAATGGGAATTTTGAAGCTATTACGATCAGCTTACCGTGTGAGATTTGTAACACGTCTTGTATTTTTGTAAGAGATTTCGGGTTAATGAAGGAAGTGTCATTTCTAGTTCTCCAAAAAGGCTGAAACTTTGTGGGTAGCTCTAATATAACCAATTAGGTGGGGAAACACTAAAAAATTGGAATTTGGAGGCTAATACGAAAAGCTTACCGCGTGAGATTTGCAACACGGCTTGTATTTTTATTGGAGATTTCGGGTTAATGAAAGAAGTGTCATTTCTAGTGCTCCAAATAGACTGAAACTTTGTGGTTAGCTCTAATATAACCAATAAGGTGGGGAAACGCTAAAAAATGGGAATTTGTAGGCTAATACGATCAGCTTACCGCGTGAGATTTGCAACACGACTTGTATTTTTGGAGGAGATTTCGGGTTAATGAAGGAAGTGCCATTTCTAGTGCTCCAAGAGGGCTGAAACTTTTTGGATAACTCTAATATAACCAATAAGGTGGGGAAACGCAAAAAAATGGGAATTCGGAGGTTAATACGATCAGCTTACCGCTTTAGATTTGCAACACGGCTTGTATTTTTGGGGGAGATTTCGGGTTAATGAAGGAAGTGTCATTTCTAAAGCTCCAAGAGGGCTGAAACTTTGTGGGTAGCTCTAATATAACCAATAAGGTTGGGAAACGCAAAAAAATGGGAATTTGGAAGCTAATACGATCAGCTTACTATGTAAGATTTGCAACAAGGCTTGTATTTTTGTGAGAGATTTCGGGTTAATGAAGGAAGTGCCATTTCTAGTGCTCTAAAAGGACTGAAACTTTGTGGATAGCTCTAATATAACCAATAAGGTGGGGAAACGCTAAAAAATGGGAATTTGGAGGTTAATACGATCAGCTTACCGCTTTAGATTTGCAACACTAATTGTATTTTTGGAGGAGATTTCGGGTTAATGAAGGAAGTGCAATTTCTAGTGCTCCAAGAGGGCAGAAACTTTGTGGGTAGCTCTAATATAACCAATAAGGCGGGGAAAAGCAAAAAATGGGAATTTGGAGGCTAATACGATTAGCTTACCGTGTGAGATTTGCAACACGGCTTGTATTTTTGTAAGAGATTTCGGGTTAATTAAGGAAGTGCCATTTTCTAGTGCTCCAAAAAGGATGAAACTTTGTGGGTGGCTCTAATATAACCAATAAGGTGGGGAAACGCTAAAAAATTGGAATTTGGAGGCTAATACGATCAGCTTACCGCCTGAGATTTGCAACACGGTTTGTATTTTTGTGGGAGATTTCGGGTTAATGAAAGAAGTGCCATTTCTCGTGCTCCAAAAGGACTGAAACTTTGTGGGTAGCTCTAATATAACCAATAAGGTGGAGAAACGCAAAAAAATGTGAATTTAGAGGCTAATACGATCAGCTTACCGTGTGAGATTTGCAACACGGCTTGTATTTTTGTGAGAGATTTCGGGTTAATGAATGCAGTGCCATTTCTAGTGCTCCAAAAAAGATGAAACTTTGTGGGTAGCTCTAATATAACCAATAAGGTGGGGAAACGCTAAAAAATTGGAATTTCGAGGGTAATACGATAAGCTTACTGCGTGAGATTTGCAAAATAGCTTGTATTTTTGTGGGAGATTTCGGATTAATGAAGGAAGTGTCATTTCTAGTGCTCCAAAAGGACTGAAACTTTGTGGGTAGCTCTAATATAACCAATAAGGTGTGGAAACGCTAAAAAATGGGAATTTGAAGGCTAATACGATCAGCTCACCGCGTGAGATTTGCAACACGGCTTGTATTTTTGGGGAAATTTCGGGTTAATGAAGGAAGTGTCATTTCTAGTGCTCCAAGAGGGCTGAAACATTGTGGGTAGCGCTAATATAACAAATACGGTGGGGAAATGCAAAAAAATGAGAATTTGAAGGCTAATACAATCAGCTTATCGCGTGAGATTTGCAACATGACTTGTATTTTTGTGGGAGATTTCGGGTAAATTAAGGAAGTGTCATTTCTAGTGCTCCAAGAGGGCTGAAACTTTGTGGATAGATCTAATATAACCAATAATGTGGGGAAACGCAAAATAATGGGAATTTGGAGGTTAATACGATCAGCTTACCGCTTTAGATTTGCAACACGGCTTGTATTTTTGGGGGAGATTTCGGGTTAATGAATGAAGTGTCATTTCTATTGCTCCAAGAGGGTTAAACCTTTGTGGGTAGCTCTAATATAACCAATATGGTGGGGAAACGCAAAAAAATGGGAATTTGGAAGCTATTACGATCAGCTTACCATGTGAGATTTGTAACACGTCTTGTATTTTTGTAAGAGATTTCGGGTTAATGAAGGAAGTGTCATTTCTAGTTCTCCAAAAAGGCTGAAACTTTGTGGGTAGCTCTAATATAACCAATTAGGTCGGGAAACGCTAAAAAATTGGAATTTGGAGGCTAATACGATAAGCTTACCGCGTGAGATTTGCAATACGGCTTGTATTTTTGTTGGAGATTTCGGGTTAATGAAAGAAGTGTCATTTCTAATGCTCCAAATAGACTGAAACTTTGTGGTTAGCTCTAATATAACCAATAAGGTGGGGAAACGCTAAAAAATGGGAATTTGTAGGCTAATACGATCAGCTTACCGCGTGAGATTTGCAACACGGCTTGTATTTTTGGAGGAGATTTCGGGTTAATGAAGGAAGTGCCATTTCTAGTGCTCCAATAGGGCTGAAACTTTTTGGATAATTCTAATATAACCAATAAGGTGGGGAAACGCAAAAAAATGGGAATTCGGAGGTTAATACGATCAGCTTACCGCTTTAGATTTAAAACACGGCTTGTATTTTTGGGGGAGATTTCGGGTTAATGAAGGAAGTGTCATTTCTAGAGCTCCAAGAGGGCTGAAACTTTGTGGGTAGCTCTAATATAACCAATAAGGTAGGGAAACGCAAAAAAATGGGAATTTGGAGGCTAATACGATCAGCTTACTATGTAAGATTTGCAACAAGGCTTGTATTTTTGTGGGAGATTTCGGGTTAATGAAGAAAGTGTCATTTCTGGTGCTCTAAAAGGACTGAAACTTTGTGGGTAGCTCTAATATAACCAATAAGGTGGGGAAACGTAAAAAAATGGGAATTTGGAAGCAATTACGACCAGCTTACCGTGTGACATTTGCAATACGGCTTGTATTTTTGTGAGAGATTTCGGGTTAATAAAGGAAGCGCCTTTTCTAGTGCTCCAAAAAGGCTGACACTTTGTGGGTAGCTCTAATATAACCAATAAGGTGGGGAAACACAAATAAATGGGAATTTGGAAGCAATTACGACCAGCTTACCGTGTGACATTTGCAACACGGCTTGTATTTTTGTTAGAGATTTCGGATTAATGAAGGAAGTGCCATTTCTAGTGCTCCAAAATGGCTGAAACTTTGTGGGTAGCTCTAATATAACCAATAAGGTGGGGAAACGCTAAAAAATTGGAATTTCGAGGGTAATACGATAAGCTTACTACGTGAGATTTGCAACACAGCTTGTATTTTTGTGGGAGATTTCGGATTAATGAAGGAAGTGTCATTTCTAGTGCTCCAAAAGGACTGAAACTTTGTGGGTCGATCTAATATAACCAATAAGGTGTGGAAACGCTAAAAAATGGGAATTTGAAGGCTAATACGATCAGCTCACCGCGTGAGATTTGCAACACGGCTTGTATTTTTGGGGAAATTTCGGGTTAATGAAGGAAGTGTCATTTCTAGTGCTCCAAGAGGGCTGAAACTTTGTGGGTAGCTCTAATATAACAAATAAGGTGGGGAAATGAAAAAAAATAAGAATTTGGAGGCTAATACAATCAGCTTATCGCGTGAGATTTGCAACATGACTTGTATTTTTGTGGGAGATTTCGGGTTAATGAAGGAAGTGTCATTTCTAGTGCTCCAAGAGGGCTGAAACTTTGTGGATAGATCTAATATAACCAATAAGGTGGGGAAACGCAAAATAATGGGAACTTGGAGGTTAATACGATTAGCTTACCTCATTTGATTTGCAACACGGCTTGTATTTTTGGGGGAGATTTCAAGTTAATGAAGGAAGTGTCATTTCTAGTGCTCCAAGAGGGCTGACACTTTGTGGGTAGCTCTAATATAACCAATAAGGTGGGGAAACGCAAAAAAATGGAAATTTGGAAGCTAATACGATCAGCTTACCGTGTGAGATTTGCAACACGGCTTTTATTTTTGTGGGAGATTTCGTGTTAATGAAGGAAGTGTCATTACTAGTGCTCCAAAAGGACTGAAACTTTGTTTGTAGCTCTAATATAACCAATAAGGTGTGGAAACGCTAAAAAATGGGAATTTTAAGGCTAATACGATCAGCTCACCGCGTGAGATTTGCAACACGGCTTGTATTTTTAGGAAAATTTCGGGTTAATGAAGGAAGTGTCATTTCTATTGCTCCAAGAGAGCTGAAACTTTGTGGGTAGCTCTAATATAACAAATAAGGTGGGGAAACGCAAAAAAAATGGGAATTTCGAGGCTAATACAATCAGCTTACCGCGTGAGATTTGCAACACGACTTGTATTTTTGTGGGAAATTTGGGGTTAATGAAGGAAGTGTTATTTCTAGTGCTCCAAGAGGGATGAAACTTTGTGGATAGATCTAATATAACCAATAAGGTGGAGAAACGCAAAAAAAAAAAGAATTTGGAGGCTAATACAATCAGCTTACCGCGTGAGATTTGCAAAACGACTTGTATTTTTGTGGTAGATTTCGGGTTAATGAATAAAGTGTCATTTCTATTGCTCCAAGAGGGCTGCAACTTTGTGGATAGCTCTAATATAACCAATAAGGTGGGGAAACACAAAAAAATGAGAATTTGGAGGGTAATACGATTATCTTACCGTGTGAGATTTGCAACACGGCTTGTATTTTTGTGGGAGATTTCGGGTTAATAAAGGAAGTGCCATTGCTAGTGCTCCAAAAACTCCGAAACTTTGTGGGTGGCTCTAATATAACTAATAATGTGGATAAACGCTAAAAATGGGAATTTAGAGGCTAATACAATTAGCTTACCGCTTGAGATTTGCATCACGACTTGTATTTTTGTGGAAGATTTCGGGTTAATGAAGGAATTGCCATTTATAGTGCTCCAAAAGGTCCGAAACTTTGTGGGTAGCTCTAATATAACAAATAAGGTGCGGAAACGCTAAAAATGGGAATTTAGAGGCTAATACAATCAGCTTACCGTGTGAGATTTGCAACACGGCTTGTATTTTTGGAGGAGATTTCGGGTTAATGAAGGAAGTCCCATTTCTAGTGCTACTAAAAGGCTGAAACTTTGTGGGTAGCTCTAATATAACCAATAAGGTGGTGAAACGCAAAAAAATGGGAATTTAGAGGCTAATACGATCAGCTTACCATGTGAGATTTGCAACACGGCTTTTATTTTTGTGAGAGATTTCGGGTTAATGAAGGAAGTGTCATTTCTAGTGCTCCAAAAAGGCTGAAACTTTGTGGGTAGCTCTAATATAACCAAAAGGGTGGGGAAACGCTAAAAAATTGGAATTTGGAGGCTAATACGATAAGCTTACCGCGTGAGATTTGCAACACTACTTGTATTTTTGTGGGAGATTTCGGGTTAATAAAGGAAGTGTCATTTCTAGTTCTCCAAGAGGGCTGAAACTTTGTGGAAAGATCTAATATAACCAATAAGGTGGGAAAACGCAAAAAAATTGGAATTTGGAGGTTAATACGATCAGCTTACCGCTTTAGATTTGCAACACGTCTTGTATATTTGTGGGAGATTTCGGATTAATGAAGGAAGTGTCATTTCTAGTGCTCCAAGAGGGCTTAAACTTTGTGGGTAGCTCTAATATAACCAATAAGGTGGGTAAACGCAAAAAATGGGAATTTGGTGGCTAATACGATCAGCTTACCGTGTGAGATTTGCAACACGGCTTGTATTTTTGTTAGAGATTTCGGATTAATGAAGGAAGTGCCATTTCTAGTGCTCCAAAAAGGCTGAAACTTTGTGGGTAGCTCTAATATAACCAATAAGGTGGGGAAACGCTAAAAAATTGGAATTTGGAGGCTAATACGATAAGCTTACCTCGTGAGATTTGCAACACATCTTGTATTTTTATGGGAGATTTCGGATTAATGAAGGAAGTGCCATTTTAGTGCTAAAAAAATTGGAATTTGGATGCTAATACAATCAGCTTACCACGTGAGATTTGCAACACGACTTTTATTTTTGTGAGAGATTTTAGGTTAATGAAGGAAGTGCTATTTCTAGTGCTCCAAGAGCTACTGAAAGTTTGTGGGTAGCTCTAATATAACCAATAAGGTGGGGAAACGCAAAATAATGGGAATTTGGAGGTTAATACGATCAGCTTACCGCTTGAGATTTGCAACACGGCTTGTATTTTTGGGGGAGATTTCGGGTTAATGAAGGAAGTGTCATTTCTAGTGCTCCAAGAGGGCTGAAACTTTGTGGGTAGCTCTAATATAACCAATAAGGTGGGGAAGCGCTAAAAATTTGGAATTTGGAGGCTAATACGATAAGCTTACCGCGTGAGATTTGCAACACGGCTAGTATTTTTGTGCGAGATTTCGGGTTAATGAAGGTAGTGTCATTTCTAGTGCTCCAATAGGGCTGAAACTTTGTGGTTAGCTCTAATATAACTAATAAGGTGGGGAAACGCGAAAAAATAGGAATTTGGATGCTAATACGATCAGCTTACCGTGTGAGATTTGCAACACGGCTTGTATTTTTGGGGGAGATTACGGGTTAATGAAGGAAGTGCCATTTCTAATGCTCCAAGAGGGCTGAAACTTTGTGGGAAGCTCTAATATAACCAATAAGGTGGGGAAACGCTAAAAAATTGGAATTTGGAGGCTAATACGATAAGCTTACCGCGTGAGATTTGCAACACTTCTTGTATTTTTGTGCGAGATTTCGGGTTAATGAAGGAAGTGCCATTTCTAGTGCTCCAAGAGGGCTGAAACTTTGTGGTTAGCTCTAATATAACCAATACGGTGGGGACACGCAAAAACATAGGAACTTGGAGGCTAATACGATCAACTTACCGTGTGAGATTTGCAACACGACTTGTATTTTTATGGGAGATTTCGGGTTAATGAAGGAAGTGCCATTTCTAGTGCTCCAAGAGGGCTGAAACTTTGTGGTGAGCTCTAATATAATCAATAAGGTGGGGAAACGCTAAAAAAAATTGATTTCGGGTTAATGAAGAAAGTGTCATTTCTACTGCTCCAAAAAGTACGAAAGTTTGTGGGTAGCTCTAATATAACCAATAAGGTGGGGAAACGCTAAAAAATGGGAATTTGGAGACCAATACGATCAGCTTACAGCGTTATATTTGCAACACGGCTTGTATTTTTATGTTAGATTTCGGGTTAATAAAGGAAGTGTCATTTCTAGTGCTTCAAAAAGGCTGAAACTTTGTGGGTGGCTCTAATATAACTAATAAGGTGGGGAGACGCTAAAAAATTGGAATTTGGAGGCCAATAAGATCAGCATACCGCGTGAGATTTGCAACACGGCTTGTATTTTTGTGGAAGATTTCGGGTTAATGAAGGAAGTGCCATTTCTAGTGCTCCAAGAGGGCTGAAACTTTGTGTATAGCTTTAATATAACCAATAAGATGGGGAAACCAAAAAAAATGGGAATTTGGAGGCTACAGCTTACCGCATAAGATTTGCAACACGGCTTGTATTTTTGTGGGAGATTTCGGGTTAATGAAGAAAGTGTCATTTCTAGTGCTCCAAAAAGTATGAATCTTTATGGGTAGCTCTAATATATCCAATAAGGTGGGAAAACGCAAAAAATTGGGAATTTGGAGGCTAATACGATCAGCTTACCGCATGAGATTTGCAACGCGGCTTGTATTTTTGTGAGAGATTTCGGGTTAATGAAATAAGTGTCATTTCTAGTGCTCCAAAAAGTACAAAATTTGTGCGTAGCTCTAATATAACCAATAAGGTGGTGAAACTCTAAAAAATGGGAATTTAGAGGTTAATACAATCAGCTTACCGCGTGAGATTTGCAACACGGCTTGTATTATTGTGTGAGATTTCGGGTTAATAAATGAAGTGCAATTTCTGGTGCTCCAAAAAGGCTGAAACTTTTTGGGTAGCTCTAATATAACCAATAAGGTGGGGAAACGCTAAAAAACTGGAATTTGTAGGCCAATACGATCAGCTTACAGCGTTAGGTTTGCAACACGGCTTGTATTTTTGTGGGAGATTTCGGGTTAAAGAATGAAGTACCATTTCTAGTGCTCCCAAAAGGCTAAAACTTTGTGGGTAGCTCTAATATAACCAATAAAGTGGGGAAACGCTAAAAAATGGGAATTTGGAGGTTAATACAATCAGCTTACCGCGTGAGATTTGCAACACGGCTTGTATTTTTGTGGGAGATTTAGTGTTAATGCAGGAAGTGCCATTTCTAGTGCTCCAAAAAGGCTGAAACTTCGTGGGTAGCTCTAATATAACCAATAAGGTGGGGAAACGCTGAAAAATGGGAATTTGGAGTCCAACACGATCAGCTTACAGCGTTAGGTTTGCAACACGGCTTGTATTTTTGTGGGAGATTTCGGGTTAAAGAATGAAGTACCATTTCTAGTGCTCCAAAAGAACTGAAACTTTGTGGGTAGCTATAATATAATAAATAAGGTGGGGAAACGCTAAAAAATGGGAATTTGGAGGCCAATACGATCAGCTTACAACGTTAGATTTGCAACACGGATTGTATTTTTGTGTGAGATTTCGGGTTAATAAAGGAAGTGTCATTTCTAGTCCTCCAAAAAGGCTGAGAGTTTGTGAGTAGCTCTAATATAACCAATAGGGTGGTGAAACGCTAAAAAATAGGAATTTAGAGGCTAATACAATCAGCTTACCGCGTGAGATTAGCAACACGGCTTGTATTTTTGTGTGAGATTTCGGGTTAATGAAAGAAGTGTCATTTCTAGTGCTCCAAGAGGGCTGAGACTTTGTGGGTAGATCTAATATAACCAATAAGATGGGGAAACGGTAAAAATTGGGAATTTAAAGGTTATTACAATCAGCTTACCGCGTGAGATTTGCAACACGGCTTGTATTTTTGTAGGAGATTTCGGGTTAATGAATGAAGTGCAATTTCTAGTACTCCAAAAGAACTGAAAATTTGTGGGTAGCTCTAATATAACCAATAAGGTGGGGAAACGCTAAAAATGGGAATTTGGAGCCAATACGATCAGCTTACAACGTTAGATTTGCAATACGGCTTTTATTTTTGTGGGAGATTTCGGGTTAATAAAGGAAGTGTCATTTCTAGTGCTCTAAGAGAGCTGAAAATTTGTGGGTAGCTCTAATATAACCAATAAGGTGGGGAGACGCTAGAAAATTGGAATTTAAAGGCCTATAAGATAAGCATACCGCGTGAGATTTGCAACACGGCTTGTATTTTTGTGGGAAATTTCGGGTTAATGAAGGAAGTGTTATTTCTAGTGCTCCAAAAAGGCTGAAACTTTGTGTGTAGCTATAATATAACCAATAAGGTGGGGAAACGCTAAAAAATGGGAATTTGGAGGCTAATACAATCAGCTTACCGCGTGCGATTTGCAACACGTCTTGTATTTTTGTGGAAGATTTCGGGTTAATGAAGGAAGTGTCATTTCTAGTGCTCAAAGAGGGCTGAAACTTTTTGGATAGCTTTAATATTAAAAATACGGTGGGGAAACACAAAAAAATGGGAATTTGGAGACTAATACGATCAGCTTACCGCATGAGATTTGCAACACGGCTTGTATTTTTTAGAGAGATTTCGGGTTAATGAAGAAAGTGTTATTTCTAGTGCTCCAAAAAGTACGAAACTTTGTGGGTATCTCTAATATATCCAATAAGGTGGGGAAATGCAAAAAAATGGGAATTTGGAGGCTAATACGATCAGCTTACCGCATGAGATTTGCAACACGGCTTGTATTTTTGTGAGAGATTTCGGGTTAATGAAGTAAGTGTCATTTCTAGTGCTCCAAAAAGTACGAAACTTTGTGGGTAGCTCTAATATAACCAATAAGGAGGTGAAATGCTAAAAAATGGGAATTTGGAGGTTAATACAATAAGCTTACAACGTTAGATTTGCAACACGGCTTGTATTTTTGTGTGAGATTTCGGGTTAATGAAGGAATTGCCATTTCTGGTGCTCCAAAAGAACTGAAACTTTGTGGGTAGTTATAATATAACAAATAAGGTGGGGAAACGCTAAAAAATGGGAATTTGGAGGTTAATACAATCAGCTTACCGCGTGAGATTTGCAACACGGCTTATATTTTTGTGGGAGATTTCGGGTTAATGAAGGAAGTGCCATTTCTAGTGCTCCAAAAAGGCTGAAACTTTGGGGGTAGCTCTAATAAAACCAATAAGGTGGGGAAACGCTAAAAAAATGGGAATTTGGAGGCCAATACGATCAGATTACAGCATTAGGTTTGCAACACGGCTTGTATTTTTTTGGGAGATTTCGGGTTAATAAAGGTAGTGTCATTTCCAGTGCTTCAAGAGGACTGAAATTTTGTGGGTAGCTCTAATATAGCCAATAAGGTGGGGAGACGCTAAAATTGGAATTTTGAGGCCAATACGATCAGCTTACCGCGTGAGATTTGCAACACGGCTTGTATTTTTGTGGGAGATTTCGGGTTAAAGAATGAAGTACCATTTCTAGTGCTCCAAAAGAACTTAAACTTTGTCGGTAGCTGTAATATAACCAATAAGGTGGAAAACTCTAAAAAATGGGAATTTTGAGGCCAATACGATCAGCTTACAACGTTAGATTTGCAACACGGCTTGTATTTTTGTGTGAGATTTCGGGTTAATGAAGGAAGTGTCATTTCTAGTGCTCCAAAAAGGCTGAGACTTTGTGGGTAGCTCTAATATAACCAATAGGGTGGGGAAACGCTAAAAAATAGGAATTTAGAGGCTAATACAATCAGCTTACCGCGTGAGATTTGCAACACGACTTGTAATTTTGTAGGAGATATAGGGTTAATGAAGGAAGTGTCATTTCTAGTGCTCCAAAAGGACTGAAACTTTATGGGTATCTCTAATATAACCAATAAGGAGGGGAAACACTAAAAAATGGGAATTTGAAGGCTAATACGATCAGCTTTCCGCGTGAGATTTGCAACACGGCTTGTATTTTTGTGGGAGATATCTGGTTAATAAAGGAAGTGTCATTTCTAGTGCTCCAAAAGGACTAAAACTTTATGGGTAGCTCTAATATAACCAATAAGGAGGGGAAACACTAAAAAGTGGGAATTTGAATGCTAATACCATCAGCTTTCCGCGTGAGATTTGCAACACGGCTTGTATTTTTGTGGGAGATTTCGGGTTAATGAAGGAAGTGCCATTTCTAGTGCTCCAAAAAGGCTGAATCTTTGTGGGTAGCTCTAATATAACCAATAAGGTGGGGAAACGCTAAAAAATTGGAATTTGGAGGCTAATATGATAAGTTTACCGCGTGAGATTTGCAACACGACTTGTATTTTTGTGGGAGATATCGGGTTAATGAAGGAAGTGTCATTTCTAGTGTTCCAAAAGGACTGAAACTTTATGGGTAGCTCTAATATAACCAATAAGGAGGGGAAACACTAAAAGAAGGGAATTTGAAGGCTAATACGATCAGCTTTCCGCGTGAGATTTGCAACACGCCTTGTATTTTTGGGGGAGATTTCGGGTTAATGAAAGAAGTGCCACTTCTAGTGCTCTAAGAGGGCTGAAATTTTGTGGGTAGCTCTAATATTACCAATAAGGTGGGGAAACACTAAAATATGGGAATTTGGAGGCTAATACGATCAACTTACCGCGTGAGATTTGCAACATGGCTTGTATTTTTGTGGGAGATTTCGGGTTAATGAATGAAGTGCCATTTCTAGTGCTCCAAAAATGCTAAAACTTTGTGGGTAGCTCTAATATAACCAATAAGGTGGGGAAACGGAAAAAAATGGGAATTTGGAGGCTAATACAATCAGCTTACCGCGTGAGATTTGCAACACGGCTTGTATTTTGGTGGGAGATTTCGGGTTAATGAATGAAGTGCCATTTCTAGTGCTCCAAAAGAACTGAAACTTAGTGGGTAGATCTAATATAACCAATAAGGTGGGGAAACGCTAAAAATGGGAATTTGGAGGCCAATACGATCAGCTTACAACGTGAGATTTGCAACACGGCTTGTATTTTTGCGGGAGATTTCGGGTTAATGAAGGAAATGCCATTTATAGTGCTCCAAGAGGGCTGAAACTTTGTGGGAAGCTATAATATAATCAATATGGTGGGGAAATGCTAAAAATTGGGAATTTGGAGGCTAATACGGTCACCTTACCGCGTGAGATTTGCAACACGGCTTGTAGTTTTGTGGGAGATTTCTAGTTAATGAAGAAAGTGTCATTTCTAGTGCTCCAAAAAGGCTGAAACTTTGTCGGTAGCTCTAATATAACCAATAAGGTAGGGAAACGCTAAAAAATTGGAATTTAGAGGCTAATTCAATCAGCTTACCGCGTGAGATTTGCAACACGACTTGTATTTTTGTGGGAAATTTCGGGTTAATGAATGAAGTGCCATTTCTAGTGCTCCAAAAGAACTGAAACTTTGTGGGTAGATCTAATATAACCAATAAGGTGGGGAAACGCTAAAAATTGGAATTTGGAGGCCAATACGATCAGCTTACATCGTGAGATTTGCAACACGGCTTGTATTTTTGTGGGAGATTTCGGGTTAATGAAGTAAGTGTCATTTCTAGTGCTCCAAAAAGGCTGAAACTTTGTGGGTAGCTCTAATATAACCAATAAGGAGGGGAAACACCAAAAAATGGGAATTTGGAGGCTAATACGATCAGCTTACCCCATGAGCTGATTTGCAACACGGCTTGTATTATTATATGATGTAACATATAATAATATAATTAAAGTGTTTACCTCTTAGGATTTAATAAAATGAATAACACATGGTGATGAAACATCATGATACAATATATCAAGTTATGTTGGATTAATCTTTCTATTTAATTTAATTGATAGTTGTGTTGATCCATTAATCAATCATAAGTATTTTATTTTACTTGCATTATTATGTTAATTTCTTGATCTATGATTTCAAATCTAGGTTCTTCTTCATATAGATATGTTAAACTTTCTCGTTTAAAGTTGAATTAGCCACATGTTGTGTATACACTTAATGATGATGTTATTAGAATTACATACTTGTTATGACGTACATGAAAAGACACATTGAAAAAGTATTGCCAATATTATATTTCATTCTTGTGTTTGAAAATCCGAAGTTCTATATCATTTTGAAAATAAACGAAAACTCGACATTAAGGATACTATACAAGTGTAACGGCTTTATCAATAACAATATTTGTATTATTTGAAATTATATCATAAAGACTCCTAACTTAGTATTATATAGAATGATATAGAATGATTTAATAGTGGATCCACCAAATAACACAAATGTTTAAGGTATATTGTTGAACTTCACACTTGCTTGTTACCCGTTCGTTATTTCTTTCATAATTAATAGGTAAAATATAATTTTTAAAAAATAATATTTATATAAAGTATAGTACTAGTGTTTGTATATGATGAAAATTTATAAGTATGGATTGACATTAAAAACCGAATGGTAGAGATTGAAGACATGGTGTAGTTTCTAGTTTCTACCCTTGTTCTTGCCCCACATTGAAAACTAGAGGAAAGGGGGGTGCTAAGTCTATAAAAGGAGAAGCATGGGGCTGATAAGTCTCACATTGCCATTGCATTTGCATATTACATTATGTAATATTATGAATTATTCTAAGAATAATTTATATTATATAATTTACATAATAATTATAAATTTATTTTATTAAAAATAATTTTTTTTCAAAAAAAATATATTTTAAAATGGCGGGTTGACCCAGCGGATCGAACCGGGTCGGACCTACCGGGTCGACCCGTCGGGTCACGGGTTATCTTTTCACCAACCCTAACCCTGACCCTCAACTCGAGTCGACCCTTGGACCCGTGGACCCTGACCCGGCGGGTCACGGGTCGACCTGCCCGACCCGTGGCCCGTGGCCATGTCTAATTGGGCCGTAGACCTGTCAAAACGTGACCCGACCTGAGAACCCGACCCGACCCGTAAAACGTGGGTTTTGGCGCAAATATTTCAACCCGAAACCCGAAGCAACCCGAACCCGTTCAACCCGCAAATTTCTGGGTCGGGTTGGGTCGACCTGTGGGTCACCCGTTGGGTCAAGCTTTAAGATAATTAAACATAAATAAATTACAATTTAACCTAATATTGAAATTTATTACTAATAAATAATTAGGATTGAATATTATATTTTTCATCATCAACTTTACTTTATAATTTAACATTACAATTTGTTATGTATATAAAATTACATATTACTATTGTAGCAACATTAATTTTTTTTTCAATAATATAAATATTATTAGGATAATATAACAATTTTAGATTTAGGAACTACTCCCTCCGTTAATTAAAACATGTCGTTTTAAACATTTGCATATTTTTTAATAAAGCAAATAAAAACAAACAAAAATACTCTTATATCCCTAATTATTACTTTATTTTTTCACTTTATTGAAAACTACAACTAACAAATATCTAATCATGACAAGGGTAATTTTGGAAAGTTAACATCAAAATACCTAAAACGACATGTTTTTCTTAACAAGTTTTTTTACTCCTAAAACGACATGTTTTTATTAGCGGAGGGAGTATGTAAATAGTCATTAAAAATACTCCATCTATTTACTTTTAAATGTCGTTTACTATTCATGTATGGTTTTAAGGATGATAATAATTATATAAAATATCAATTTATATATTATATATAATTTCATACTTCAAAAACTAAAAAGAATGAAATTATAACAAGTAATAAATTTTTACTGATATTTTACATAATTTTATCATTTTAAAATAACGTGTATAAATAGTAAATGACATTTAAAAAATTATGGATGAATAGCGCTCTTGACCCGTTGGGTCGACCCGAACCCGTTAAATATGGGTCTGGGTTGAGCATTTCATGACCCGTAACCCGAAATGATCCGACCCGGAATGGACCCGAACCTGAGACGACCCGACCCAAACCCGACTCGCCCGACCTGTTTGACAGGTCTTTATTGGGGTAATCCCGTGTCCCGTCCCGTGTATTTTTTACGGAATGAGATTGAAATATTTTTTTTTAATCCCACCAGATCTTATTCCTCACGGGACAGGACGAGATTTGTCCCTCATAAAAAAATCTAATAAAAATAGCTTTTATCTTTTGATAAAAATCAAATTTGTTAAATAAGTAAATCTACTACAGACAATGCGTACAACAATAATAACTTCCTTCAACCAAATTTCTGAATCATTTCTCGAACTTCGTCAACGACGAGCCAGGCTTTGTGTCCGCCAATCACTTCTGCCTTCCACTCTCCGTCTTTCCAGAGCTGCATACACACATACATTGGGAAGGATCACGTAGAGTTGATAAGATTGCCCTATAAAAATTTATTTAAAGTTAAATTTCAAAATGGCTAAACTAATTTAAATCTAAATCATCTATTTAGAATTGAGTGGTTAAGATTTAACCAATTGAAATTATTTTACCATCACCAAGATCTAAAGTGCACGTTATATACTACATAATCCAGGGAAAAAATACACAAGTGTCAAGTTTGTTCTGGACCAACCTGAATTGTCGGCATTTTCTGCTCAAATTCAACATATCCATGAAACAAGGAGCATACATGGTTAATCAATCAATCCAACCATTTAAACAGGTGTGGATATAGTCCCATAGCTAGCTAGCTGTAGGCTGTAGCCTATAGCTATTTGATCAAAAAAAAAAAAAAAATTGAGTAGGTGATGTCTTACAGAGATATTTCCCCTCTTGACAAGAGTTTGGGGCACATGGTTCACATCCACGCAGTAGAACTTTAATCTGTTGGTGCAGTAAATCACAGCATTAATCTCAGAAACAACGTTATTTCGGGAGCAGATATGCGCGGGTGGATACTGACCTGGTTCCATACTCAGCAGCCAACTTCTCCAATTTAGGCTTCAGATATATGCATTTCCTACACCAGGCAGCCATCCTGTGGACAAATTGAAACCCGGGTAGGTAATTTCCTTCATGTAACAAACTAATTAATAAATTCAATCATTCAACGGATAAAAAAAGATCGAGGTTGAGATCGAGAGACCAATCAATGAGAATGGGCTGAGAGAGGTCCTTGGCCTGTAGTAGGATGAGGTCCAGCTGCTCACAGTCCTTGATTTCCTCCATCTCTGCCACAACTTCCCCAGCTGCACCCCTCGACATGTCCTCCCAAAACGACGCCGCTCGTTGCACACTCCTACTTTCCCTGCACATCTTCCCCAACCTCCTCCGTTGCTCACATCCGTCGTTCTTGCAAGCTGGTTTCCCCTGCAGAAACAATCCCCACCCCCCACTTGTTCTTTCCGACTTGAGCTCCCTTTGATGCACCAACGTCGTAATTAAATGAGAATTCGCTGCTAAAATGGACATCCTATCCTCGATGATGATGGATCACTTGTTTCTTCAATTCTCTCAGTACCTACATATGTTTCAAATATTCATGTATACCTATATCTATGAGATGTGCAGCCACAATATATTCTCTATCAAAACCATCTCTCCCGCGACGAAAACCAAAATAGGGGGTTTTGGATGGTTTCGTAGATCGAACCACTGGTTTATGTTTATGCGTTGGTAAAGAGAGCAATGAGAAATGCTTATCCAAAAGCAGAGCTTCTGCTTTGCCTTTGACAGAACTGAAGACGACCTCAGAAAATGGATGGAATGGGTCCCGCATTTGTCTTTCGCTGGGCCATCAAATTATGATATGGGCCTGTTTTGGGCTGCACTTTCAACTTGGTTTATGAGCGTAAGTGGACCCAGCCCTATATATGTTACTCGCACAATAGAATTGGATTTGGTAATCACTAATCAGGAACCGGTAACCATGTAAGATAGTTCATATTTGATGATAACGAGTTGGATCAGCAGCAGAGAGAGAGAGAGAGCCTCCGAAACCCGGATCTGATTCGGAATCGGGGCATATCCGGTAGGGAAATGCTCCAGATGCACACAGTTGTGGCCTTTGATCCGTTAAGGAGACGAATTGCGTAGATCTACCCCATCCTTCATATAGCATTATAGCCGGTGCCCTAGTTCTCCCCCGCCGACGACCTCCATAAGCCGCGATACGCTCGCTCCTACCGAACTCCCAACTCATTGAGAGGTCGTCCTCCATTCTCAGCAAACCTCCCATCTCTCACCTCCTCTCGGCGGCGCTGGGGAAGCCACCGAATCGTCGGCCTCACTGAAGAATAGAAAACAATGTATCATTTTCTGAACTGAACAGCTAAAAACAGCTTCTTTGTTATATCCTTCGGAGGCTATAAGAATCGGTGTTATTGCCAATGGAGTGGGAACTAATTCTATGGCTGATTGCTCTGATATCTAACATTGCCCTGCTCGGTCTCCTTATCTACCAGGTACACCACACCTAACCCTCCTATCTAGCCCTGAACCCTAATTTATTCCAGACAGTGAATGATTTGGCTTCTAATGTGCTCGTGGATTCTGATTTTCGCTTTTCTTTGACTTGCTGGTTCTGTGTTTGCAGATAATATGCTTGTCAGATTTGGAAGCTGATTATTTGAATCCATACGAGTCGTCGGCGAAAATTAACTCAGTAATTTCGGTCGAGTTCATATTGCAAGGAGCTTTCTGCGCTCTTTTTCTTCTCACTGGCGACTGGTATATGTTCATCTTGACAATGCCAGTTGTTTGCTATCACGTCAGATTGTAAGTATCCTCATCCGATTTGCCAGTTTGTCAGTGATTGTAAGTAGAGCTGTATTCTGTTAGATATTTGGAGGAAGAGAACAATGCCATAGCCATAAAGGATATTACACTTGTAAATTTTCATATTAGATAGAATCAAGAGAACATGAGGACTGGTTATGTTTTCAGCCATAGGCTACCTTCTCGTACAAGATCTGTCCAGGGGATTGTTCTCTCAAGTGTGCTATTTCTCCATCGTCCAGTGCTACTGCTGTCTAGTTATTACTTGTTATTTCTTCTCACTGTTGCAAATTTATTACCTGGTTGCTTGAGTTTCCATTGCCAACGATGTGTTGGGTCTTGTAGTTATTTCTCTCTGGGTGATTTGTTGCCCCCTTCCTCTCTGTAGATTTCTTAAACAGGAGCATGTTGTTGATGTTACTGAGATTTTCAGAGCACTGAGTGCTGAGAAGAAGTTCCGTATCATAAAGTTAACTATGTACCTGTGCTTCTGTTTCTTAGTCATTGTCAGGTAAATATGTTTATTTTCCAATCTGTGATTTTGGACTTGTTTTCCTACTCTAAATTTTCATTATTCTTTGGGCGTAGAATTCCAGCAAGCTCATTTCCAATTTCATCAATCTTCTCTTCCAAGCATGGGGAGTTGGACTTTCGTTCTTCTATTCACGAATTCTAGACTTTTATTGTTGTCACCGGGATGTTAAGGGAAAGCGGAATACAACTTCAGATTGCTGTAATTCAGAGTTTTCAAAAGTATACGACTTTCGATGCTTCTAGCTTGATGTCTGCTAAAGCTTTAGCATCTTCTTACAATTTGTTTTACAGATGACCATGATTGTGCTATACTGTTCTCAATCGTTCTTGTGTAATTTTTCATTTGTATTTTTCAATTTCTGAACTGGATGAGTTATATTATAGAAGTATAGATGCAATGTGGCTGCTTTTAGATCCGAAGGAGGATGAGTAGAAGAGTGATTATGCTCTCAAGTTTGAGGATTGACATCTTATGTCAAGGAGAGTGATATATTGCTCTGTAAATCACTCGAACTGTTGATAAAAAAAAAATAAAAAAATAAAAAAGATCTTCTAATTTTAATATAAATAAGCGCAGACAGAAGAAAGGTTTGTGTGTTTTATAATCATCTGAGATGGCCTGCAATGACTCTAAAGATGAAAAGTGAATTTGAGAACAGAAAGCTTGCAGGTTTACAATGTAAGTGTTGTTTGTAAGGGCAATCATATACAATCTAGTGTGCATTGCATTGGATGAAGCGGTTGGGGTGTTCTTGATGTTTTGCCACTTGCTTGGGAGTAGGGTTTTCAGAAGTTCATTCTGGAAACAAGTTCAGATTTAGTGATTGATGTTCACAATAAACTGCTTGGTAGAGTTCTGAACTAGTTTCATCAATTTGTGGTGAGACTGATAGGGTAGCCAGCCACCATTTAGCTTTTACATATCCTATTGGTTTACATATATTAGAGGTTGTTCCTCCTAATCTTGTTTCTTTTTTACTTTGATTACTAAACTTGCAAGATAGTTTCTCTAGTAAATGAATAAAATAAAACTGACATTTGAAATGGGAAGCGTCTCTCAGAAAATAGAGTACAAATTCTGAACAGCTTGAAAGATCAGACCAAAATGAAGGTTTTGAGAGATGTAGCAAGATTAATTCTTATAGTTGAGTGAGATAATTAGGTATAGTGAGAGGTAACTACCTCTTCAAGCCAACAGTCACATCTTTTTGCTGCTACTTAAGGGTTGTCCTGCAGTCTTGAAATTCCTAAAGACAAACAACATTAGATGCAAGCTTTTCATAGAGGTGTCACAAAAATAAAGGTAACTCACAGATTGAGGTTGCTCTGCATCATCATTTAGAGATTTCTAGTACTCTGCTAACTCCTGGATGCCTAAAAAGCAATACGGTAATTGGATATAGTTTAAGGTACATAATTCTGAATGAAAGCAATCGGGATCATATAGAGTGGAGAAAAGAAGTGATCTACACTTCTAGTAGTCAACTACAATTAATACTATTCCTTGCTCACGTCATTATGAATTTATGAATGTATTACCAATCAAAATTACAGTATATAGCTCCTATTCCTTGTTCTATACTGTTGTTACAGTAGTCAACTACAATTAATACTAAGCCTCTCAACAACTTGGAGCAGAAGTGTTATATGCCTTGGTGTTTTAATTAATACTATTCCTTCTAAGAGCTCTTGTTGTAGCAGAAGGATAGGAGCTATTGCTTTTCTTGTATCTATTATGAATCTTCATTGAATATTATGCATGCATCAAGTTGCAAATGCTTGTAACTTTGTGTCAGTAAGTATGTCTATACAGGTGATGCATGGGTTAACGCTAGAAAAGGTGTCAAATATTTCTTGTATGCTTTTGTCCAACTTGTTGAGAGGCTTCTATGGATTGATTCACAAGGGAACCTGCTTGTAGAGACCAACCTGCACTACATCTATGGGATGCTGCTGTGTTGAATAACCAGCGCTTGAATCTTGCTTTGGTGTTGCTGGTTCTCGCGGTAGCTTCCTTCAACTGCTAAACAGGCAGCTAAGATTGAAGCATGGGGTAAGTTGGTTATTTCTTCTCATGAACTTCACAAACGTCCAAGTGGTCCAACTCATGGGGTGAGGGGCGCTAGGATGAGTGATTCCACTTTTTTTTTTGGAACAAGAAAGCTCCACTTTACCGGAGTAGCAAATTCACTTTATACTCATTCAAAGCCGATATATAAGAAGTTAATTAAAATAAGTTTTGACAGCAATCTATATTTCACCCCTAAAATAAGAACTTATTACATAACTAGAAATAACACTCATCCAATAACCACTCCAAAGACTTGGAGATCAAAATCTGATCCAAGAACCAATCCTAAAATGAGGAAAGTGAATTCTTTTTTAAAAAAAATAGTATAATTCCCGCGTCCCATCCCATGACCCATCCGCAATCACACCACAGACGAAAATATTATCCTTGAGTTCAGCAATGCCCATATATATTACTCATTGAATAGATAAATAAAGAGCGACCATTCCGGAGTTCGAACCGAAAACCTATGGGTACTACACCATATATATTACTCCGTATATAGCATTATAGCAGCACCAACTCACCAACCATGAACAAAAAGAAAATACTCCAAAAAAGAGAGCGAGTAAAATATCGCAATCTCGGGCGTTGACCGACGGAGAGAATTCGATTCCATAGGGGAAAAGAGAGAGATCACCGCGAAGTGCGCGCGGTAGATCCATCATCCATCAAGGTACTCGCCTCCATCTCTTTCACCCTCTCACACCAGTCACTCCTCTCTCTCTCTCTGTCGGCGATGCACGGTGACTTCTTCAATTCAATAATCCATAATCAATAATCAATAGATTCAAATTATTATTATTCAATAGTAAATGGAGTATTAGCTTCCGCTTTTGCCCTTCCTTCCCACTCACATCTCCTCATCTCTCTATCATTGTCTAATTTGTCTGTCTATTTGGTCTTTTCACCGACGATACTCTTTTCCCTGTCCATTTCCTTTTTTTTTTATTATTTCATTGGTTGTTAGCTCAATAGCTCTCTTGAAAGCTCCATCTACCTTGCTTTCTCTTTGGATTTTATTTATATCCCTTTCCCCTCTCATATCTACTTACTGTCTTTCTCGATCTCATCTGTAATGGAGTGAATTCGATCAGAGAGATTTCTATACCGGAGGAGAGATCCAATCTGATCGGGTTTCTTATCTGCATTGGAGGGGCTCTGAATAACCATGGACAAGGACGAGCATCCCGGGGTTAGTCGTGTATTATATAAAATTATACACACACTTGACTTGCTTACCTAGTTAATTTTTTATTCCATCTGATTTTTGATCTTCTTTCCCTTCTCTGTGTGAGTCTCCCTGATTGATTGGATCAGTTGGATTTGCTTATGCTTATCGTTTGCTTTGTTTGTTAGACTTAGATTTACATTGCGCTTAATAAATTCGTGTTCCCCGCATCTCGATTTCTCATTCCTGTGCATATCGGTTGATGCCCGTCAAGTAAAATTAAAAATCATCACAGTATGACTCAAAGCATAAATATACACGAATCTCCTAAGATTAAGGCACGTACAATCCTACGCAACCCCCTCAAATCACATGCTTCCGTCCTTCCTACATACTTTCTCATCTAATTTTTCATGTTAATCAACCATTGATACTGCTGATTGGAGAGAAAGGGGACAGGACCCCTTACGTTTCTGTTTATGTAGGTTTAACTTTGAAGCAAGTTATTGTCCTACACTTATTTCATTTTTTTTTTTTGGTAAAATCCCACACTTATTTCATTGATCTATTGAATGATACCTTCTAAGTCTCAAACTTGTTCTTGTATGGTCTAGTTGAATCGGCCAAAACATGCCATCGGACAGATCTGTCAGATTTGTAGTGACACTGTAGGATCAAACGCTGATGGAGAACCATTTGTGGCCTGCGATGTCTGTGCCTTTCCTGTTTGCCGTCCCTGTTATGAATATGAGAGGAAAGATGGTAACCAGTCGTGTCCACAGTGCAAGACCAAATACAAAAGGCATAAAGGCAAGGATACAAAACCTTTTCAACATGCTTCTCATTGATGGCATGCTTCAGTCTTTAGCAATTTGTAACAATTTCCTGGCTATCTGATTTTTTTAGGAAGCCCTCCTATTCTTTCAGACAAGGTGGATGAATCAGATGTGGACGACGGACTAAGTGATAGCAGTTATCCATTAGGAAACCAGAACCAGAAAGAAAAGCGTGGCATGCTGGGCTGGCATATCAACCATGGACAAACAGGAGATGTTGGAGCTCCAGTCTATGATAAAGAAGTCTCCTTGAACCATATACCTCGTCTTGCAAGTGGAAGTGTGGTTTCCGGAGACTTATCGGCTGCATCCCCAGAGCATGTTTCAATGGCATCTCCAGTCATTGCAGGAGGTTATTGTCTCCATTGGTGTTTCATTCATGATGTAGTTTGTTGAGATTTACTCCTTTATAACATATCTTTATTCTTTTGCAGCCAATATCAGGACTTCCAGAGAGTTTCCTTCACCAGGTCTTGGAAACATAGCCTGGAAGGAGAGAGTCGATGGTTGGAAGGTGAAGCAAGAGAAAAGTACAGGGCGTCCAAGTGTTAGTCATGCACCTTCTGAAGGAAGGTTCGGTGGTTCTGAAGCGAGGTTCACTACTGATATTGATGCCAGTACTGATGTGGTTATGGATGAAGCTCTACTGTAAGTGTTTGCACTCTGATCCTTCTGTTTCTTTTTCCGGAGAGTGGGGAGGCAGGTTTGTGTTAAGGTTGACACTTTTTTGGTATCTAGTTGAGAACATTCTATAAATCGTGTACGCTGGGTCTGATGAAGGGAACCATTATTTGAAGATGGAAAATATTATTCCAAGTTATAATGTGGTGGTAGCTGGAGATGTAAGATGAAGGGAACCCTTTAAGTCAAGGATATAGAAGTGCATGCTAATCATTTAGGCCATGCAATCCTAACTCTTGTTTGTTCTCTTTGCAAATTTCAGAAACGATGAGACACGCCAGCCCCTTTCAAGGAAGGTTCCCATTTCTTCATCAAGGATCAACCCATACAGGCTGGTCATTGTTTTACGGCTTCTGATTCTTTGCATTTTCCTGCACTACCGTATAACAAACCCTGTCCCTGAGGCCATTGGCTTGTGGTTAGTATCTGTCATTTGTGAGATATGGTTTGCAGTATCATGGATATTGGATCAGTTTCCCAAATGGCTCCCTGTAAATCGTGAGACATATCTGGACAGGCTGGCTCTTAGGTATTTATGTCGATGAACCTTTTCTTTGCTTCAGTTGCTTGGCTTTGTAAATTCCATCACCGTGATCTTTGACCCTGTATAATTTCTACTTTACAGGTATGATAGAGAAGGGGAGCCATCACAACTGGCAGCAGTTGACATTTTTGTCAGTACTGTTGATCCATTGAAGGAACCTCCTCTAGTCACTGCCAACACAGTCTTGTCTATTCTTGCTGTTGACTATCCCGTGGACAAGGTTTCCTGTTACGTTTCTGATGATGGAGCAGCTATGCTTACATTTGAATCTCTTTCAGAAACTGCAGAATTCTCTAAGAAATGGGTTCCTTTCTGCAAAAGGTATACCATCGAGCCACGAGCTCCAGAATGGTACTTCGCCCAGAAGATAGACTATCTAAAGGATAAGGTTCAACCATCCTTTGTCAAAGACCGGAGAGCCATGAAAGTATGCCCTTATTCATCTCTCATTCTGTAAATTTGGCCCTTTATCTCTAAATTTGTGGGATGTGTTATATACTGGTAATTTTGTTACAGAGAGAGTACGAAGAGTTTAAAATTCGCATCAATGGCCTTGTTGCAAAGGCACAAAAGGTCCCAGATGAAGGTTGGGTGATGCAGGATGGAACACCATGGCCTGGAAATAACATCCGGGACCATCCAGGCATGATTCAGGTTTGTTTATTTAAACTCCATCTTCCACGAGTCATTGAAAAATATTTCACTGGGACTGTTGCGTCAATTTTCTCATGTCCATATTTTCGAACAGAAACTACAGCTAGGGTGTCATAATAGCTTAAGATTAGTAAATTTTCAACCTGCCTTCCCTACTGCTCTAAAACAAGGTTGCATAAATGGCAGGTATTCTTAGGTCAAAGTGGAGGACTTGATACTGATGGAAATGAACTTCCTCGTTTGGTCTATGTTTCTCGTGAAAAACGCCTTGGGTTTCAGCATCATAAGAAAGCTGGTGCTATGAATGCTCTTGTATGTATACTTCACAACAACTTTTAAATGGTTTTAATGTTTTGGCATGTCTTGTCTTACCTCCTTTATCTGGTTCATTTACAGGTTCGTGTGTCAGCAGTCCTTACAAATGGGCCTTTCATGTTGAATCTTGATTGTGATCACTACATTAACAACAGCAAGGCTTTACGTGAGGCAATGTGCTTCATGATGGATCCAAATCTTGGAAAATACGTCTGCTATGTTCAGTTCCCTCAAAGATTTGATGGAATTGATAGAAATGATCGATATGCTAACCGTAACACTGTCTTCTTTGATGTAAGTCTAGATAGACTCTCATGTAGATGCTTTATTCTGGTTGCTCATATTGTTTATATCTGTGATCCAGAGCAAACAAGGCATCTGCCTATCAATATATGACTTGGTATTCACTGGGATCATCTCCCACTGTGTTAATCTTCTGTAAGTATGTTTGTATTGCAGATCAATTTAAGAGGATTGGATGGCATACAAGGTCCAGTTTATGTTGGTACTGGATGTGTTTTCAACAGAACTGCCTTATACGGCTATGAACCACCCCACAAGCCTAAGCCTAAGAAATCTAATTTTCTTTCTTCTTGCTTTGGTGGATCACGGAAGCACTCTAAATCAAGTAAGAAGGATAAGAAGAAATCAAAGCATATGGATCCCACTGTGCCAGTTTTCAATCTGGAAGACATAGAGGAAGGAATAGAAGGTATTTTGGAACTTTTTTGCACCCTGCTGCATAAAGTGGGTTACAAATGCAATACTTTATCTGGAATTTCATTTATTTTGTTTTCTATAATTGATCACCATCTCCTTTAGAAAAATATTTATCTTCATATTTTGATCTCTTTGTTTTTGTTACCAGGTGCTGAGTTCGATGATGACAAGGCATTGCTCATGTCACAGGTGAACCTAGAGAAAAGATTTGGTCAATCTGAAGTTTTTGTTGCCTCTACTCTCATGGAAAATGGAGGTGTACCACAGTCTGCTGATCCTGAAACACTTCTCAAAGAAGCTATTCATGTTATTAGTTGTGGCTACGAAGACAAATCAGAATGGGGAAGTGAAGTATGTTTCTTCTCCCTTTTGGTAGCATATTGCATTACAAAATCTATCTCCTTTTATTTGGAATGAGCTCAAGCGATTTCCTGATCACTTTCTCTTTATACACTTGTGCAATTATGGATATAGTGAACTTAAAAAATACATTCATATGATCTTGGTGCAGATTGGATGGATTTATGGTTCTGTTACAGAGGATATTCTAACAGGGTTCAAGATGCATGCTCGTGGATGGAGGTCAATCTATTGCATGCCAAAGCTCCCAGCTTTCAAGGGATCAGCTCCAATCAATCTTTCCGATCGTCTGAATCAAGTCCTTCGGTGGGCATTGGGTTCAGTTGAAATTCTTTTCAGTCGTCACTGCCCATTATGGTATGGTTATGGTGGACGGTTGAAATGGCTCGAGAGATTTGCTTATGTTAACACCACAATCTACCCAATCACTGCCATTCCTCTTGTTGCCTATTGTACATTGCCGGCCATATGTCTGCTGACTGGGAAGTTCATTATTCCCCAGGTAGGAATTGTTGTTCTGCTCAGACTTCATACATCAGTCTAATTTGGTATTAGTTTCTAAAGGCTTCTTGTCCATGAAATGCAGATTAGTAATATTGCTAGCATCTGGTTCATCTCTCTCTTCCTTTCCATCTTTGCCACGGGTATCCTGGAAATGAGATGGAGTGGTGTTGGGATTGACGAATGGTGGAGAAACGAGCAGTTTTGGGTCATTGGAGGTGTTTCTGCCCATCTTTTTGCTGTCTTCCAAGGTTTGCTCAAGGTCCTTGCTGGTATAGATACCAATTTCACTGTCACTTCCAAGGCATCCGACGAGGACGGTGATTTTGCGGAGCTCTACCTGTTCAAGTGGACCACTCTGCTCATTCCCCCAACCACCCTTCTCATAATCAACCTGGTTGGAGTGGTGGCAGGAGTCTCGTATGCCATTAACAGTGGATACCAATCTTGGGGTCCCCTCTTTGGGAAACTATTTTTTGCCTTCTGGGTGATTGTTCATCTCTATCCTTTCCTCAAGGGTCTCATGGGACGGCAGAACAGGACTCCCACAATTGTGGTTGTTTGGTCCATTCTCCTCGCCTCTATTTTCTCCTTGTTGTGGGTTCGAATTGATCCTTTCACAACACGAGTGACTGGCCCAGATGTTGAACAATGTGGGATAAATTGCTAGGAAATATGAATACACCGAGCCATACATTTCTAGCAACAGCGCTTCATAGATACACTCGGAAAGAAAGAGAAGACCAGCACATTATCGAGGAAGGTACTGGCTCTGCACTCCTTTACAAAAGCTGGAGTTATGCTTAGATTGTGTATTAGTTATAGAGCATAGTTCAAAGGCATCTGCTGCCTCCATTATTTGCTTCTCACAGTTGTAAGAATAATTTTTTTTAATTTATTGGATCTTTTCCCCTTTGTATTTTTTCCCGGGACATTTATGTATCTGCTGAAGGAAAGTTGATGAACTCCATTGTATCAGGAAAGAAAGGAGGAGAAATAATAACTGTCTCTCAAATGTCGTGATATATCATTTTCTTGGAGCTAATTCAGTTGGTAATATTTGTCATTTGTTCCTAGTTTTGATTACGAGAGCATCTGTCATTGCTGCAGTTCCAGTCCATGTGCTGAAAAGGGGAATCTCCTATCTGCATTTAGTTCTTGTTGTGGCGTTGTTCGTACTAGCATGTTGCTAAACAGTTCATTGGTGCTTAAGTTAATCTAACTTGCAATTGCAGGGAGGCGTTCTATATAGTAGTGGATTTATAAATCTAGGTGCAATGGAACTCATAGTTTGCATCTGAAAATCTAAGATTGGACTAAATTTGGATTCTAGTGGTTTGCCATCCTGATTATGGAATTGCAGACTAAGAAATGATGTAGCGTGTGTATGATTATATATTGCTAGGAAACTGTAAAACTTTTTGAAGTGGAAGTCCAATTATATACTATGTTGCATGCCTCAGCCCTCACTTGTTGTGTTAGTGTGTTACTTTGTGTATAAAAAGTATACTAATACTTGGCTTTGTATATACAAAGTCAAGTCGGTGTGAAAAAGGGCTCCATAAAATCTGTGTTTGTTGCCAACTTTTCGGTCTTTAGATCGGGTCAAAAGGCAACATCTGCCATGGGCATCAGAGTGAAAGGCAATGCAAATCATGAGGATATCTTACAACGGTTAGATTCTAAAAGAATGAACACCCATTTCAAAATCCAGATCCCATGTTACAGTATCTTGACATGACCCAAAAGGAATAACATGGAAAAGAAACCAAAGGGAGGGTTGATGATATGCATATGCACTTATGCAGAAAGAAAAGCTGCAGCCCGAATAGTGATTAGTGACCTCCTAGAATTTGTTTGATGAAAGAAAATAGAAATGCATCTACTAACTAATATCATACCACAATTTTTGCTTCCTTTGTTAGTTTGTTTCTGATTTTGCTTGGGATCCTTGTTCCTTAATTGTGTAGCTGATGATCACTTGTTGCTGGCTTTGGTTCCTCTGCTGGTGCTGGAGGTGGAAGGCCACTGTCTATGCAGCTCCGGCACCGCCTCTCGACGCATCCCTCAACGTCATTCTCCCCATGCCCACCACATATTCTGGCTATGATTCCCGCCACTACTGCCACGATTGTGATTACAGCGAGCACCACCACGAGCGTCTCGATGGAGCGGTGGGTGTAGCGGCTGGTGTTCAAGGTCAGAGAAGTCGGTGGCGACTCCACCAATGGTGGAAGGTCAGTAGTATCTTGCTTCTCTAGCATGGACCTCTTGAATGCAGCCATATGCTTAGGAATTAGGATATATGTGTATTGCTATTTGATGCTGCTGAGAATTTTCAAAGGCAACAACCAATTCAATATGGTTGATTTCTAAACAAAGGGAGACTCTGCAACAGGAAACAAAAGCAAAAGGAGAGTGAACAACTGAGCAAGATTTCAACTCTCAACTGTGGAAGCTGAGGTAATACACTACTTAATACTTACTATATTGGTGTGGAGTGGAGTGGAGTGGTGTTTGTGATTGTGGTTGTGTTTTTGTTTGGAGAAGAAACAGTTCTCCTCAAGGAAGGGGTTAATTAAGGTGTGTTGTGTAACTTGTGTTGGGGACTTTTGATTCTCTCAAGTGAGGGACAAGCCAACAAGCCAAGCCATATAACGCTCCAAACATGGAAGACAAAACTCAATTTTGACCAGCCACACCTATCTATCTTTGCCTTTTCCTAATAGTAATGCTTTCTTTCTTTTTCATCTTCCTTCCTTTTGATTATTATTAGTACTCCGTATTATTATTATCATGTACTGTCTCCTCTCTTTTGCTTTTAAATAAGGGGTGTTTTGCAAAATGGTCACCAAATTGGATCTAATTTTCAAAATAGTCGCGTTTTTGGACAAATTAAGGAAATAGACGCAATATAAACAATTTTCTCTCCCCCCTCCTGATTCTCTCTCCTCTCTCCCCGCTCCCCGGACGTCTCTCCTATCTCGCTCTCTTCCGTCTCTGACGCCGGAGGTGGACAAACCGGAGTTCGCGCGGGATCTCTCCTCTCCTCGATCCGAGATCTCCTAGATCCGAGATTCGAGATCCGTCGAGGCGCAGCGGCGAGGTCCGAGATCCGGAGGTGGACAAAGCGCCGGAGTTCGCGAAGGCCGAGCGAGCGAGAGAGGTCGTCGGATTCATTGGATCTGGAGCGCCAGAGGCGACTGAGAGAGGTCGTCGGATTCATTGGATCTGGAGCGCCGGAGAGCGAAGGCCGAGCGCCGAAGGACAGAGTGGCCGGAGGCGGCGAGGCCGAGCGACGCCGAGCGAGGCTGAGCGACGATGCGAGATTCAGATCCGGCCTGGAGGCCGAGCGAGCGAGATCCGAGCGAGGCCGAGCCAGATCCGAGCGAGGTCGAGCGAGCCGGAGGCGGCGAGGCGGCGGCGCGGTCGAGCGAGCCGGAGGCGGCGAGGCACAGGCGGCGGCGCGTTCTCTTCGCACAAATCGGGAGGAAGGAGAAGGACTTTTGAATATATTACAAAACTTACCCCATAATTATGGAAATTAAAAAAAATTATCTATATTTTATTATGTGATCCATAATCTATATTTTTATTTTTATTTTTGCACAAAAAAATGTTATACTTGAACAACATATGATTATATTTGCACAAGCACAACATACAGTTATATTTGCAAGACAAAATGTAAAAAAAAATTAAAAAAAAAAACTAAACTAGAGTCATATTTGCACAACTTACGAATATATTTGCATACCATACTCTTATATTTGCACGACGAAATGTTAAAGAAATAAAAAAATATAGATTATGGATCGCTTACAGTTTATTGAGAGAGTCTGAAATTATATTGAGATAAAATGAGATCATGTTGAGAATAATTTCACAAGTCTCGATTGTCGTGCAACTCTTAAAACAGAGTCGTGCACCTCTTACAACAGAGTCGTGCAACTCTTAAAACAAGAGTCGTACAACTCTTAAAACAGAGCCGTGCAACTCTTAAAACAAGAGCCGTGCAACTCTTACAAAAGAGTCGTGCAACTCTTAAAACAGAGTCGTGCAACTCTTACAAGATAGTCGTGCAACTCTTACAAGATAGTCGTGCAACTGTTACAACAGAGTCGTGCAACTCTTAAAACATGGTCGTGCAACTCTTAAAACAGAGTCGTGCAACTCTTGCAACATAGTCGTGCAACTCTTACAACATAGTCGTGCAACTCTTACAATAATATTGAGAGAACATAAAATCATGTTGAGAACAATTTCAGAAATCTCGATTGTTTTGCAAAAAATAACCTATTGTTGAGCAAAAATAAGAGTAAGTTGTGCAAATATAAGAGGACGTTGTGCAAATTTAATCATAAGTTGTGCAAATATAACCCTAGTCTAGTTTTTATTTATTTTATTTTTTAACCTTTTATCGTGCAAATATAAGAGTACTTTGTGCAAATATAACCATAAATTGTGCAAATATGATCCAAGTAGAGTTTAGAGTTGCACTTTTTTCCGTGTCAGCACTTTTTTCTCCATGTCAGCACTTTTTTTAGAGTTGCATAAGCATGGATAACAATTTCACAAAGAATCGAAGAAGCACATGACAAATGAATCATAAGCCGATCAAATGATGTCGAACAATTCCATCAAGCCTGGATACCAATTTCACAAATATGATCCAAATCTAGTTGACACAATTTCACAAGTCTCGATTATTGTGCAAAAATAAAGAATTGTTGAGCAAAAATAAGAGCATGTTGTGCAAAAATATTTCATTTATTATTAGGTTGGATTATTTTATGATGATAAAAACTATAAAACAATATCAATTTTTTAATTATTTTTTTATATATAATTTCATGCTTATCAGCAATAAGTATGAAATCCTATAAAAAAAAAGTTTATATTATATAGTAGCTTTTAGGTTCGTGTAGAGCAAAATTTCACCAATCCCTCATGTTATGCAATTTTACTCTAATGATGAGCAAAAATATAACCGTGTTGTGCAATAATCTATTAAAAAAGTATAAAATTATATTTACAAAAAGTAAGATCATGTTGAGACACAATTTCACAAGTCTCGATTGTTGTGCAAAAAATAATGAATTGTTGAGCAAAAATAACCGTAAGTTGTGCAAATATGAATCAAATCTAATTTTTTGTATTTTTATTTTTTTTTTAACATTTTGTCATGCAAATAAGAGTACGATGTGCAAATATAACCGTAAATTATACAAATATGATCCAAGTCTAGTTTAGAGTTGCACTTTTTCCGTGTCAGCACTTTTTTTTTCCATGTTAGCACTTTTTTTAGAGTTGCACAAGCATGGATAACAATTTCACAAAGAATCGAAGAAGCACTTTTATACATGGGATGAAAATGTTTTCACTTGCACTGCATTCCATTCTCCTACTAATAAAGTACAATTAACTCTTACAAGAGAGTCGTGCAACTCTTAAAACAAGAGTCGTGCAACTCTTAAAACAGAGTCGTACAACTCTTACAATGGAGTCGTGCAACTCATAAAACAGAGTCGTGCAACTCTTAAAGATAATGTTGATCACATTTCCACCAATCCCCCCATGTTGTGCAATTTCACCAATCCCACATGTTGTGCAATTATTGTCTATTGATGAGCAACTCTTAAAACAGAGTCGTGCAACTCTTACAACAAAGTCGTGCAACTCTTAAAACAGAGCTGTGCAACTCTTAAAACAAAGACGGAGTCGTGCAACTCTTACAACGGAGTCGTGCAACTCTTAAAACAGAGTCGTGCAACTCTTAAAACAGAGTCGTGCAACTCTTAAAACAGAGTCGTGCAACTCTTAAAGATAATGTTGATCACATTTCCACCAATCCCCCATGTTGTGCAATTTCACCAATCCCCCATGTTGTGCAATTATTGTCTATTGATGAGCAACTCTTAAAACAGAGTCGTGCAACTCTTACAACAGAGTCGTGCAACTCTTAAAACAGAGCTGTGCAACTCTTAAAACAAAGCCGTGCAACTCTTAAAACGGAGTCGTGCAACTCTTACAACGGAGTCGTGCAACTCTTAAAACAGAGTCGTGCAACTCTTAAAGATAATGTTGATCACATTTCCACCAATCCCCCATGTTGTGCAATTTCACCAATCCCACATGTTGTGCAATTATTGTCTATTGATGAGCAACTCTTAAAACAGAGTCGTGCAACTCTTCATATAGGTTGAAGTCCTCTCTAGCTATCTTGTAAAAGCTTAACATCTTCATATGGAATGGAACTATTACTAACTAGTAAGTATCTAGTATCTACCTTGCAAAATTCATTTCCAAATGAAAGTGACATACTCACAACTCTTAAAAATTCAGTGATCTTGCTACAAAATTAGAATAAACCAGCTTGGCGATTTGCGTTATTTACATCTCTAGATTTCCTAAATAATCTTACAATGCATACCATAAACATCTTGAAAAAGCCTCTATTTTCGCCTGCAGCTTGTAACTTGTAAGCGCCCATACAGCTTAACTATCACATAATTAAATCTTAGTTGAAAGCCACAAAGGAACTGAACTTATTTTCTATCTGTGCTATCAGCCTTCATCTTCTTGATTGAATCCACTAGCGAGGATTTGTCCTGGTTGTTTGATGACTTTGCAAATGGATTTGATGGACGAACATCTTTTTCACCAGCTGACTTTGCAAAAGGATTAGTAGATGGACCTGTTAGCTGCACTCTATGCAAATCTGTAACGCTTTTAAGCTTTTCCGTTCCATTTGCATGAGTAACTATTTTGTCATCAGAGCTTTAAAGCTTGTCGGAATTGCCCACGCCACTCGGTTCTGGCTTGTTTTTCTCGGCACTGGATTCTTCTTGCACTTTGGTTTTCCTTCTGAACATGGGTGCTACAAACTGTGGAGTCAAGGGACTGTGAAACAAATGTCAGAGAGGCAGACCCTTCCTGCCATAATTGAGACGTCTCTCTACCTATTCGTCTTTCTTGCTAGATGATTTGTCGTCACTATCAACTTTGGAACATTCGGCCTCTGAAGAATTTGATTCGTCGAATTCCAACAACTGCATAAAGAGAAGGGCGAGTGGCATGAGAATCAACTAAATCAGCATAATGCATGTGCTAGAATTGCATAACTGAGAATCAACCAAAAGAAACTGAGAGGGTTACGGACCGGTTTGACATCACCATTCCACAACACATGAACAGCCAAAAATCCAATAACACAAGGCACAATATACAGGAGAGCAGGCTGCAAAATCAAAGAAGAAAGTAAAAGGGCTAATCTCGCTCTGATTCATGCGACTGTATGCTGGATTCTTCCTGGCAGTCCAAGAAAGATATTCGTACTAATAGTGTTTACATGTAATAGATAGAGGACTTACTTGAGCAGCCTGAAACCAGTTCATGACAATGATCGTTAGAACCAACCCAACATTGTATCCAAGAAATGCACTCTTAAAGTACTGGCTTTCTTTCCCTCGGGAAACATCAAACCGCAATGCCAGTGCTACAAAGATGCCTTCAAAAAGCAAAATCCATCCCCATCAGTATCAAACAAGTTAACACTATCATACTAAAATGAATTGCCAGGAATTTTTTCTAGAACTGCTAAATATTAGACGAAAAAAATGTGGGTGTAACTGATAGTCCTATAAGGTTTAACATTTTAATTATTTCCTCACCAGGGATAACAATATCACCCAATCCCAGCATGGAAAACGGTCTTGATGGATCTGCAGTGCCCGTGGGGAACAGAAGCTGAAAAGGAATCATCATTAGAATACAATATATGACCACATAGAGACTTTAGAATGGAGACTACTAGCAACAAAAGAAACTTCAACCAGGGTAACTAACCTTTATTGGTGCATCAAAGGACTTTGCAACACTGACCATCACTGGAGTGAAGAAAACCCAAAAGATATCGTACACAAACAGTCCACCCTGTAATGCATCAGAAATTTTTGTTTCATCTGCGTGCTCAGTGGAATTGCCTTGTTCTTTATGAATCTGTGCAGTGCTTTGAGCTCGAATGGCATCATCTGACTTGACACAACTATGCCCAGAAGCTGTAATTGCTGCAGGTGCTCAGGGGAATGATTTCTTGAAATCTGAATGCCCAAAGAATACATAAATCTAATTTGGTCAAAAGCAATTGAGTCAATTCATATCTGATCAACATCAATGTTTGAGTAGGGAAAAGACATACCATCACCAACAACCAGAGTCAAATCATCTGTTCTGCTCTTGATTAGATCAACAATACCAGCCTTTTGCAAGGGTGCAACACGGCAGCAAAGCACAACCTTGCAGCAAATCGCAAGGTCAAATAACTGCCAAAATAAATAAAAATCAGCAACAAAGGAACAAATGCATACAGGAGCACATACAACCAGCTAGACTAAATAAAGAAGTTGCTGCTTGTTGAAATATTAACTATGAAGTGAAGCATAGATAAAATGAAAATAACACATCAACACATCCAAACGCGATATTTCTAAACAGTATTTATGCTGACTATAAAGAAGAGATGAATCCATGCCTCTGACTCAAGATCTTTCTCCAAGATGTAGACAAGACTATTCCCATCGATAATCAGTGCTAATGAGTCATATAAAATCCCATCGTCATTCGCAGTCTTCAGATCATTAGAAATCTCAAGATAATCAGTGGCATCATCCTTCTTTCGTTTCAGATTCTGATCACTGAAACAATCCCAACTTATATACCATGTATGACGAAATACCATGATATAAACCTACGTTTATAACCATATTCAATCCTGTTTAATAAAGGATTGCCTCAGAAAGTGGAATAAGCCAAGTATAACTAATAATTTCATGGGAAATCACAGAGTAGAAAAAAAGAAAGAGATATTGATCATAACTTGAGAAGAAAAATGAGCCAAACTCATGTAAAACAAATGTTCCATACACATCAGAGTTCTATCTCCACTTAAGTGTTAGGAATGGATCAAAGTGAAAATCTCTATAGGATTCTCAAAGATGCATATATATATATATATATATATACACAATATATACTCTTAGTCTTAGCTATAACTTATAACAGAGATAACTTCTGGATTTTGTGGCCAAGGGAACTAAATAAGAAGCAAAGTTTCTAAAGCTAAGGACTGCCTTAAATGAAACAAAAATTAGAGAAAGTGTGAGCTAATGTTTGTAAATTAGAGGTGGGACTTGGGAGCTAATGTATGTAAAGTAGCTTCAACTTCTAAGCTTTTGATTTAAGTCCAAGGATTTATCAACAAGATCACCCAATCCAATCTCCTGCCAAAATTCATCATCCCAACCGCATGCCTCCATACTCCGAGAATTGTTCTCACTTAATTGATCCATGTGAGCATGACCAAGATATGTCCACTTACACACCGTGGTGCACAAACTCCTTGTATCATCACCAGTAGCTCTAGATAAATCAATAAGAAACACTGCTGCACACACAGCAAGCCAGATGTCCGTGGAAGATTGTTGGTCCAGTTAAGGAAGGAAACTCATCAAATTCATGAGTAAAAACTGCTCAAAGTAGTTTCTGATGTGCACAACATCTCATGCTCAAGAGCTATCATCTATTTGGAAGTAAAAAGGGAATTTGAAGTTCTCAACTCTCACTCACCTCAATGCAATCACCTTCCTTCCAAATCTGTATAGGACTACTAGCACACCCCAAGAGCTTCCCATTGTCATCAAACACACCTATACAGTGTACCATAAGTAAATCGATTAAAATCATGAACACAGAACAACCCCCAAATAAAGTCAATTTCGCATATCATGAAAAAGAAGATGAATACAGAACAGGAAATCAAGGCATCATGGAAATAAAACAACTCAGCTCATATGAACACATAGCACCAAACCACACTCCTGAGTCATAAAACAGCATCATCAATACAAGAACTATAGCCAATCCCAAACAAGCAACTGAAAACCAATAATTCAGGATTCAAATTCCCGACAGTCGGGGACACACCGAAATCGAATTGAGCATCTAAATCAAAACAAACGAGCAATCAAAGCGAAGGTACCTGCTTTGCGTTGGAAATTAGCGTCCGAGCTCCGGCGGTGGGGTTCGTTCGACAAGGAGAGAGAGAGAGAGAGAGAGAGAGAGAGAGAGAGAGAGAGAGAGAGAGAGAGAGAGAGAGAGAGAGAGAGAGAGAGAGAGAGCTCCGGCGAGGCAAGCTCTAGGTCGCCGACGAGCGAGTAAGCTTCAGGTCGTCGGCTGCTTGAATCCAAATCTCAGGCTTTCAGATCTGATGGAATTCGGGAGAGGGGATGGGTTTTCCAATGAAGAACCGATGAAGGAAGAACGCGCAAAGAGAGAGTTTCGAGGAAGAGAGAGTTTGGATTTTCGGGAAACACAAAAAAATGTCCGTACATTGAGAAAATAAGTATATATAGTGGCTATTTCGCAAATTTGTCCAAACCCGCGTCTATTTTACAAATTTGTCCAATTAATGTGCCTATTTCGCAAATTTTTTCTTTAAATAAAATTGCTTTTCTTTTCTACTTCCTCTTATTACTTCCTGTGTACCTTACTCCCTTCCCTGTATGTCGTATTTATATGTCGTTTTAGGAGTAAAATCTTATTAATAAAAATATGTCATTTTGATGTTCAATTTTCAAAATTACCCTTGTAATAATTAGAGATTTGTTAGTTGTAGTTTTTAATAAGGTGAAAAAATAAAGTAATAATTAGGAATAAAAACTTAGGGGTAAAATCTTATTAAGAAAAACATGTCATTTTAGGTATTTTAATGTTCAATTTCCAAAATTATCCTTGTAATAATTAGAGATTTGTTAGTTGTAGTTTTTAATAAGGTGAAAAAATAAAGTAATAATTAGGAATATAAATGTATTTTTATTTGTTTTTTAAAAAATATATAAATACTAAAACTACTGTACTTTTCTCGTGAATTCCAAATCAAACCTAATTCCTCCCTCCCCGTCACTGTTACTGCCTTGAATTGGTAAATAAATAAAGAGCGGTCATTTCGGGGTTCGAACCGGAAATCTATGACTATTATTCACAAGTCCTTTTCGGTGAGCCATTCCGAAATGGTTCCGTCACTGTTACTGCCACTGGTACTATTTTTCCACCCCCAACTCCAACTCGGCAGCTCCCCTCTTTCTCTTTCTCAGTTTCTCTTTCTCCTGGGACGATAATTTTTCCCCTCTCTCTCTCCTTCGGCTACTTTCTTTCCCCTCCGGTCCCTCTTCTTTCAAAATTGATGAGTTTTTGCTACCAATTCCTTTAGGCAAAATTACATAAAACCACCCTTTAAATATGGGTGTTTTCACTTAACCACCCCAAAAAATTCAAAATTACAGAAAACCACCCTTTAAATGGTATTTGTTTACAACTCACCACCCATTCAAATATTTTTGTTACTTTATCATTAAATATATTATATTTTAATATTTTTAAACTCAAATTTGAATATAAATATATTCAAAATTTGAATTTAACGACCCAATTATAATTTAGGGATCATTGTATTTATTTTTAAAAATAATAATCAATAAAGCCTAGAATTATTATCTTAATTTATGTTTGAAAATGTTTATAAATTTATAAAACATTATGTAAATTACTCTTATTTAAAATATATATAAATAAGAGTAATTTCTATAATATTTTTAAAATTTATAAACATTTTCAACCATAAATTAAGATAATAATTCTAGGTTATATTTATAATTATTTTTTAAAAACAAATAAAATAATCCCTAAAATATGACCGAGCCCTTAAATTCAAAATATGAATATATTTACAATCAAATTTGAGTTTAAAAATATTCAAATATAAGATATTTAATAATAAATTAAAGAAAATAGTTGAATGGGTGGTGAGTTGTAACCAAATACCATTTAAAGGGTGGTTTTCTGTAATTTTGTATTTAAGGGGTGGTTAAGTGAAAACACCCATATTTAAAGGGTGGTTTTCTGTAATTTTGCCATTCCTTTATCATATAGATGTCATTATGATCCCTTAGTTCAAAGTTGGTGAGGTTTTTTCTTTCAAAAAATAAAAAATAAAATATCTTTCTCATTCATCGCTGTGTGTTTTAGTTCTTGTTACACTGTGCGGCGCATTGCTTCCCTTTCATGGGGGTTGTCACTGTCTCAACTTGAAACTCTCACTTGATGTGGGCATCGCTTCAATTTCGGTGGTGGGTTTCATCAGGGAAGTGCTTACTGCTTTCAGCTGGCTTCTTTTGATTTTAGCTCTCATGCCCACATTTTGAGCTTCTCTTTATTTCTTGGAGTAAAAAATGAATGATCTTCTTTTAGGTTTAGCTGCTATGTAAAAAGGAAAAAAAAAGGAGGGGACTTGATTCACCAATTCAAGAAGAGAACCATGTGGCCTTCAATTGCAAAAGGAGACACCCAAGCTTTGAGTATCAAATGTATCCTATTATTCCAACTCCTACTAAGAGGAGGAGGAATTGGAAGCACTCAGACTCAGGCAGTGACCTCTGATGATCACGCCACCATCTTTGCTATCAGCAAGGAGATTGGAATTCCAGGGTGGGGTCTCAACACCTCTCACTATTGCTTCTGGCCAGGAATTCACTGTCGCCCTAATCTCAGTGTTGAAAGACTTGATCTTTCTCACCATGGCCTCAGAGGTAATCTCACTCTCATCTCTCACCTCAGATCCTTGAAATTCCTTGACCTCTCCAACAATAACTTCTATGGCCCCATTCCCCATCCCTTCGGAAACTTGTCTGAGCTTGAGTTTCTTGATTTATCCATGAACATGTTTCAAGATTCTATCCCTCCTCAGTTAGGAAAGCTCAGAAGCCTCAGAGCACTCAACCTTTCTAATAACTATCTGGTTGGTGGGATTCCTGATGAGCTCAAGGGCTTGTCTGAATTGCGTGATTTACAGCTCTCAAGTAACCATTTGAATGGCTCCATCCCATTGTGGCTTGGAAATTTGACCAACTTGAGAGTTTTTACAGCTTATGAGAACAGATTAGAGGGCGAAATCCCGGGTAATTTGGGTTCGGTTTCTGAGCTTCAGCTACTAAATCTTCACTCCAACCAGCTGGAGGGTGTGATACCAGAGAGCCTTTTTGCTAAGGGGAAGCTTGAGGCTTTGGTGCTTACTCAAAACAGATTGAATGGCAACATTCCAGAATCAGTAGGCAACTGTAAGAATCTCTCCAGCATTCGTATCGGAAACAATGGGCTTATAGGCACTATTCCGAGGTCTGTTGGAAACCTTAGCAGCCTGACTTACTTTGAGGCGAACAATAACAATCTCTCCGGGGAGATAGCTGATGAGTTTGCTCAATGTGCGAACCTCACACTTCTAAATTTGGCATCAAATGGGTTGACAGGGTTCATCCCTTCCGAGCTTGGTCAGCTTGAGAGTTTGCAGGAGCTGATTTTTTCTGGTAACAGTCTTTATGGGGATATACCAGATTCTGTCCTAAGCTGCAGGAGTCTCAACAAGCTTGATCTGAGCGAAAACAGATTTAATGGTTCCATACCGAAAGATATGTGCAGCATGCCCAGATTGCAGTTCTTGCTTTTGGGCCAGAACTCCATTAGAGGCGAAATTCCTCATGAGATTGGTAATTGTGTAAAGCTGTTGGAATTGCAATTAGGCAGTAATTATCTTACAGGTACGATTCCTGTTGAGATAGGCCATTTGAGGAACCTGCAGATAGCTTTGAATGTGAGCTTCAACCATCTGCATGGACCACTTCCGCCTGATCTGGGTAAATTAGACAAGCTGGTCTCTTTAGATGTGTCCAACAATCAGCTGTCCGGGACAATCCCATCAGCGATTACTGGGATGCTGAGTCTGATTGAAATCAACTTCTCAAATAATCAGCTTGTTGGTCCTGTACCCCCATTCGTGCCCTTTCAGAAGAGTCCGATCTCAAGCTTTATGGGAAATAAAGCACTATGTGGACAACCTCTAAGCTCTACTTGTGAAGGTGTTTATGGAAGTGATGACCTGGGCAAGTACTCGAGGAAGGATTCTTTTAGAAATATACTTGCTGTTGCTGGATCTGGCCTAGCAGTCTTTGTGTCCGTTGCTGTTATTGTAATGCTGTTCATGGTGAGGGAGAGACAAGAGAAATCAGCCAAAGACGCAGGGATTGAGGAAGAAGTTGCCAAGGAGCCTCCGGCAATAATAGCCGGAAATGTCTTCGTTGATAGTCTTCGACAGGCAATTGACTTTGATGTTGTAGTAAAAGCCACGTTGAAGGACTCGAACAAGCTCAGCAGTGGTACTTTCAGCAGCCTTTACAAGGCCACGATGCCCTCAGGGCTTGTTCTCTTGGCGAGGAGCCTTAAATCGATGGATAGGACCATAATTCATCATCAGAACAGGATGATCAGGGAGCTTGAGAGGCTGAGCAGGATTTCCCATGATAACTTGGCGAAGCCGGTTGGTTTTGTGATCTATGAGGATGTAGCTCTTCTGCTTCATGAGTATGCGGCAAACGGGAACCTTTCTCAGTACCTGCATGACCCATCCAAGATATCGGAGCAGGAACCAAACTGGCCAAGGAGACTCTCCATCGCAGTTGGAGTGGCCGAAGGGCTGGCTTTCCTTCACAGCGTGGCTGTTATCCACCTAGACATCTCTTCAGGGAATGTGCTGCTAGATGCCAATTTTAGGCCTTTGGTTGCAGAGATAGAGATATCGAAGCTTCTAGATCCATCGAGAGGAACTGCGAGCATCAGTGCTGTTGCTGGTTCATTTGGTTACATCCCTCCAGGTACTTTTTGTTGTTGATATAGTAGTCGTATCGGATGAGTTTGAGACCATCAAATTCAAATCTGTGACAGTTGATTGCTTATATAAATATTATACGGATTACTCCATTGGTTTGGTTTGGTTTGGTTTGGCTTGATTTTTATTTGTTGTTGAAACTCGACAGAATATGCATTTACCATGCAAGTTACTGCACCCGGGAACGTGTACAGCTATGGCGTGATTCTGCTTGAAATCCTGACAAGCCGAATGCCGGTGGAGGAGGAGTTCGGAGAGGGCACAGATTTAGTGAAGTGGGTGCATAACGCTCTCATGAGAGGGGAAACCCCAGAGCAGATGCTTGACTCGAAGCTCAGCACCATCTCCTTTGCCTGGAGAAGGGAAATGCTGGCAGCCCTTAAGGTTGCATTGCTTTGCACAGACGGCACGCCAGCCAAAAGGCCTAAAATGAAGAAGGTTGTCGAGATGCTCCAGGAAATCAGCTAGACCTGAAAGAGGTTTTGAGCACCTGTAGAGAGATCAGATTTCCCGAGCTTGGAAAGATGGAAACCAGAAGCTGTTTAGGATATATTACATTACATCTGTGAAATGCTGCAGTCATGAACCTGCAATGTTGTGTACATTTTGAATATGAGAACTTGCAGTGCGATATAACGTCTATTGATCTTCAAGTTTTTCACCGTGTGTATTCTACGTTTGGTGATTATCAAATGCTACTATTGTTAAGTTATTTCCTACACTCGTGAATCTGTTCCATTTTAGTCTCAATTTCTAGTATGTGCACACACCACCACTTTGGATCCCATAATGGTTAGAGTTGAAAGAATCTCGATCATCGATTTTAAATCACCGGTAAAAACTCCTTTTCCTCAACCTCACCAACCCCAATGTTTTTTTTCTTTTTTTTTTTTAATTTTATTTTATGTGAGAGGATTGTGAAACTCTGTTGGCCTTAAGATCCACCAGATACAAACCGACACATCACATGGTTCATCTAACGCACAAATGTAACCAAGCAGCGGCCAAAACATAGGCAACATGCTCATTAACAGTTGCATAAATGGAGAAACAAAAATCAGCAAAACCCACCTTCCTCTTGTTTCTTTTACTTGATCTTTCTTATTTTTTTTCAATGACAATTTTTACCATAGTAACAGCTAACAAGTATTCTCAACTCTCAAGCAATACCAAGATCTCGACAGCCTCAACTTATACTGCAACCAAAGAATCAACCAATATGGACATGAACATGTATTACTATTAACCAACCCCAACCCGATCTCAAATGAATCAAGTGAATGTTGCTAGTTCTCTTTTACATTAATGATCATCGATGCTTCACTTGTTGGACAACGTTGGATCGGTATGGGCCACCATAGACCGAACAAGCTTCTTCTTCTTCTTCTTTTTCCCTTTCTTCAACTAGACTTTAAAATCAACAACCAGCAGCACTTAAAAGGCTATCATAGGGGCTCAATGCAGGCAGTTTCAAGCCCTGAGATTGAGGATGACACTCGTATGCACAACGCATTGGCATCTGGCTGACTGAAGGTGAATGGCTCTCAGCATTGTTCATCAGTTCCAGATTAGCAAATGGATTTCCAGGCTGCAATCACAGGAGAATCAAAGTGGGTCTGACATAATACCATGGAGGTGTAGAATGGTTTGTTTCTAAGCAACACTTGTTAAGGTCTAATTCAGATAAGACCTGACAGTAACAAAAAAAAAATCTTGGAAAGAGCATAGAAGATCTGGAAGCATACCCTTCTTGGAGAAGTGTTATATGCCTTGGTGTTGAACTTCGCCGGAGTAAGGTTTAATATGCTTGCCTGTCTTTGAGCATCGACTAGATGTGCCATCTTTTCCTGCTTGCCCGTCAAAAGGGCTTCGCAATGACCAGCCATTTCCTTGTATGAAACATCTGGTGCAGTTACTGAAAACAATTCTACTTGGTTGTCTGCGTAGAGCACCTGTATAAAAGACACACAGATTCTAAGAAAAGTATTATGAGAATACTCCGTAATTTTTATCCCAAGGCAAGAACTAATTTCAATAACATGAGAAATTACAACCCAATATGATAAATTTTATTTTTATATTTACAACAATGTGGGTTAATTAATTACTAGCTAGCCTTGTTCTTGTATCGTTTAGTTGACACCTACTCATATGATAGAAGACATGGCTTTCAATCATCTTACCCGAAATCTTGTATACAATTCACTTTGAACAGTTAATAAAGAGGCCCTAAGAAATAAACTAGTTTTTCCTCAATCTAAATGTAATTATTTTAGCTCTCAAATGCAACATCACTTAGAAACAAAACATTCAAGGAAGTATGAGAGCAACATACAGAACATTCAAGAAGTATGAGAGCAACATACAGATTCTAGAAGTTGATTGATGCTCAGCAAATTAGATGTTGTCGTCGTCAATTGCATCTCATGTCTGGCTTGAGTAGCAGATAGATCATGCAAGGCATCTTCATCTATTGCAAAGAATAAAGGGGGCTGAAGAACATAAACAGTGTCAAGTAAGATTAACACCTTCAAATGCATTGAAGCTCAACTACCAGGGTAAAGTGATTACCTCATCGAAAGAATTGTTCTTTACAGCACCATATTGATGATGCATACTGCTTGGACTCAGCTGGCTTCCGAGTGGTACGTCATCGGGTAAAAAATCACTGAGTAACTGCTCTGATACACTACCCATCTCAGACTACATGAAATAAGTAACTCACTGTTATTGCATCCCAAAGTCAACAGATTAGGCATTATTCAAGAAGTTGGCATGCTTGATATCAAACTTACACTTGCCAGATTTTCTATACTTCCAACAATTACTGGAACAAAGGCTTCTTTACTCTGGTCACCAGTGATATCAATCCCTGATAGATATCTCAAAGCAGTGGCATCATCTTCTTTTGATCCGAAGGCTACAGCTGAGCTCTCTGATTTTCTGAGTACAGCCTGTAACTTTGTATCTCCAACTAAATATAGAAATGGATCAACCTGAATGAAACACAAGTACATCATGGTTAGTAGGTTAAGTAGCACTGTCAATTTCACAAGGCACAAGAGATGAGTTTCAGAAGCTACAATGTGAAGTAACTTAAAAGAACTAGTACAATAAAAAGCCAATACTTGGCTACATACCATTCTATTTTTACTCTGAAGTGATGCCTTGACAGAGGAAACGAGAGAGAAAACATCGTATGCTTTTGATACAAAAATTAGCATTGCAGTTGCCAAAGTGAAGAGGCATCTACAGCGGGATGGTGGTAATGAGCCTGTCAAAGAAGTAGATCAATGATTAAAATTCATGCCAAAGCTCATCTAGAAAATATATACGTAGTGATTAATGTTGTTGTCCAGCTTTTGCCTTGTCAATTGAAGAAATATGGCACAAACTCTATTCTTTGAATATAAAAGTAGCAGACAAAACATGCTACACATACCTCCTGCAACTGCAATTGTTCTCAAAGAAAAAGCCAGCTGAAAACTCCGAATTAAAACCTCAGTACTTGAATTCTGCAAGAAAAAACATAGAATGAATCATCATCATTTTAGAATTAGAACTATATGCACGAGGAAGTTTTTGGAAGCTGAAAACTGCTGGAACTATAACATATCTGACTTTTAAATCACCTTTGCTTGAGAAAACAGCATCACAAGACTGTACGTATGAGCAATTGCTTCATAATTTTCAGGCATGTTATCAGAGGCAATAGACTGTGCCCAAATCGATGAGAGCAGAAGACTGATCTGTCTTGTACTCAGTTTGAGAAAACTTCCTTCCTGTGCTTGAAGGGAACATTAAATTACTCAAATCTGGAGGAAGTTTTCAGTTGTTGAATGGAAATATAAGTTTTCTCCAAGACCATCAATTTAAGGGTTTGGGAGGCCAAGTTATACGCACTCTTTCCCCCGCTACGTCGAGAGAGTGTTTCTGAGTGGCCCAAGCGCAGACAGAAACACACTACACAAAAACAGGTATAACGAACGACAAAGCAACGGGGAATAAAAGAAAAATAGTGTGAGAACGGGGACAGGGACGGAAACTGAGAAATGATACGTTCTCTGCCACTCCTCTTATGCCCATTCTAACCCTCTCTAACATGAATGATGCTCCTCTACCACATCCTATCCCTAAGCATGTTTTCATTAAGGTTTAGAAGGGTAAAATCTTGTCTAACCACCTCCCCTCCAACTCTTCATTGGGTTTCCGGTAACTCTAGTATCTCTTGCCAATGTCTCGGTTACCTTGAATCCAATTTCTGACCAAGTTACAAAGCACTAACAATATTCAACTATGATGAACTTTATGAATTTGGACTTCCAATTCAAATGGGGAAGCCATCAACTAGATTTGTGGAAAACCTATCAATTTGTTCATATTTACAATCAACAGGTTGTTTTTTCATAATTAAAGCAGTTATCAATGTTTGAGTTGCCAACCACTTGTTAACAGTCACCTCAAGAGAAGCAACTAATTCTTTACAACAAAATTACTGTCTTTCATTGTAGCTAAAAATTAGTGCTATTTTATGGCAGCATCCCTTTTAAGGGGAAGGGAAAGAAACCTTTATACATGGACATGATGAAAGTGCTAAATATGTTCTATCTAATATCAATCATACAAGTATATCTAAAACTGTTAGATTTGCTATTCTGAATTATTTTTGTATTGTGTTTGTTTATTTAGGTCTTAATATCAAGCAATTCATGTTAGGTTATGTTATAGGCATTAGGTTTTGTTACCTAGCTACTTTTCTGGGTACTTTTGTCCTTTGGGTTTCCTCTTTTCCTGTATTTATACAGGGCTCTCACATTGTAATTTATACAGGGTTCAGAACTTCTCTTCTGCAACTCTAAATAAGTTTTTCTAGCGAGATTTTCTTCTCTTCAAACTCTCTCATTTACTAACAGAAACACTATGTAATGGGGTTCTCATGATCAGTATAGTAAACGAGGGCAACAACCTACCTCTTCCTTGGCACATGAAACGTCATCTTTTGCCACAGATGGTTTACACACCCCTTGTGCTTGACCGTAAGAAGATTTTACCCTATTAAGTACCTTAATGTTACTATTTCCAGCACTAACACTGCTCTCATGAATGACATTCTCCCTTGTTGAATGTCTGTCCTTTTTTAGCTTTTCAAAAAGAGCAGCAGAAGAAGAGAAAACAGAGACAGTTCTTGAAAGTGTTCTTGGAAGGTCCTTCTTGGAATCAGACACGGTTGAATTTGTACGAGGAGCAACTTGAGTGGGAACGAGAACAACAGAAAATACGCGATGGGCTCCAACTCGAGTTTCATAGTCAGCATGGGCCATAGCTGGAAGCAACTGGTGAAATAATGCCTCAGGAAATGCCTACCAGGAAAACAGCAACGCACAAAAAAAATTATTAAGTTAAGAAATATGCACAGGACAACCAAAGTAAACTGACAAAAATTATGTTCTTTTTTAATCAATCCAACAGAAGCGCGGTATATTGCCTTGTTCTGATATGCATAATTTGGCAGTGAAGCTACAACTTGTGCAGTACGATATACAGCTTGGATTGTGGTTCTAGCTATGACAGGAATACTGGAAATATTTTCCAACATCACAGCCATAATATCAAGAATAGGACCTGCATCTCCCACCTAATCCACAGAAAACAGCTCATGGTAAAATTCTCAGAGAAAGTAAATACACAAATACAGTGATTCAAGAAGTGACACCTTATTTGCTAACTGCACAAGGCACTTGTCTACCAACTCCTTGAACTTCCTATTCCACTTAATTACTTCAGCGCCAAGATTTGCATCATCAAGACACAAGTGTATGCTTTTCCGCAAATGTCTCATAGCATCGGTTACTGCAACAAGTATAGCCACAGAACACTCAACTTTAGCCTGTCTAGCTAAGGCGGTTGTCACCTCAAGAACATCCAGTTGCATGCCAGGTTTGGCAAGTACATTCTTGTGATCAAGATGCTTGATCAATATAGACAGCAAAAAGTGAGTGTTGTCTCCTGTCATACAATTTTGTTGAAAAAGGTGTTGGTCAATAGTGGTGGAACAAATTCACAGATAATGAGGCAGGAAGAAGGATGCCAATATGGAGAATTGAAACTGAAAAGAATTACCAGAATCCTCCATCAGTAATTGCATGTCCTTTAAAACTGGAAAAGCAAGCCCATTTTTGAAAGACCACAAATTTCCATCATCAAAATAACGGAATAAGCACTCCAAAACACGCCTTGTGGTCGTTGCTTCCTTGCCTATCTTTGCCATATTAAATAGGCAGACTCTGGACCAGAAACTAGGATCTTTGGCATCTTCCCTGTTGAAAGAGGAAAATATGTAAACACTAGCCACGTATGAGTACATGGTAGAATGATCATTACAAAAAAGGGTATTATTGTCAGAAAAGTAATTACTCTGGAACATTTAGCTCTCCTTTGATATTTACTATCGTGCTCCAAGATGGGATCCAATGCATAGCCTCCGGTGAAGGTATAACATGACCCTCACTTTTTATGACTTCTTGCACCCATCTATTATCCTGGTTGTCAGCATCACCCTCTTTCTTTGCTGGTACTGCATAATTTTCCAGTACAACTGAAACAATCTGCTTATAGAAAATAAAGTGTGAGGAAAAACTAACCAAACTGACATAATTCTCTATATCAAATTTAATGTAATTGTGACTAGTCAATCATAGACAATAGTAGTCTTGGGTGTCTTTCCTTTCCAGCTTGGACGAAGAAAAGAAAGCTCAAAGATGATGGATATAAGTATAGGAAACTAATAGACTTCGCAACATTCAGATTTGACTATAGCTTCATGCAAATTTAACCAAACAAAATACAGATAACAAATCAGCATTTCCTGAATTGTAACAAATCAGCATTTCCTGAATTGTAACAAATCAGCATTTCATTTATAACAACAAATATGAATTGCGGTCTAATTGAGAGACAAAGCATGATAAGAATGTTGGCCCATTATCAAACTCATCTGAAAGAATAAAATGAGGTAAGATTGAGAGAGGATGATAGCTACTTACACTATCAAACTCATCTGACAGATAAGAATGTTGGCCCATTAACCACACCTGCAACAGAAAGAACAATATGTAAAGGATAATATGACAAGTTATTCTTTAGTAGACAAAAATACTGTAAAAGATAACACAAAAGAACAACCACACACAATTTTTGAACACAAGTTTTGCGAAAAGTATCAATTCACTTACTTTTTGTAACTGTTACATGTAATCATGTTATTAAATGTACATTCTTCTTTTAATCCAATCAAAAAATAATTTAGGAAAAAGTAGTCAACAAAAACAAATTTCAATAAAAATCTCTTAACCCAATGTTGTTTGCCTAAAGAATCTAAAATGACATTTAAAGTTGATTAGAGGAAGTAATATACACACACATATATTAAAACCGATGCATAGCGTCCTACGTCGCGTGTTGTGATTAATTTTAGGGGAAAAAATTTCCCACCAAAAAAAATTATTAAAATAATATGTTGTCATAATTTATAGAAAGCTATCCTAAGCCACAATAAATATATATATTTTAGTTAATTGATAAAAAATATAAATCAAAACTATTTCATTTCCATACTTACCAAAAATATTAATAGATTAATATTTGATATATGTTATTTTATTTATATCTAGATTATTTTTTTTGTGGAAAGAATTATTTATATCAAAATTAATTATTTAATAGCTATTATTTTATGCATTTCTATATTATTTTTCGATAGAATGAATTATTCATATCTAGATTAATTCTTGTTCTCTACTTCCTACACAATTTGATCGTTATTAGTTTAATTCTCACATTGTAATTCAGATTTATTGTTTTTGTCATATTTTTAATAGTTTTTTTTATATATAGATAATAGATGTAATTTTATAATATTACGTTAACATATTCCCGTGCATTGAACGGGTCACACACTAGTATATATATACCATAAAATTTTGGTGCATGTCTTCCTTCAACCACGACTTCTGAACTTCAAATATTGTAGTCAATAGAAGAGGACATTTTTTTTATGTATAAATACCCAAAGTAGAATTTCAAATCATAACATGCTTTTTTGAAAATATTAATAAAAGAAGGTTATGCTAGAAAATCCATAGATAATTAACATGGCAAGTTAGCCACCTATTTGTCTTCATATGGAAACAACCAGAGATTGCATTATAAGGCATACACGTCCAAGAATAAAAGGAAAGGGTGAACTTAGAGCCAATATGGCCTCAATCAAGTGTAAATGAGAAACAAAAGAAAACAAAGACATATAGCTCAGCAAAATGAGGAGGTTACCATTGCTGAGAGAGCCTGCAGCCCAACTGCACGAAGAGGAATGGCTCTGTCTTCTTGGCCCTCTTCACGAGCTAGGTCACATAGTTTTGGAATGATGGCCTCTAAGTTATACATGTAGGCTCCATCACTCTGTTTAACAGGAAATAAGTTCATTAAAGGAGAACCATTGATACTTGAAAAGAAAAGTTGTTTTGAGATTTGAGAGTCTAACCTGGTTATTTACAAAATCAAAAATAGTCTGACATCCTATAATCTGAATTTCATCATGCCTAGTTTGTTGCAACAGAGTTTGCATAATGCTGAGAAAACTACTTGCAAACAGAGGCCTGCAAAGCAATCCATGCTGTCAGATACATGTGATCGAAAGGGAAACAACAGATGACAAATAATTTCTATATAGCAGACTGTAATGCATTGCCTAAATTACTTTCTACTCTGTATTCTGTAATATCAAAGTCAGATTGCAGGTTTTCAAACATGTAACCATACATACTACTCCCTCCGTCTCAAAATTTAAGTCGTTTTAGGATTTTGCACAAGCTTTAATAACACTCCCCCCTCAATCAACATCATCATTCCACTAACTTTTTCATAAATTTTATTGTTTTTTAATACCCACTATATTTTTTAACCAATCAAAATCTTTAAAAAAGTCAAAAACACACAAATCGATACAAATCATTACTATCCCCTACCTAGAAAATCTAAAATGACATCCATTTTGATACAAGAATAAAGACCTAAAACGACCTAAATTTCGAGACGGATGGAGTAGTATTTTCCACAGGAAAATTGAATAGTCAGAGATAAATACATTAGTTTAATATGGAATGTGAATAAGAAAAAGATACTCACATTTGCTCCTTACACGTAATCAGTAGCTTCCTGTATATACACACAACAACTTTAGCTGCATGAAAGTTCTCAAGTCGTAATTCCTTGTAACATCTCTGCTCAAGATTTTCTGTGATCTGGTTAAATGAACAGATTTCAGAGTGCATTATAAATATAAATGCACCAAATGCAATCATAGATGAAAAATATGCAGCCAAACAATCCAACAGCATTAGAATGAACAGATTTCAGAGTGCATTATAGATATAAACGCACCAAATGCAATCACAGATGAAAAATATCCAGCCAAACAATCCAACAGCATTAGAAAGACACAACAACTTTAGCTGCATGAAAGTTCTCAAGTCGTAATTCCTTGTAACATCTCTGCTCAAGATTTTCTGTGATCTGGTTAAATGAACAGATTTCAGAGTGCATTGTAAATATAAATGCACCAAATGCAATCATAGATGAAAAATATCCAGCCAAAAAATCCAACAGCATTAGAAAGACGGAAGAAGCCTAGTGAGTACAAATTCCTGAGACAAGCATGAACTATGAAGCGTTGAAGCATGTGATTTTACTAGGCTGCTTGCATTTCATCAGTTCTAGCTAGCTAACTTCACAAGTAACCTCAGGTTTCCCTTCTGGTATGCCTCAATCCTATGACTCATATGCACTTCAGAATCCTGATACATAATAAATTATATTTTATGCACCCATCGCTCAAACTATAAAAACCTTATATTAGTCATTCTCCAGCATTATACTCATAAGGGCATCTAGAACCACTATGCATCTGCTAGCAACGCCTTGATAACAACCCGGTTGATACAATTTACATATTTCTAGGCAGGATGTGGATGAGCAGAAGAAGTTCATGACATTATAAAGATAAAATACACCTTTGGTATACGCAGAGGATTTTTTGCAGCATATTCACACAGTTTCCCAATCTTTCGATCATTTGGCTCTTCATCCTATCATGAAACGATGAAAACCATAAAGATAAGTCAAGCCATGAAAATTTAACCTGACCACACTGAAAACTCAGCTAAAGCTCAATTTTCAAAACAAATCACAAAATAAGACATGGGACAAAAGGCAGAATTTCTAGTATTGTGGAGGAACATATTCCAACTATCTGTGTGCTAATTTCTAGTATTGTGGAGGAACATATTCCAACTATCTGTGTGCAAGCTATATCCCATGAAATTTCTATCAAGGAGTGAAGAAAGAAAAACATATGAAGTACTACTTGATAAATGACAAAATTCTCTAATGGCATGAGCCCCAAATCAACTAATAGGAAAAGCTTAATATCAAAAGTGTGAAAAAAGTGTCAACAGTACAAACAGAATCCACAATGCAGAAGATAACAAGAAAACAGGATAAGTAACAAGTTGTTTAATATAAAACGAAGGTGGAGTAATTTATTAATTTATCATTGGAGTCTCATATTCAAAGTTATAAAAGTATTATAACGAGCTAGTGGCAGGCCTTGTAAGTTATTCAATTAATGAGAGATTTTGATCATTGGTACAATGTTACATATTGTGCTAGAAATGTCCGCCATGAACTACACTCAGCAATAACACCATAACAAAAATGAGTAGAAAAATAAGAATTTAAATTTAACAAGAAATGCAATCAGCATAAATCTAACCTGGGATCGTGGAAAAATATCTGCAATCAGTTTTTTGTATCTCTTGACGGGCTGCCTGGACCTGCTCCGCAATGCGGGGCAAAAGCAACAGAGATTGCCACATACTGGTAAAATTTGTCTAGAGATCACCCCAGAAACAGCGCTCATCCTTGAAGCTCTCCGAAATTAAGCAAATAAGACCCCTATTCCCCACGCTCTTCCCGCATCGTTAAATATGCAATCTATCAGTTTCTTCTTGCATCCCCTATGTATGAAATCAGTATAATATCCCGAGAAGTCATCAAAACCCCTTGAATATCAGGAGTTAACGGAAAGGAAAGCCCGCAAATTTGCAAGAGAACAAATAAGACTCAGTTTTGAAATCGACAACCCAACAAAATCTATTCAAATTGAGCAACCAAAGAAGTAAACTCGAACAAAAAATAGCAGCGATTGTTGATCAACAGTTGCACAGCCCTAAATTGGTTGAATTTGACTAATTTCTTTTGAATTGTTTAGTGTTGAAATCGAGTACAAAAAGAAAAATCTAGTTTGAATGAAAATTAGCATCGATGGTTGATCATCGACTGCGGGGCGTGTATAACTTTGGATTTGACTAGTTTAGATAGAAATGAAGAGTACTACTCGTAATCAGGAAAAAAAAGATTGGAAATTGAAAAGACAGAGGTAGAAAAGAAAAGGCAAATTACCTCCGGATCTAAGGCTGGGCGAAAGCAGAAATTGTGGGTGGAAGCCCGCAAAGACTTGGAACAACTCAGTTGCGAAACTCACGACTTCTCTCTCTTCCCTTTTCGTTCCATTTAAAAATAAGAAACGAAATGAAGTTCTCTTTGGAGAATCTATAAAACATAAAAAGTTGTGTTCAAGGCCTATTTAATGACCATTTATTTAATTATACATATTTTATATTTTTTGTTTCAATTCCACAAAAAATCATAAACATCTTTATAGCTCAATGGTTATTGAGTTGTTTGGTAGGAATGAGGTCTTGAGTTCGAATCCTCTTAGTTACACACATTGACTATATTTTGCATTTTTTTTATTTCCTCCTAAATTGTCATATTTTTTATGCATATTTTTGTAAACGGAAATAAAATAAAGGTGTATAAGGAAAGATGTGGACAACATTATAAGTTATTTTGCATTTTTTCATTATAAGTTACTACTACCTCCGTCCAAAAATAAATTGTCTTTACTATTCACGCACATTTTTTTAAGAAGGTAAAAACTATATAAAATATTAACCTTTTTATTAATTTTTTTTATAATTACAAACTTATTCGCTTTTTTAAGAAGGTAAAGACTATTATATTTATTATTAATTTTTTTAGCTCCTAAAAAAGCATGTATGAATAGTAAAAGTCCATGTATTTTTGGACGGAGGGAGTATTTATTTTCAACTAACTTTAAAATATTATCTTTAAATTTTTTGTCAATATTACAGCCGTTACTTCACAAATTAGCCAGTTAATTTGCTGTCATTCAAATTGATTAGTCGTTTAATTTGCAGCCGTTTCATACAAATCCTCAACACAAACATAATGTCATATTATTGAATGTAAGACTGTCTCCCGTTTGGTCTTCCTCCTTCGTATATATATATAGGCCGGGGTAATCACACAAACATGCATGTTTGTATTCTCTTTCTGTTTGGTATTTGCTTCTGCATATTAGTTCGGGAAAGAATGACAAGGGCTTGAAATTATACGATCGTCGCTATCTTAATACGGCACCAGTTATCCCATCGAAGAGTTGGCAGATGGCAGTTCATATTTGGAGAGGTGGCCTACCCCTTGAGTATGTATTCTCTTTGTAAATTTATATACATATATAATTACAACCAACGCTGTGTATGTGTATGATTGGAAAGCCATGGTGTTCACCATGAGAGATCTTTGTTTTCCTTTAAAGGAATGTCCACTTACACTTCATCTAAGCATTTGGTATACACATCGAGTGTGCACAAATAACATTAGAGTGATCCTTAATTATACAAGCAAAACAATACAAGGGCAGGCCGAAGCTTTGTGAAACAATGACCACTGCATAAAGACACACAATACACACTCCAACACAGGTAATATCTCTCAAATTTTGATTCAACTATTATAATATATACATACACTTATCTCAATTAAAAATATAAGCCATTTTTTAAATCTTCTCTATTGTTCTTTAATTAATTAAGCATTGCCCTGTTTTTTTATAGCAAAATTATATTTTTATTTGATTTCAGAAAATAAGCAATACGGAGTATCATAAAGTGGGCATTCAATTAAAGGATCCAGAGTACGTGAGAGTTTTTTAAAAAAAAAGAAAAAAAATACAAAATTAATTTACCTTTTTAAATATGATAGATGTTAAAACTAAAGTGAGGTTTCGAAAGAGTGAGTTTTTCCTATAAATTAAATGAACAATTAATTCAATTATTTAAATGATCAATTATAGGGAGGTTAGAAAATGAAGTGGTCCACGGATCAAAAAAAAAAAAGAAAATGAAGTAATCTTTTAGTTTTGTCAAACCACATTTTGTAACACCCTTATAATGAATGATGATGGGTAATTATAACAATGAAATTTAAGTTTCTTACAATAGTATGCATCATTTACTATTGATAGCCCCTTCAACTTATACTACAGTATTTAATTTTATTCCCATTTGCTTTGATATTGAATTCTTTAAGGGTGTTGAACTATCTCATTATAGTACTCTGTAATAACTAATCCTGGACCATGTGCATCATGCATAAGGTTTATCAAATATTATACGGATTCGTGTATATGATTTTCTAATATTTTATGTCCAAATAAATCATTTGCTCTTTATAAATTGGTTTTAATTTTGTTGATTTGAAAATCAAATACACGAAGAATGTGAATATGCAAAATACATTCAAGTAATAAGTCCATATAATTGTATCTTATTTTATACTTAATATATATATATAATAGTAAAACTGATGCATAGAGACTTATATGTCATTTAATGGTTAATTTTGGAACAATTTTCTCCCAAAAGAAAATAATGTCAGAAAAAATTCGATAAATATTTATTTATATATGTATTAATTATATCTTATTACGCTTTATAATCTTATTCTATATGTTAGAGCTTTTTTAGAGCGATATATCAAATAAAAAATCCTAAAACCCTTTAGAAAGTGCATCAAACAAATCCTCACAAACAAAACCCTAAACCCCTAAATCTAATATCTCACTCTACAAAAAAAAAATGTTTTCTATTCGAAATTTGGCCTCTCTGAAAAAATTAATCACGTACCTCTAAAAAAATCTAAAACTCAAGCCACAACCAGTTTTTAGAGAAATCATAAAATATGGGCAGAGAACATATGTCTTTAGGAAGAAATGGCTAAATAAATCATTACAAATTTGATTTTGCATTAAATAATCTTTCGTTATTCACAAAGTACACATATTTGATTTAAAAAATATGTCCCGGGCGTAGCACGGGTCTGCCTTCCTAGTTTGTCAACAAAAAAGGAGTTCCCTTTATTTGATTTTTAATGAATGAATTCAAGTTCACTGTTCCAATTCCAACGGCATAAATGGGTAGCAAAGATTGGCCAAGTGCTTAGCTGTCTCGTTTCAGATGATTGGCTTTGACCCTTTTTTTTTTTTTTTTTTTTTTTTTTTTTGTTTTTGGTCAAGAAGGGGGCTAATGCCCCAAGTTTTATTGAAAGATTAGTTGGGTAGATGTCCTAACGGGCGTAGCCCTTGAATGCAACTAGGAACAGATTCAAATACAAGATAATTAACATCTAGATTAACTCCTAAATTCGCTAAGACATCCGCTTCAATATTGCCTTGTCTTCTGACCAGTCTCACTACCACCTCCCAGCTCGCATCGTCTATCAAATGTCGGCTTTGCAGAGTTAGGTTGTGGTTGGCGAGGGAGGTATGTTCATCGTTCAGTGCCTTGTACGCCTCTGCACAATCCAATTCCAAGATCAGCTTGTCTATCCTCATCTCCTTTGCTAATTTAAGACCATGGTAGGCAGCCTGAAGCTCTGCCTCGAGCGCCCGACAAATGCCTATTCGACAGGCAAAAGCTCGGATAAAGCCCCCAGCGGCTGATCGGGGTATTCCTCCCCCTCCTGCGAGACCCAGATTACCTTTCGAAGCTCCGTTCGTGTTCAGTTTGACCCAACCCGGGTCCGGGGGCACCCATATCGTCGGCTGGTCCACCCTTGCTTCCACGTCATCCCTCATGTCTGCATTGGGTTCATTTCCTCAGGCTTGTAAGTACGCATTTGCTATCGACCGGACTCTATAAGACACGGTTGTGATGTCGTCTTGTCCTTGAAAAATCAGAGTATTCCTTGTCTTCCAGAGTATCCAGAGCATTATGGAGAAGTATGCACTCCATCTCTCCCTCTTACCTATGTTACTGAATATCCATTGCTTCACATCTACATCCGCAAAGAGTGACGGCGGAGGCTGGCCTCCTGTCAATCGTCTCCATTCTTCCTTGACTCTGGCATAATCCCTTAGTAGGTGGATTGCCGATTCATATTCCCCGTATCTTGGACATGCCGCAAAATTCGACATGTGCCTTCTTTGTCTCTCTGCGTTCATGAGGATGGCCTCGTGGGTTGCTAGATAAACAAAGTTCCGGACTCGTTGCTGCGCTGGCAGTCTCCAAATGTCGCTCCATCCTTTTGATTCCGACATCCCCACCGTATTGATAAGCTGTTGAAGCGTCGAGGCCGTCGTAAACTTGCCCGAGCTCGTGTGGCCCCAGTAGAGCCTATCCACTGCCCCTTGAACATCGCTTACCCGGACTACTTGCAATCTTCGTTTATCATCCTCATTCAGCAAAGGAGAAAGCGTCTCCCAATTCCAGTCACTATCGGCCCACAATTCTGCAATTGTTGCGCTAAAAGGGATTCTGGCAGAGCTTGTAAAGCCCCCTCCTCCAGGGTACCTTCTCGCAACCATGGGTGTGTCCAAAAAAGAGTTGAATTACCATCTCCAATACTCGTCCTCAGGCCAGGAGTCAGTATTTCAACCCCGTGAACTATGCTCGCCCATTGGTTCGACGATCGCCATTGCCGAACAAACATATCAATGTCAATTCTGCCGTTACAATACTTACCTCTAACAACCCTGCTCCACAGCAAAGAAGGCTCCTGCATCAGTCTCCAACCGAGTTTGGCAAGAACCGCTTGGTTGGCCTCTCGCATAGGTCGAATTAGGGGTGGGCATGGGACGGGACGGGACGGGATTAGGGTAATCTCGCGTCCCGTCCCGCGTATATTTTGCGGGACGGGATCAGGACGGGATTGAATTTTTTTTTTCAAATCCCGTTGGGTCTTATGCCTCTCGGGACGGGATTTGTCCCTCGTAAAAAAAAAAATTAAAATATAATCCAAAGTAGAAAGTTACAAATGAGGTGCAAATTAAAGTCCTCACATTACATAAAAAAAAAACAGTAGGCAAGTTTTCCCTTGAATTAAAGCATTAGAACAATAGCTAGCTTTAATTTGCAAATGCAGGAAAAGATGGTAAAAACGTATATATTCAAATTACTTATTTTTATTACTGCATGTTTTTATTATTATTTTAAAATAATTTTGGATTTAAATAATGGGAAGGTATAATATAAATATATTCTTATTAATTTTAATTAAATATATAAAATATATATAATTATATATATATATATGCGAAACGGGACGGGATTTGCGGGATTCGAACTCTCCGTCCCGCGTAATTTTTGCGGGACGGGATTGTAATTTTTTTTCTCTAAATCCCACCGGGTGAAATTTTTGTAGATTTTTTTAAGGACGATGCATTTTTTTATTAGGAACAAATTTAAGATGCCAGACAAGATACTGTCGGGTAACTCAAGAGGCCGACGAATCGGATGACGTGTAAACCGTCGTAATACAACACACATAAATAACACAAATCAACCAGGGCGAAAGACAAAACTCTACCCTCATAAAACCGTCTGCTAATGAAGAGAAAGATGGAACCCCAATGCAAATCACGAATGTTGAGCACACGGGAGAGTGCAAAGGCTCACACGGTGGCTCGACATCGACAAGCCTAGGGGTGGGCATAACCGGGTATCCGACACGAACCGAGTAATCATGTTGGATACCCGAAACCATTTAAGCTCAAACTGCTGAATCGTATACGAACCGTTTTGAGTCGATATCCAACACGGTAAAGCTAATTGGTTCCGTGTCGGAAACCCGGGTATCCGACATGAAATACCCCGATTGTATTTTTCCCTTGTATGACGTCACTTTGTAAGAGATTGCGTAAATTAATAAAACGGCGGGGATGAAGTTTTATGGTAAAATTTTACGAAGTCTTATCAAGTTTGGTATATAGTGGGATCTAGGAAAGATCCGTCAGCATGTCAAGGGTTAAGTAAAGAGGCTATAAAATTTATTGGATATTTAAGACATGCTTAAGAATAAGTTGGTAAAATATTTCCAAAGTGGTGGAGTGAAAGATTATAGGAATATATATAAGGAGGATAAAATAAGTAAATCTGAAAACTTTGGGTTATTTTTCGTAATTATCGCACAAAGCGGGCCACATTCAAATTAAGTGACACGTTACCATTTCTATATATATGGAATTGTTGCCACGTTTCTATTTTGATCAGCATGAAATTCCTTGGAATGCAAGTGACTTGTCCATTCATTCTTTACAGATTCGTTCATTTTAATTTATACCGTTTATTTTTATCAAACATGCCTACCTTTGGAAATAAATTACATAATTCATTTATTCTTGTAATTTATTTATAATTGCACTCTAAGGCATGTTTAGAAACTTGGGTTATGTTTAATTGCTATATATATTGTATAAAGGCCCAAAATTCCTTTACAGCATGAATTGTTCTTTATTCTTTCATGCTGAGTTATAAGTATGTGGTATTAAGATTTTCTTGAAATATCCATACTAGTCATTTTGTTTACTTCATCCACTTTAATTTCATAATGTTCTAAAGTGGATATAAATGAGTTGATCACCGAGACGTGAACTTGTGATTTTAATTGTGATAGGGTGTGATTTTTATTGTGATAGTGTGTGATGTGTTTATAAATAAAATTATTATTAAAATGGTAAAGTCAGGTCAAGGTTTCTAAGCCTTGCTCTATAAACATTTCATGAAATGCCCATTCGAACTGCAGGTTTCTCGAATGGATACACTTTACCCCAGTGGGGTAATTTAGGCCGTCTTGCCAGTGTACGGCAGAGGCCAGTACCACGTGTTCTAAATGAAATATTTTATATCTTAAATTTTGTAAAGTGGTGTGTGTGTGTGTTGTGCATGTGTGGGTAACGGTGATCATTATTCTTTTCCGATATCATTTTCCATCCTTATTGGAAGTATGATTCTTTAGAGTTTCAATATCTCAGATATCTAATGTTCTTGGACTATCCTGTTCCTATTTCTTTTAAGCGTCCAGAGATCCACCTAAATTACTCCCTTCCTCGTCATTTGCTAGTTCTTCACCGAACTAACCAACCGTTTTGTGTATTGGTTGGCTGGTGTGCTTCGCCTGCATGCGTTGTACATCAGACTAAATTTTGCAGGTTATGGAAAAAGGCCTTGAGGAGTTGAAGTTGAAGGAATAAAGATTTTCAAGCTTTTATTGTATAATTACATCTTTCGGTAAATGAATTTTCTGGTTTAATTCAGTTTCTTTTGTTTGATGTGTTGAACACAGATATATATACAGTTTTGAAGCAATAACAGTTACTTTGTAATAAAAATAATACTTTTATCTTCCGCTGTCATTTCGTTAAATTATTTACCATCTTGTTTATGGGAGCATGGTTGCGTGTCCCTATTAGCCTAAGGTAATTATGAGATCATTAAAGTCTGCGTAATTACTGGCGCTGCAACATTCCCTCGTTTACAGAAGGGGGTGTTACACGACATGTACCATCTGATTTTTTTTTTTGAATGCGTATAGTGTGTGTGCACCCGATGTTGTTGCCTTACACCAATACACCCTTACATACATAATAAAGAGGCATACTTGAAAGAAAATGTCAAACTTGGTCAATTGCACAAGGAATTAAACACCGAAGTTTATCCTTGTCATGAAATAGATGGGGAAATGAAGGAGGAAAAGGGCGAGAAGAATGGAAAGGGAAAGAAAAAGGAAAAAAAGAGAATTGCAGGAAAGGGGCGAGAAGAATGGAAAGGAAAAGAAAAATGAAAAAAGAGAACAACCTGGAGGATTCGAACTCGGGGTTTTTTACTGAGCGCTAACACTTACCTACCCCACAACCAACTGAGCTAGCGGAATTTATTACTATTACTTAAGGAATTGTATATATACTAGTACTCAGTGGCAGATCCATGGGGGGCTCGGGATGGATGAAGCCCCTCTATCATAAAAATAAAAGTTATATTTTTTATATATTTACTAGGTGTTTTTGTAATAAATACAAGTAAAGTGGACATTGAATCAAGAAACGCCTTGGCCTAATGGTAAGGGTATGGAACACGGAAAGAGAATCCTTGGGGGAGCGTTAACACCAAGGTTTGACTCTCATTCTCACCCCTTTAATATGTTTTTTTCCCTTCTTTTTCAAAACTTCAAAACCCCATTCAGGCTTTTCCCTTCTCTCGAGCCAACGACTTGCCGCCCGCCGCTGCAAGCTCCACCTCTAGTTGCCCTGGCACTGGTGCACCACCCACCTCCACACTCCCGCAACCCCTCGGGGAACCGTCGCACTCCCGCATCCTCGACCACTTTGATTAGTTTAATAGAACATCACCAGTGTTCTTCTTCTAATCTAGATCAATGTTAGTTTTCTTCCTCTATCAATTACCTTTTACTTTGATTGTTTTTAAGTTGAATTAGTTGAAATGAGAAATTATATTAAATTTTGTGGATTTGAGAATCAGTTTGGGGTAAATTTTGGTTAAGGTTTGTGATTTTGATAATAAATTCCGAGAAATGGTGATTAGAATATGTGGTTTGTGATTTGGAATCGTAGTTTGTGTTGTGGTTTTGAGAAATAAATTTGTGAATTTGTGAATTTATGATTTGTGATTTGGAAATGTGGTTTGTGATTTGTTTTTTATAGGAGTATATAATATGGACAAGTTTGGTAGGCTCGAGAGTGATGTTTTCAAGAACATTGACAACAAACTTATTCTACGACATTTCCAGAACATGAAAACACGTAAGATGGCTTTACTTTCTCTACCGTCATAGTGAACTTATCTGTAGTATCAAACTTATTTGTAGCATTGAACTTATGTTTAGTATCAAACTTCTTTTTAGTATTGAACATATTTGTATTTTGTAGCATTGTACTCCCAAGATGAATTTTATCGTCGTCCTTGATAGTTTAGTCCCCCTAGACAGAAATCTTGGATTTGCCACTGCCAGTAGTATACTACTATTTTTTATCGGTTCGTGTCATTTTCATATCGTGTATTTTCAGTTTCGTATTTTTTCATGTCGTGTTGTTGTGTTTTCGTGTCGTATCAGTCGTCTCGAGTTTTTGCTGCACACCCTAGAGAATCCGAAAAGCAGCAACCCACCACTGAAAAGACCGGGAGAAGTGCGGATTATCGACGTTCTCCACATCTAGGGTTCGTTTGGTTCAATGTGGGAATTGAAATTCCCGGGAAATTACTTCATGGGAATTGAATTCACGGGAAGTCCAATTGATGGGAATTGTGAAAATGTGTTTGGTTGATTTTTTTAATTTTAGAGGATTAAAAGAGGAATTGTAAATTTTCAAATACAAAATGAAGGAAGTTGAACTTACCTAAGGGGGACTAGGTAAGTGAACTTCCTCCATCTTGGGGAAATTCAACTTCCCGGAAAGTTGAATTCCTGCGTTTTTTAATTTCAAAAATATCAACCAAACACATGAATTTCTCATACTTTCTGGGTAGTTCTACTTCCTGGGTTTTTGGGTTGCCAACCAAACGAGCTCCTAGACGAGGGATCTTCAAAGACCACGAACACTACCACGATCCACATGATCAAACAGGACGGCCGAAACTGCAACCTCTCTTAGAACTAATCACAACCACTCTAAGACAACTATCCAACACCAACAAACGGGACAAAATGAAGAGAAATTCAATCATAACCGGACATTTGTGTACCAATGCACCGAGCTCCTGCTAGACTATTAATCTATTATGGAGGAATTATTATAAATATTATTAATGTTATTATTACAAGTATTGTATTGCGTACTCAAGCCCCGACAAATTTAGAACGTGAAAGGAGGTTTGGTCAAATCCTTACGGGATTTTGGTTTAACTCTCCCTTTTTGGAATTTGTTCGAGCCATTTTTATGCCATTTTGAGGCAGTTTTGAACACAGTACCCGCACTGCAACCATCCAGTAAATTGTCGATCGAAAGAACACCACCGGCGTCAGTGACGACCGAATGGGAGCATAGTCGGACGACATACGGACATGCAACCCCACTGGTCCTATGACGGAGAACCACCGCAAAACGAGAACAATGTAGGCGAAAGGGTGAGAGGCTTCGAGGAGCACCAACTTGCCGCGAAAGCCACGATGGTGCCGGAGAACTTCAAATCGACGGTTGAAACAGAGAAATAAAAAGACGAGAAACCTAAAGTAGCCTAAATTCAGGCCGATTGGAGTACGAAGATGATTTGGGAAAGGGGATCAAGAATTTAGGGTTTGGAAGGAAAAAAACGAAAACGTGCAAGTGTGTTCTTTTAGGCTCCCGAGTCGATTGGAGTACAGAAGCAAGGTTTGTTTATCCTTAATTTATTAGAGCATGAACAACCACGTGTTTTGCTCAGTTTAAGGTTGCTAAAAGGTAAACTCATGGTTGTGGGTTTTACCTTACGGTAAGAGAATGGAAGATGTTACTTTGGTAAAGAGGGTAACCTCTTTCCTTTTCTAATTTTCTTTTTTTTTTTAATCAAAAAGTAAATGGAAAGATATAGTGGTACGCATAATAAAGGGAAAGAAAAAGTGAAAATAAATTTGAAAAGGGCCGAGAGGTTTCCATGGTTGTAGAACAAACCTTTTATGATAAGGTAGAAAAAGTGAAAATAAATTTAAATAAAAAATAAATGAAGTGTAAAATTAGGATAGGAAAAGAGAAAAGAAAATGGGTAACCGGTTTGGTTAAATTTGTTGAATATGCATTTTAGATGTGAAAATTATGTAAATGTCCATTTTTTTTACATAATTAAGTAAATATCCATTTTTTCCAAAAATACCCCTCATTCCCCCTTGACCATTTTTAATTTTAACATTGACTAGTCAACATTTACCATTTTGGTCAACGCTTGTATTTGGTGACAATTTTTTGGTGACAGGTAGGTGACAATTTTTTGGTAACATTTGTGTATATTTTTTTTATGACAGTTATTTGTGATAATTATTTTGGTGATAGTTGATTTTTTTTGGTGACATTTTGTTTTTTTCTAGTGACACTTAACGAAATCTTTTTCTAGTACTAGTGAACATTGTCACCAACCTATTGTCATCAATTATATAACAGTGTCATCAACTATAGAACATTGTCACAAACTTTTTGTCACCTACTATAAAATATTGTCACCACCAATTTTTACTAACTACATATTATCACCAACTACAAAATATTGTCACCAACTACGAAACACTGTCATCAAATTATTTTCACGAACAAGTGAACACTGTCACCAAACATCAATTGTCACCAACTAAAAAACATTGTCACTAATCTATTATCCCTAAACAAAGAACATTATCACCACCCTCTATTGTCACCAACCTACTTTAGTAATCAATTGTCACCAACAATAAAATAGTGTCATCAACCTATTATCATCAAAATATTATTTCAACAAATATTTGTCACCAAACCATGTAATCACAAAAAATTGTCATCGTCATACTAAATATCACCAAGATAGTGTCACCAATAAAAAAAAACCAAAGAGCCCTAAGTATACCACTAGACTTGAGCTAGTTTATAAGCCATACACTTACACTTTCATCAACTAATTAAGTACTAAATTTGATTTTAAATCGTAATCGAATAGAGGGTACGATAGGTGCATCAACTCCAAGGGGTACGCAGCTTGGAAGCGAGTAGAGATAAGCTACCCCGATCCCACCCTCCTCCTCGTCACTTACTCCTACGACCACAACCACTCCTTCCTTGTCTTCTGCAACCACCACCCCAACGTCGTTGTTGCTTCCACGCCGTTGTTGCTTCCATGTCTATTTCTCAATTACAAAATGGAATTCTATCCGAACTTCATGATCAATGGAGCTTTCGTTCCTCAATGTCAAATCCTATCCAATTTGTCATTCAATCATACCAAATCTAAACGGCAAAACAAGCAAGCGAATCCATCTCAAATTCGAAGCAAGCACATCATCACAAAAAGAAATCAGGAAGCAGAAACATTAATATTCATACCTCTAATTCGATGATCAATTAATACACATCCGTAAACAAACAACAAAATCGTATAAACATGAATTCTGAGGGAGATAGAGAGAGAGAGAGGAGTTGCCACAGATCTGTCAAAGAAGATGGATAAAAACTTTACAAGATTTTTGAAATACACATTGAAAAAAGAGCAAATTAAGAACTTGAAAGAAGAGGACCTGTAATTTTCCACAACACGTAACAACGTTGTCGGGGGGATGAGAAGAACGAGATCATGATTGTAATCCATTCATGAATCAAGATTAAAGAAATATAAAAAAATATATATAAACGCATTTGATTAATAATTGGATTTGAATGAAAATGAAGAAGAGCAAAGTAAGACTAAGAGGAATCAATAGAGGGCAATTACGATTTGGAGAAGCATCAAGTCTTCCAAATCTCAGGGATGTGGGGATCAGTTGATGATAAGCTAATAATGTAATTGAGATCCCTAATTTTTAGAGGAGCGTTATCGAGAGGGAGAGGGAGGTCTGAAAATAATCAAATCGAAATATCAAAATATTTAATTAAATTTGCAATCAGCTCTGTAAACGATAGAATATCATTCATTCAACCTTGAAAGTCGACATCCGTTGTAAATCAAAGCGTTCTCTACCAGATCTCGGAGACGACTGCGTCAAGGTCGTCACAGGCGATCGTCTCTTGATGGATGCAACGAGTGTGTCGATTGGAGACCGCAGTGGTACAACGGAGGTCACCGACGCCTAAGAAGGCGATGGCGTCGGCGATGGAGATGGAGAGGAGAGGGAAACGGGGGAAAGGATCGTAGATCACTGTCGTGTTGAAGTTGGTTAACCCGAGGAATGTGAGGGGAATGGGTAAATTATAATGATGCTATTGTGGGTATTATGAAAATATTATGGACACTTTCTTAATTGCTAAATAAAAATGGATATTTACCTAATTAAGTATTTTAGACGGACATTACACCAAATTCTTCCAAGAGGTTTCCCATGGTTGTTCATGGTTTTAGTCTTAACTAGTGTAATACCCGTGCCTTGGCACGGGAGCTTGATTCATTTTAATTTGAACATCATTATATATATATATACACACACACACGTGTTTACAATAAAAATATGTATAAATTGTTTTTTTATAATTTATAAATTAGTTGGAAAGAGATACGATACAAATTTTGAAATGATTTAATGAGGTAATTAAAGTAGTAATAATACTCAAACACACTGCCTAATATAATTTGAAATAAATATATAATTATTATTATTAGCATAGATCTAAAAAGTAAAATATAAGCTCCCATACAAATATTAAACAAATCATAAGCACATGATTGTGTGAATAATTTTGAAGTTATGTAGATATACATAACTTATGATCATGAGATAGATGGTTAGAAAAAGAAGGAAATAAATAGTGAAAATAAAGGTAAGATGGTAAAAAAAATATCCTTAATGGTAAAAAAGTGATCTAAGAAGCCTCATCCGAGATGTAAAATAAGCATTAGTAATGTTTGTGAGTCTTCAAATATTACTCCAAGATGGTTAGAAAAAGAGGGAGTATTTATTTTTCGATAGTCATTTAAGATGTCTAAAATAATTAAATTATAAAAAAAAACTTTTTTTGGCTCTAATTGATTTTTATAATTAATTTTTGAAATCGAATATTTAAAAATTTATTATTACATGTTCGTTGTATGTAGACATTGTGGGGAATATTGCAATTACTTAAATATGATAAATCAACAATTTCAATATCCAAGAATAAAATCAGCCAAGACTTGACGAATGTTCAATGTACGTTGACAATTAAAATAGATCACAAATTGACATACAACATATCAAATTAAATAATATTTTAGTATAAAATTAGGAAACAAATATGTTTAAAATAGGAAATAGACATTTTAAAATTTCAGCAATAATATTGACCAATGAGAAAATACCATTTGAATAAAAAATTCAAGTTTAATTGTAGACGTGACACATCAGCAAAATGATAGTAGAATTAATATTATTAATAGATTACCTATTATCAAAATTAATTTATAAAAAAGTTGAAAAATAATATTTTATATAATTTTTACCATCCTAACAAAGTGTGAATGAATATTAAACAACATATTTAGCTAAACGAATAGAGAGTAGTAAATTTTAACATGATTGGGATAAATGTGATATAATAAACAAATATTTAAATGAATTCAATCAGTTAAGATAATGAAGGTAGGCAATCCGAGTACATCTTTGATTAATTTATTTGAAAATGAAATACTTGCATGGTTGGTGAGAAAATATGAACATATGTGAAAGTTAATTTATACTCCGTAGCATTTTATAAACGGACAATTATATTGGAGGTCTATGTAGAGTATAAATTTCCAAAAATAAAATATACCAAGATTCAAATTTAAGTTCAATGTATGTAGACGAATTATGAGAATATTGCAATCGGAAAAAAATGGAAACATGTCTCAATATTTACGACAATATAATCGAAAATAAATAAATAAAGGGATGGATTCAAACCATATTTAAAATAGGAAACAAATATTTTAAAATTTCCATAATAATATTGACCAATAAGAAAATCTCATTTGAAAAAAAAATTTAACTTTAATTGTGGGCGTGACACGTCAGTAAAATGTTAGCAGAATTAGTAATATTAATAATACTCCATCCGTTCATAAATATATGATCACTTCATTTTTGCACGTACTTTAAGAAGTGAAAAACTATATAAAAAATTAATTTTTTAATCATTTTTTTTCAAAATATAGTATGTATTATTAATAAATATTATATTACGAAAAAAACATTTACAAAAAAATTAATATTTTATATGGTTTTTCACTCATTAAAATACGTGTAAAAAGTCAACAATCTTATATTTGTGAACGGAGTGAGTAATAGATAGATAGATTTTGTGTGATGAGCTATTGCAATTATTCAAAATACTCTGTAAAACACCAGTGTAAGCGTAATGTACTGTAATAATAAAAAAAGAGATGATAAATAACGGGAAAAGGATTTCTTGAGAATGTGGTGTGGAATTGTGGATAGGACTTGGAGAGTGGAGGAGGAGGCAAAGCGTGCAATTTCTCCGCTTCTTATCTTCTTTCATCTCCCTCTCTCTCCCCTCTGTGTTTGAAACACCCACAGGCCACAGCCGTCAACCCCAATTCTCCCTCCCTCCTGTTTCTCAGCTGCTTTTTAAGCCCGCCTTCGTATTGTATGGTGCCATTTACACAATGGCTCCTCCCAATTTAGCCTCTTTCCGGATCGGTCCTGGTCTTGGTCAACCCGCCCCCCTCCCTCCTTCCTCCATCCCCGCCGCTTTCCTTACTTCCGACGCTCTTCCGCTCACCATCAATGCCTGTTCCACTCCCCGTCAGCTTCGTTACGCCGCGCGTGCTCGCCGTCTTCTCCTGCGAGTCAGGGCTTCCGCTTCTGGAGATGAAATTTTACCTTCCTCTTCAGGTTTGACTTGTTCTTCCTCATTCTTAAGAGTAAATAATAGGCAATTTCTCTGTTTACTTACAAATGAGAATAACACACAAGCAGAGGGAAGGAAACAAACCTCAACTAAATCTGGCAAATGTGGTATATGAGCTTTCTTCAAGTCTCTTACAATTACTCGGCTCTTTTATTGTTTACAGGTCATGTTACTTGCTCAAATTTTGGCATTTTATATGATTAAGCCTCAGTCTACGCAATATCGCAGAACTTGGGTAGTTTTAAAGCAGATTTACCTCGAAAAATTGAAAAACAAAAACACACTGCTAGTAATCAAGAAGAAATATACCTGAGATCTAGCAATTTGCTCTAAGTGCTTGACTAAATCCTCCAAAATTTCAGTAGATGAATCCCCAAGTTCTCCAGACGTAGCTACTGACTCCTCCAATCCCTTAACAGCTTCAAAAATTGCTAATAAAATCAATCAATCAATCCAACGGTTCAAAAATTGCTATTAAGCTGAACAGAGGGAGACAGTAGAAAGAGAGAGACCTTGAAGAAGGTTTCAGATCCAGATTTTAGAAATCATCCAAAGCGAATGTGAAATTGAAAAGGAATTCATACTTAGATCAGTTCAATTCAGTGGGAGAGAGGGAGGGAGGTGAAGTTCACCTATGGAGATGAGGTGAAGAGGATAGGAGTAGTGCATGCTGGATTTCTTACCTTATCTCATCGTGTGGACCTTTTCTTTTCTTTTGCAGCTAAAGGTATAGAGAATTTGGTCATCGTTGGTTCTGGTCCTGCCGGATACACGGCAGCTATTTATGCAGCTCGTGCTAATCTCAAGCCCGTAGTCTTTGAGGGGTTCCAAGTAGGTGGTGTACCTGGTGGACAGTTGATGACTACCACTGAAGTGGAGAACTTTCCCGGCTTTCCTGATGGAATAACCGGTCCTGATTTGATGGATAGGTAAAATGTATTTATGTTATCATCAAACACAGATTGAGAGCCTCTTTTTTAAATCCATCTTCAGCTGTTTTCAACCACCCTGGTACAGAATGAAAAAACAAGCTGAGCGGTGGGGAGCTGAGTTATACCAAGAGGATGTGGAACTTATTGATGTGAAAACCAGACCTTTTCTTGTAGCAAGTGGTGAGCGTAAGGTAAAATCTTGTCATGCAACTCAGTATTCTACAATTTGCCTACAAGTGCTTGTGCTGTTGTGCATAATCTACACTAGTTCTATGTTGTCATTCATTAGTTTCCTTTACTATAATTTTATAGCACTCCTGCCCCACCTCATATTCATTACCTCTTCAAATTATTCCAGATTAAGTGTCATAGTATCATCTTTGCTACTGGAGCTACTGCAAAAAGGCTCAGATTACCCCGTGAAGATGAGTTTTGGAGCCGAGGGATTAGTGCTTGTGCCATATGTGATGGTGCCTCTCCATTGTTCAAAGGCCAAGTTCTTGCTGTAGTTGGAGGAGGAGATACAGCTACTGAAGAGGCCCTTTACTTGACCAAGTATGCTAGCCACGTTCATCTACTTGTGCGTAGGGATGAGTTAAGGGCATCCAAGGCCATGCAAGATAGGTGAAGTATTCTTCACTGTTCATTCATTTTCCATTCATAATTTCGTTATTCACTCTCATTTTTTGCTAATGAATAGGCAATTACAAATACACAATAAATGATGAGTTGTCATTAACCTGTGAAAATGCTGATGCACTACAAGAGTTTGCCTTCCACTTTTTTTTGCCTGTCTTAAACTCGTTATAACCCCCGCATAAGTTTGTTAAGGGTGCATTGCACGATGAAGAAGTGCTTTATCGAACAGTAAAACTTTTTCTCGCCTCACATGTGCTGTGTAAATAGTTATATATATATATATATATATAGATCCTATGTAAGCAGCCCTTACGGTGTAATTTGTGAGCAAATTTGGAGCGTCAGATTAAGAAGATCAAATGGCTGTGATTAAAAGTAACTTGTGAAGAGTGACATTATTCGTAGGTACCATGTGATTATTCGTATGTACATACATACGAATAATCATTCGGTACCTACGAATAATTGCACTTGTTGGTACATACGAATAATTATATTATTGTGCACGAATAATTGTTTGGTATCTACGAATAATTTCATTGCTTACAAATTACACCGTAAGGGCTGCTTACACGGGATCCAACCTCTCTCTCTATATCTCTTGGCCCAAGTTAGATTATGATAGACACTCTTTCTAGTGATTTTTCAACTCCTGAATGTTTGTTTAACAGGTTGCTTATGGCGAATGTTACAGAGTTTTCAACAATCCAAACATCACTGTTCACTTCAATACAGAGACTGTGGATGTGGTTGACAACGCAAAAGGTCAAATATCTGGTATATTGATCCGAAGAACTGATACAGGAGAAGAAGCTGTCCTTGATACAAAAGGACTATTCTATGGTATCGGCCATTCCCCAAATAGCCAGTTGTTGGAGGGCCAAGTTAAGCTTGACAGTACGGGCTATGTGCTGGTTAGGGATGGAACTGCCAATACTTCCGTGGAAGGTGTATTTGCAGCTGGAGATGTACAGGTAATACACTTGAAGTATCCATTTATTTTTCACACAATAGACTTTTGAACTTCTCATCCACCCAAGCCCCTCCCCCTCCCTTGGCTTTGCTCATAAAGGCAGGCAATGCAGCAAACATAGTTCATCTTTCATTGCCAGTCATGGTTCATGAGAGATTTGAATATTACATGTCTAATTTATCTGGCATCATGTTTTTCGTCTGGTGATATATGGCACTTGGGGCTTACCACATCAAGCTGGGATGATATGCTTATGAAAGCTTTGTCGACTTTGGTCATGGTTGACCATGGCTCTTGGCAATACTCACGTCTTAATTTCAGAAATCGGGTACAAGTATGTTAAAGTGTTAAACTATAATGGGAATCTATAACTTGTGTCAAATGAATAATTTATATATCTTGACGGCATAATAACTGCATGGCAATAGAAAATCTCTTTTTGGATGACAAAATTAGAGTACAATGTGAATGCATAACTTGCTTCCTGCAGTATACACTTTATGTTGTGCATTTTGAGAGATTGTAACCATCTATAATCTGGGAACCAGGATCATGAATGGAGGCAAGCAGTTACCGCAGCTGGATCTGGGTGTATTGCAGCTTTGTCAGCTGAAAGATATCTTGCAAGCAGTGGCCTCCTTGTTGAATTTCATCAGGTATTAAGCTTTGGGATGTTTGCACCAGTGTTTTCTACACATCTCACCCACTGAAAAAAAAAGATATATTTTATATGCTTTTATTTATCATTCTTAAAAAGTGTGTCAAAAGTAAAAAAATCTTACGTTAATGATTGGAGGGAGTGTTAAGTCTTTTTGTTGTTTGACAAAGAACAGCTACAAAGTTAGCAAAACTTTCTACATTAATTTGGAACTTGTCTAGAGGGAGACACACCAGCGGAGACCACTCATGTTACCCAGGAGGCCCAGGACATCAGGTTTTGACGGAAAGGTTTTTAAATGACAAATTAAATGGCAATAAGCCAATGTATATAGGTGTATTCTGTCAAAATTTGCAAATCAATGACTTGGAAACAGTAATCTAGCAATAGTAATACGATGATTCTCCTTTGTCTTTAGGTATAGGCTCTATTTGTGTGCAAGAGTATTTGAACAGTTTTTTTTTTTTTAATTTGAACAGGAGTGCAAGAGTATTTATTTATGCTGTTATGATGCATGGTCTTAAGCTGAGATTAATAGGGTGGACAAAAGGATTAGAATCCATCCACATTATGAGCTAAAATTGAAGTACATTTGACTCACCATTTCTTTTCAAATGTCTCAACAGCCGCAGCAAGAAGAGTCTAAAAGGGAGGTCTCTGAAAAAGATGTGGAGGAAGGTTTTGACATTTCCCATACCAAACACAAGGGACAGGTTTGTGCCGCCCACTCTTCACTTAATTCAGTATGGATATTATTTGTTGGTCTGTAAATTTTCTTTCCTTAGGGTTTGGTGACTCAGGTCAATTGAATATCTGACTTATGCAGTATGCATTAAGGAAGTTGTATCATGAGAGTCCAAGGCTTGTTTGCGTATTGTACACATCACCAACTTGTGGTCCATGTAGGACCTTAAAGCCAATTCTTAGCAAGGTAATGCTTATCCACCACCCAGTATAAGGTCTGAATGTTTGCAATTTTGAAGAATTTTACTTGTCATTTACGCTTCATCTTGTTTGAGATATTATACATGTTATGCTTATTAGTTACTTATCATGGCTGAAATCATAGTGGGATGCTATATCATATTAAATACAGATCATGTGGAGCCTTACGTGTGACCTAATAACCAACTGATTGGCAGGTCATAGATGAATTTGAGGAGAGCGTACATCTAGTTGAAATTGATATAGAGGAAGATCAAGAAATCGCACAGGCAGCTGGAATAATGGGAACACCATGTGTTCAGTTTTTCAAGAACAAAGAATTGCTAAGGTTGGTTACACTAACCCACAATTTGAACCATCTGTTACCTTCTCTTGTCATGGTTTATATACATACACCTGACAAATATTTCCATGTTCATTTGCCTTGCCTGGTTAATTGACATGTTTTGTTATTTATGGATATGATGATAATCTATCTGATTATGGGAAAAACTGTAATATTCTTGATTGATGTTCAGGACTGTACCAGGTGTGAAAATGAAGAAAGAGTACAGAGAATTCATACAGTCAAATAAATAGAGATTCAATTTTGTTAATCCAGAGCCAGCCCACGAAAAGGATACCTCTGTATTATGTTTACATGAAGCATTTGGAGCCTGTACTTCCTTGCAAAACTTGTCTTCTGAATCCCACACACATATATATTGGGATGGGGTTCGGCCATGCTTGTAAGTCATTTGATATTGATATATACAATTCCTTGCTGGAAGACTCGTTCTTTCCTGAATGATTAGCAGCAGCCCCAGCTGCTTTTTTTTCAATGTCTAAACTACCATGGATTAATTCACTGTCGTGCTACTGGCACTGTCTCATATCGCCAAATGCACTGTGCATTAACCGGATTTTAGTTTCGGTACAGGGGATAGCCGACACTGGCTTCCAAGGACGGTAAAATATGAGCCGTTACTAACTTCCGGATCCGGCAACACTTGAGTTCAGCAAATTTCGAGGGCATATTCAAGGCTAAATTTGAGACAAAATAGCTTCGAATGTAATTTCGATCGCATTTTCCAGGTTAAATACCAAGTTTGATTCGAGGGCATATTCAATGCTAAATTCGAGACTTCTGTCTTTGGCTTGCAAGGGGATTGCAAGGGGATATGTCAACGTCTAGTGTCGGTGCGGTGACGGACATGTCGACTTTGACTTCCGGTGATAACGGGGATGGTAAAGACATGCTGACCTCAGAGACTTGCCGACTTTGACTTCTGGCGATCGTGGGCGTGATGTTTTCCGGAGACGGTGGATTTCACCGCGTGTTTGGCGAAATATTTACGTCACTATAACAACCCCTTAATTCAAATACATGATCTCACCTCCTGTTCAATCATCTTCATCAATCACTAGTACAAAAATAACTATTTAACCCGCTACATAATAGGTAAGATCTCAAATATTCGGATTCTAATAAAAATGCTTGAGCTATTAAACATTGAAACTTTCACTAGAGCATACATCATATGGCTTGGAGCAAAAAAAAAATTTCTTCAGGTTCTTCTGTTTCGTTTGCAATTCCAAATCCTTTCTCCGGGTTTGTGAGTTTTGAGATCGCTGCACAATACTTCTTCTATTGCTGGTTTTTTTATTTTTACTGCTTTTAATGTTGTATATATATAAGCTATGCGAATTTTTGCTGCCTTATCTTGCTGTTGGTGGACATTGCTACTGATAGCTACTTAATTGTTAATTTTGGGGGTAAATAGAGACAAGAGCAGGGAGTTAGTTGTTCTCAACTATTGATTCTTTCAAAGCTAAATAAACAGAGATCGAGACATTAAGCTAGCTTGGCAAAATTAATCTAGGACTTGCTCAAGTCGACTCTGGCTTTGCAAAAGCCAAAACTGATAGTAGTAACCTAAGGGAAAAACTAATTACTTCTCCCCTTTTATTTAATTAATCATCCCCATATCTAAAACTTGTATTTACAACTTTCAACATTTCTAGAGCAATTGATTTGGTATCAACTATTCTATCCGCTGGGTTACCAAACACCTTAGTAGGTTATGAGGTGCAGGAGGAAAACCCTAGGGCAACAGGCGATTCCGGCGATCTCCCCTTGGTGATCTCCGGCCGCTTGATCTCTCTCCGGTCTAGGGCCGTGAGAGCTAGGTATTCTCTTGCCGAGACGTGCGAGATTCACCGTTGTCTGGGTCGTTCTGGTTTTGACATGAAAGAGTTTTTTCGAAATAGGTTATTGCTGACGCCATGGGAGGGAAGGGTAAGGAGATACATCTGACGGAGGATGAGGGGTTCACAGTGGTAGGGGATGAAGCAGCGCAAGGAGAGAAGTCAGTCCATAGTCGATTATCCCTCATCGGAACGGTGCTGTCGAAAAAGAGCCCTAATGCACAAGCCCTAAAGGCGACCATGAAGGGTGCATGGAGGACGAAAAGCGGATTCCTTTTCAGGGAGATCAAAGACAATCTGTACAGTTTCCAATTCAGTGACGAGGAGGACAAAGAGCGGGTGCTGAAGGGAGGGTCGTGGTCTTTCGATAGATCCCTGGTGATGCTTAAAGAACCGGCAATGGAGCAATTGTCTGCAATCGACTTCACTCACACGGCTTTCTGGGTAAGAATCTATGACCTTCCTCTCGCAGCATACACGAAATCGATGGCGCTGAAACTAGGACAGGTCTTTGGTGGAATTATCGAAATGGATGATGAGGAGTTAATCACGTGCAATGGGTTTTTGAGGATGAGAGTGCTGGTTGATGTTAGAAAACCCCTCCGAAGGGGGATACTGATCGCTATTGAAGGGAGGAAGATGTGGGTTGAAGTCAAATACGAACGGATGCCAAATTTTTGTTACACGTGTGGTCGGTTAGGGCATGTGGAGATGGAGTGCGAGATAAGAGAGGGGGAAGAGCAGTACGAGGGGGGGTATGGGGATTGGATGCGAGCCTCGCCGGTGAAGATAATGAAAGAGAGGGGGAGTACTTAACGGGAGGCGGAGAAGAGAGTCATAGAACGAATGATAGGTAAGAAAGAGGGAACAGTTAGGGAGGTTAGGGGTAGAGGGAGTCGGAGAACACTAATCGAGTTGCTTGAGGAGAGGGAGGAGGAGGAAGAGCGACATGAACCAGTTGAAAAGCAACTTACAGAAGAAGCAGAAACGGTTCTTGAGGGGGTTATTCAGGTGAGGATAGTAGAAGGAAATGAGGAAGGAGGGGACAGGGAAGGGGATAAGGGGAGCGTGAAGCCGAATGAAGGGGATGGTGACACCCACAAAGGGGTGAAGGGGGTAAAGGCAAACTCAAACACTGGGGTGGGGGGAAAGGGAGCTAAAATGAGCTGGAAGAGGGCAGCAAGAGAGGGAGTAGGGGGTGTTGGGACGGGGAAACTGGGACTGGGGGATGCAACAATCGAGAGTGGGATGAAGAGGAAGGGAGGGGAAGTCGGGTTAGAGGATCAAATGAGCATAGACGAGAACGATGAGGATACGACAGGGGAACCTAATGAGAAGAAACGAAAGCTCGAAGCTCAACCAACTGATAGTATTTTGAGATCGGCCGGGGATAAGATCTCCCGCCGGGAGCCATGAATTACATAAGTTATAACTGTCGGGGATTGAGGAAGGCCCGAGCAGTTAGGAAACTTGCCGAGATGGTAAGTAAAGAGGCCCCGAGGGTGTTGTTTTTAATAGAAACAAATAGCAGTATGAACCGGATGGAGGAAATACGTATGAAGATGGGCTATGCGGGAATGTTTGTGGTCGATTGCATAGGCCGGTCAGGGGGGTTGGCCCTGTTATGGGAAGAGGGGTGTGAGGTGACCATTAAATCTTATACGCAACACCATATTGACAGCACCGTCAGATTAGAAGCAGAAGAGGAGCTAAGGCTGACCGGGATCTATGGATGGCCGGAGAGTAAGGACAAACACCATACATTGGGTTTGATGAGGAGGTTATATGAGGAACCACATCAAAATTGGCTCTGCATGGGCGATTTTAATCTTGTCACATCCCTGGAGGACAAGCAAGTTGGAAATCTGGCCAGTTTTGGGGGTTTGGTGGAGTTTAGGGAGACTGTGGAGGCGTGGGAACTAAGGGAAATCCCTTTCTTAGGGAATAGGTTTACCTGGGACAATAATAGAGAGCGAGCAAATTTTATTCAGGAGAGGCTTGACATGGCCTTTGGTGACGAGTCTTTCATGGAGAAGTTCCCGGGAACAATGGTGAAGCACCTTGGGAGGTGTGGTTCTGATCATGTCCCAATCAAGGTGTGTCTGGAAGGGGTGATGGAGAGGGGTAGGACAGGGAGTCAAAGACCGTTTCGCTTCGAAGCGATGTGGCTAAAGGAAAAGGATTGCATGGAGATCATCTCTAACGGGTGGCTGAATCCAGGTTCAAGCCATGCGGAACCGGGGATTAAAGGCAAGCTGGAACGGTGCGCTATGGACCTCAAGGATTGGGATTACAATGTGTTTGGTAATGTTAGGGCGGAGCTGGAGAAGGTCAGAAAGCGTCTGGGTGAGTTAGGGAGGAGGATGTCGGGGGAGGGCGTCAGTGAGAGGAGGGAGCTTGAAGGGAAAGAAAGGGATATGATGGAAAAGGAGGAAGTCATGTGGTTTCAGCGAGCTAGGGCAAACGAGTTCCGGTGCGGGGATCGCAATACTAGCTTCTTTCATAAGAAAGCAAATGGTAGAAGGAAGAGGAACCGGGTGCAGAAACTTGTAGACGATGACGGGGTGGTGGAAAGGACTACAGAAGGGATGACGAGGGTAGCAATAACCTATTTCAATAAACTCTTTCAGTCTGAGGCTAGGGCGGATCCAGGCACGGCTACTCAAGGAATCGAGCCTTTGATCTCAGCGGAGGACAACCAGGAGCTGTCACGTCCCTTCACTGCAGATGAGGTAAAATCCGCCCTTTTCTCAATGCATCCCACAAAAGCTCCGGGGCCCGACGGTATGCCAACACTCTTCTTCCAAAAGTGTTGGCATATAGTGGGGACGGACGTAACTAAGTTTGTTATTGACATTCTGAATGGCGCCCCATTGCCTGAGGGATTGAACCACACTTTCATAACCTTGATCCCAAAGGTGACGGCTCCATCTAGGATGAAGGATCTTCGCCCTATTAGCTTATGCAATGTTATCTATAAGATTGTGTCGAAAGTGCTAACCAACAGGCTAAAGAAAGTGCTAAGCAAGCTGGTGACTCCCAGTCAGAGTGCCTTTGTTCCGGGAAGGCTCATCACCGATAATGTGATTGCTGCCTTTGAGCTCTTCCATTATATGAAGACGAGAAAGGGAGGGAAGCAAGGCTACATGGCTTTAAAACTCGACATGGCGAAGGCGTATGATCGGGTGGAGTGGGGTTTTCCGGAGCATTGTTTGCGGAAGTTTGGTTTTGATGAAGCTTGGGTCTCGCTTGTCATGAAATGTGTCACAACAGTAAGTTTTTCGGTGCTAGTGGAGGGAATTCCGTCTCAAAGGTTTCTACTGAAGAGAGGGTTAAGGCAGGGAGATCCTCTATCGCCTTACCTTTTTCTGCTATGTGCTGAGGGGCTGTCCGGAATGATTAGAACTAGCGAGATGCAGAACGGGTTGAAGGGTATTAAGATAGCTCCATCGGCCCCTCCTATCTCTCATACTTTCTTCGCTGATGATTGCGTTCTTTTTTTGAGAGCATCCTGTCAACAGAGCACATAAATACTCAACATCCTCCATACTTATGGAGAAGCGTCGGGTCAACATCCGATCTCTTTCAGCGGGAACGTATCTGATGAGGTTAGGGCGGCGATACAGGCGATTCTGGGTATCCGGGAAGTTTCCAAGCATGAACGTTATCTTGGGCTACCGACCATGGTGGGGAGGTCGAAGAAAATCATCTTTGAGCAACTAAAAGAGCGAGTTTGGAAGAAAATGAAGGGCTGGAAGGAGAAGACTTTGTCGAGAGCGGGTAAGGAAGTGCTGATTAAGGCGGTTGCTCAGGCCATACCGACGTATACGATGTCCTGTTTCTTGCTTCTGATTGGGTTGTGTCGTGAGATAGAGGGGCTGCTATGCGACTTCTGGTGGGAAGAGGGTGAGGGTGGGAAGAAGACTCACTGGATGCGTTGGAAGCGGATGTGTAGGGCGAAGGCGAGAGGCGGTATGGGTTTTAGGGATCTCCATGTTTTTAACAGAGCCCTCCTAGCGAGACAAGCCTGGCGGATTCAACAGGACTCGGATTCCCTCTTAGCAAAGTTGCTTAAGGCGCGATACTTTCCACGAACTCCTTTCCTATAGGCCAAGGCGGGATATAACCCAAGTTATACATGGCGCAACATCATTAGTGGGAGGGATTGTCTTACGGAGGGGCTCTACTGGTGTGTGGGGAACGGTGCTGACATCAAGGTTTGGGAAGATAAGTGGATACCTCGCCCGAGAAGCTTCAAAGTGGTGGGGAATTTTTACGGTGGCGACCCAGAAATGAGAGTAACTGATCTCATTGACTGGAGTGTGGGACGATGGGATGAGGAAGAGGTGAGAAAGGTAATGGTCCCATGCGACGTGGAGCTGATCTACAAGATCCGGCTTGTAGACCCATTGGTGAGGGACCAGCTCGTATGGAACTACACGAGAAATGGGATGTTTACAGTTCGGTCCGGTTACCATGCAATGTTGGAGAGAGCCATTGAAGAGGATGGCGGAGTAGGAACGCCATATGATGGGAGTGTGGAGCGTGCTTGGAAAGCTATATGGCGGCTCGATACGTTGCCCAAGATCACCTCCATGGTCTGGCGAGCGGTGAGAGATATTCTCCCTTGCAAGGCGAACCTGGCTCGACGGAACATTACGGAGGACGCGTGCTGCGATGTGTGTGGACAAGAGGAGACTAGCTACCATGCTCTCTTCGATTGCAAGCCGACGAGAAGGGTGTGGAAAAGAGCACCGAATCTAGAGTGTGTTTGGATGCGCCACTCGACAACATATGCGACATTCGCAGCCATGTTCACTGCAGGGACGAAGTCGGATTGGGACAAGTGGGCTGCGATAATGTGGAAGGTTTGGAATGCCAGGAACAAAAGGATTTTTGAGGGGGAGTTCAGCGACCCCGAGAAGATCATTAAGGAGGTGGAGGATCTGCTGGGAGAGGTGGAGAAATATAGGAAGGGAGACATAGCTGTTGTGGCACCACCACGGAACGCAGGTAGCGAGGCCAGATGGACAAGGTCAGGTGAGGGCATACTCAAGCTGAACTGCGATGCGAGTCTCAGCCCACCGGACATGGCAGCGGTAGGTGTAGTCTGCAGAGACCATTCGGGAGAATTTGTTTTCGGCGGGCAACGAGAGATCGAGTACACTGCCGAGGTGGAAGTAGCAGAGGCTGAGGGAATAAGGTGGGCGCTCAGGCTTGCAAGCGAAAGGGGTTTCAAGCACATCCAGGTGGAGTCGGATTGCCAGGCGCTTATATCTAAGATCTGAAGCGATGAGCAGGGGAAGGGGGTCCTCTTCAACATCATTTCGTTAATTAAATCGTTTGCTAGTTTGTTTGATTCAGTTCAGTTTTCTTTTATTCGCAGACAGGGGAATATGGTTGCCCATGAACTTGCAGCCATTAGACCCATTAGCCATGCTTTGTTTTTTTCTATTCATTATCTTCCCGCTGTAGCTTTGGTTAAGGACATGGAATGAGAAAGTTGGCTTGTTCTAAAATAAAAAATAAAAAAAATAAAAAAAAATACGAGACCTTTCGGTGATTTCAATTGGGCTGCTATCTGAGCCGAACAGCTCGAGCTCGGCTCGAAAAAGCTCGAGCTCGGCTCGTTCGAAATGGGTAAACAAGCCGAGCCTGAACAATGTTTAAAGCTCGTTTCGAGCCCGAGCCGAGCCCATAAGCTCGAATGGGTTAATTTCCCAAATTACCCTTAGGGTTATATCATGGGTCAGCGTGTTGCCGCCTCCCTCTATTAGCGTTTGCGTTTCTTAATTTCACTCATTCTCCAAATCTCCAGTTCAATACATCCTGATTTCACCAAATCGCCGGTAAGAAAATCTCCAATTCATGCTTCCTCTCCTTTCCCTTGCTTCCGGCGGCGACACAACTTGCTGGTGTCGGGCATATTTCGTACACCTTCCAGCGACGATTTGCTGGCGTTGAGTTGAAGTACCACGCCCTCGAGTTCGAGATCTGGTGGCGGCGGCGTCGGTGAAGAAGACAGATCTGAAGAAGGTACAATAGAGGAGGCCCTCCGGTTCGAGATCCAAAGGCGGCGGCGGCGGCAAACGTCGGAGAAGGAGACGAATCTGAATCTTCAGTTCGAAATTCATTAGGGTTCCTTTCTTCCTAGCGTCGAGTCCCCAACCAGGTTCTTCCTGTTCATTATATGAAATTACGATTTGCTGGTTCGATTTGATACTTCGATTCTGCTTCAATTTTGCATAAAATTAAGAGTTGGGATTACTTAATTAGTTGTTGGGTCTTGTTTCTGTTTTGTGGTATTTGAGGATTTTTGGCTTTGATTTTGTGTAAAATTAAGGGTTGGGATTACTTACTCCCTCAATCTATCCTTCCTGCTCATGGATTTGTATTTGGGTATACATTCTTTAAGGGTTACTGCTTGTTGTATGACTATTGTAATTTTGCAATTCTAATGGATTTGTATTTGGTTATACATTATTTGAGGGTTTCTGCTTGTTGTATGACTGCTGTAATTTTGCAATTCTAGGCTTAATTTCACTTATGAACCGAGCCTGAACGAGCCCAATTAACGAGCTCGAACGAGCTCAGGCTTGTTCGTTCGGCTTGTTCGAGCCTTCACAAGCCGAGCTCGAGTTTAGCCTTGGGCTCGCGAGCCGAGTTTGAGCGTCAAAACAAGCTCGAATAATTTTTGGGCTCGAGCTCGGCTCGGCTCGTTTCCCATTCGAGCCAAGCTTGAACCCGTCAAGCTCGGCTCGTTCGGCTCGAATACCACCCCTAGATTTCAAATTTTCAATGGGTAGCCTTGGGGGGGGGGGGGGGTTGGGGGGGTTGGGAATACGAGACCTTATCAAAAACCCAAATTTTGGGCTTTAAATCACAAAATATACCATAATATTTGTATCTAAAAGTATCAATGTTTTTTTTTTTTTTAACTTAGTCCAGTTCGATCGACTCAGTCACTCTACGTCTGAATCGAGTACTGTGTGGCTCATTTAAGGGGTCGACCCTCTCACTCACAAGCGACTCCATGTTTCTAAAACAAATGATTTGCCAAATTAATTTATGATTTTTGTAAATTTTTTTTCGGAAATTTCGCGAGGTACCCCTGAAGTATTGCAATTTTCGCGAGGTATACAACTCTTTTGCATATTTCGCGTGATACCCCTGAGGTTTTGAATTTTTTCGCCTCGTGCCCTTCCCGGTTAATTTTAACATATTTGGTGGGATTCCGTTAGTTTTCAATTAAAAAAAATAAAAAGAAACAAAAAACAATAGAAAGAGAAAGAAAGAATCGCAGAGACTCTAGAGAAAGGAAGCCAAAGGTTGAAGATCTGGGCCACCGTGGTTGCTGAAGGTCGAAGTTCCCAGCGGACTGATCTCCGTTGCAATCAGCAAAGAAACACAACGCGCAACGGCAACGCCTTCCAATCAGCAAAGTGAAATCCGTGGTTGATTGATTCGACAGGACTGATATCCGTTGCAGAGATGGGGATGGAGGTCCCTAGCTGCGATCTCCGTTGCAGAGAAGAGAAATCGGAGCTTCGCAGCGACGAAAACAACAACAGTCAAACAGAGGAAGATGAAGAGCGAGGAGGTTTCGAAGTGGAAAGTCGAATCGGAGGAATTCTACATCCGAACGAGAAGCTCCCAAGGCCGGAGCCGCCGCCGGGGTTTACGCAGTTCAAGGACGGCGTCGAGGAGCCCCTGGCGGCTCCGATGAGTGGCGACGGAGAGAGCGACGGATTCTCCTCCATTGGGAGGTTTATCAGGCAGCGAAGCTCGGTGATCGCGAAGATGATATATCGGACGGAGGAAGCTAAAGGTCGAAGTTCTGGACTCGTACAACAGTCCGAGGACGGCGGCGACGGCTCCAGTCCTGGCGGCGGCCACCTTCACCCATCGCACCACCTTTTCACCTCTAGATCTAGAAACCCTAGATCCGGAAAATTGAGACTTTGTGGCTCGATTTTGGCATGGAGATGGACGAAATTGAGAACTCTAGCCAAAAATCGACGATACCCATGCTCAATTTGGTCGTTTTGATTGAATTTTGAGATGGGATTTGAGATTTGAGGCTTTTTTTTTTGTTGGTTCTTGCTTTTGTTCTTCGCAGAACAAATGAGATTTGGGGTTTCTCTCTTCTCTTCGTTTAATTTGTTTTTTATTTTTTGAAAACTAACGGATTCTGTTAAAATTAACGGGGAAGTGCACGAGGCGAAAAAATTCAAAATCTCAGGGGTACCACGCAAAATATGCAAAAGAGTTGTATACCTCGCGAAAATTGCAATACCTCAGGGGTACCTCGCGAAATTTCCGTTTTTTTTTTTTGGTAGAAAAGACGAGAGCAAGCTCTCGATAAATATAAGAAAAGGCCTACATCGGAACATTACGGGGGATGGCCCTCCCCCAAATGTCATCGTCAATAACTGTAACAACGTCAATTGGTGGGGCAATAAAAACATGCAACCCGACCGAAAAAAGAAAAGGAAATAGATGCAAGGGAGTCCTGTATATAGTACCCACAAAATGAAAAACATGTATAAAACAGAAAACATTCCCTTCCCAATTCCCATGGTTGGGGCAGCAATGGGGCAATATGGCATGTCTATTTATTTATGAAGTGTTTTGCAGTCCCCGACTCCCCGCTCCCGGATCGAGCAGCCCAAGTATTCGATCATCGACCACAGCCTGGGCTGGCCCTGAGGAGAAATATGCAGAGCTCGGGCCCACCGTTGCCGTCCGGGTTCAACATGTAAAAGGCCTCCGAATGACGAGTCCCATCGACGACTCGGTCAAACCTGGCCCTCAAGTAGACCAAGTCGCCGTCGAACTGCGGAATAACACCAGCTCCGACGGAGACAGCCTGCACCGTCCTGAGGACGTGGAGATGAAAGTCGGAGCAAGGGCGGGGCATGGCGTAGCCGGTACACTTGTTGCCGTTACAGTACATGGTCCAGACGACTACTGTAGAGGTTGAGCTTGAATTGCACTGGACCAGGGCGATGCGGACGAGGCCAGATGACATCTCCTTGACGAGAGCGGAGGTGGAGGTGGCGAGCTCGATGAGGAGGACGGGGTCGGAGCGGGGGTGGTCCTGGACGGAGAAGGTGACGTGGCCGTTGCGGTGGCCGAAGAGCGTACCGGTGACTACGCGTCGACCGAGGGAGCGGGGTGGAGCTAGCGCTGTTGGGATGAGGGAGCGGAGGAGGGTGGTCAGGGTTGAGCGCAACTTCTTCGACAATTGGGAAGCGTTGTGCCGCCTGTCGGCCGAGGAAAGGGTGCCGGTGCCGGTACCGGTACCAGTGCTGCTGCTTCTCCATAGAGTAATTTCTTCGAGTTTCATGGCTAGCGCGCTATCTGTATATGTATATAGCTAGCTAGGTACGTAATTATATAATATGATCCGTGCCTATAAATTAAGATAGTTATATCAATCTATCATCTATATAGACTATATATAGAGAATCAGAATCGAAGAAGAAGAGGAAATAAAGAAATTGATGATGGCGGTGGTGGGCACGGGATTGTTTAGGAAGCTTTAAGATATATATGTATGGATGTATCGACGGAGGGTGATGATGAATTGAATTTCATAGGGGCACGGGCACGGCCACTCAAAGGTACTTACGGTGATGATGCCTGTCGATCGATCAGTTACGTATGTGTCGGAACTCGGAAGGGATGAGGTGCTCATCCATTGTCCACATCCACATTCTCATCATCGGCGTACACTACTTGTGGGATTTATGATCATCACCGTTCCTCACTTTATGCATCTATTTATATCATTTCATGTCCACCTAATATTCCCCTCCTTTCTTTTTGGGCTTTTATACGAGCTGAATAGCTAGAACTCGACTCGAACTCGTTCATTTACCTAAACAAGTCAAACTTGAACATGATTTGAAGTTCGGTTGAAAGCTTGATCGGCTCGTTCGATTTAGGCTCGAATAGCTCGAATAATATGGAATTTCTATAAATAAAAAATAATTTAAGTTAATATGTTATGACCAAGTAAAACTATTTAAAACTCAAAAAAAGCTCGGCTCGAACTCGTTCATTTACTAAAACACAAGCCATACTTGAACTAAAAAAAAAGCTCGTTTGAAAATTGAGCTCGGCTCAGCTCGAACTCGTTTAACAAATAAACAACCTTGAACATGTCAATTTCGGCTCGTTCGGCTCGAATAACACCCCTAAGACCATCGACATTCATGAACCCGACATCGGACTCATAAGTTACTTTTTTACTGCCACATCAGCTTAAACACCCCACTTTATATTATTATTTTTTCACCCCATTCATGAACCCGACATCGGACTCATAACTTACTTTTCTTTATTTACCTTTTTTATTAAATCAAATCTCTATATATTAAACTCATACTATAATCCACTCTAATTAAGTTTACTTTTTTCAAAAATTATTATTATTATTGTTATTATTATTATTATTATTATTATTATTATAGGCAAAATGGGTGAAAATGTGGCTTTTTTTTGGTAAAAAACATAAGTATATAGGTGTTGTTGGCAAATTTTTTTTTAAAAAAAAACATATGCAAAATGGGTATCTATGGGTAGATAAAATTAATTTAGGGTTCTACTTTTTAGAACAGGCTAAAATTATTTATTTAGAACATGACAAAAATACCCCTTAAATTAAATTAAATTACACCCCTAAACCACTCCATTCCCACCCAATCTCACGCTGTCTCTCTCTTCCCCTCTCGTTCATCGACGCCGCAACATCAGCACAAAACAACCCAAATCTCACCATTATACTTCCTTCCTTAAATTTCTTCAAGTAAAAAGATGAACTATGGGTGAATTTGAATTCATAATCGGTGTATGAATATCTCCACCTCTTTAATTTGCTCAATTCGTTCCCAACGAGTTTGAGTTTTTTTAGGGTTTCATAAATCGAATTAAATTCGGTCTAGGTTTGGTAGAATCACCAATTGATGTTACTATTGAATTGGAAAGGTTGAAATCCATTCAATCTTGTTAAATACAGAGGGAAATAGAAAAAAAAAGTTATAAATACGCCATTACAGAGAGCGCTGCGCAAAGGATGAGGATTTAGGACGAAGGCCTGTTTCTTCCTCTTTTTTTTCACATTTTAGCTCGGTTCGTGGGGGAACCGTGCTAAAAAGTACCTTTTTCTTTATAATTGTGGAATGGATTTTTTAGCTCGGTTCTAAGTAGAACCGGGCTAAAAACATGGTCATTGCGACCCCTTATGGACATGGTCGTTGCGACCACTTACTGTATGGTCGTTGCGACCATCTGTGGTTTGGTCATTGCGACCAAATTGATATTTGGTCATTGCGACCACTTGATCCTGCGCTAAACGGAAATTTAACCCTGCGCGCGCTAAACAGAAATCGTGTTAATTTACACTTAAAAATAATTTTTTATTTTTAAATTTCTTACGAAAAATGTCTAAAAAACAATTTAAACATTTGAAATTTTTTTTTGCTCAGGCTTCCCCTTTTTGCCCAGCTTTCATTTGAAAGTGTTGAAATTAATCAACACGTGTCAACATATTGGCCTCCCTCCTTTTTTTTGCCCAGACTTCCTGCGCCATGAACCCGCCTTTTCCGGTTGGCATGGTACGGTAACCATAAAAAAATGGTGATTACTGTGTACCAACCATAAACTGGTGGTACGTAAATTTTCATACCACGTACCAACCATAAGTCGTGGTTACCGCATATGTGGTAACCACAAATTGTGATTATCATCGACACATTACCATGGTTACCAGGTTGTAATTCTATTTGTAATTTTTTGAAACCCCTTGGCTACCTTCCGGTAGCCATCAAAATTATCGAACGAAAAAATATGGTTAACAAAAATAATATGGTTACCACCTATTAAAAGTTCAAATAAATCAAGTTCACAACTTAAATTAAGTACAAACCAATTCATACCAACCAAGTTCAAAGTCTTGAAACAAACCAAGTTCAATTGTTCAAACATTCCAAATGTTCGTGCAAGTTCAAACAAAATAAGGTCAAAGTCTTCAAACATTCAAAATTTTCATACTGTTTCTAGTAGAAAAAGTAAAGGACCAATTTAGGTCAAAAGCAAAACACAAAGTATAAATTAAAACCTTAAAACTTAAAAGTAATAACAATAAAACATTAAATAAATATATATATATATATATATATATATATATATATATATATATAAGTATAAATTAAAACCTTAAAACTTAAAAGTAATAAAAAGCTTTGATGAATTATTGAGTGACTGTGATGAATATTTCATAAATTTTGCCGAATATTGATTTGTTAACATTTAACACCGTAAGAGTTGTTAACACATGACCCAACCTCTATATATATAGAATATGGATCAAATGTTAACAGCTCTTACGGTGTTAAATGTTAACAAATCAATATTCGGCAAAATTTATCAAATATTCATCACAGTCACTCAATTATTCATCAAAGCTTTTCGACAACATTTAAGAGATTCATTTCAATTAATAATTATTGCCAATTAAAAAAAAATTATCACCCAAAAAACTCAAACCCTTGCGCGTGTATCCATCCTCAATCCCGTAATTGTGTTATTGTGATGAATATTTCTTAAATGTTGCCGAATATTGATGAATATTTGGGAAATCGTGAATAATTGAGTGACTGTGATGAATATTTGATTATAACAAAAGCTTTGATGAATTATTGAGTGACTGTGATGAATATTTCATAAATTTTGCCGAATATTGATTTGTTAACATTTAACACCGTAAGAGTTGTTAACACATGACCCAACCTCTATATATATATATATATATATATATATATATACTTGGTAACCATGGTATTCATATTTCATTACCATTACCGTACCACCTTCATGTGGTCACCGCAAAGATGGTTACCACCATGTTGGTTACCACAAGTGTGGTTACCAACATGGTCGGTTTGTGGTTGGTACGTGGTTGGTATGGTAATTTCCGTACCATTTGCCAGCCCTGGCTGCAAGAATCCCACAGGCCGGGTTCATCCATTTTTCTTTTTTTTCTTCCCTATTTTTTTCCACCTGGCTATCCCATGAGCTTGCCGATTCAAGAATGTATTTGCTCTAAGTATGCATATGCATCTCTTATTGTTACATATACCCGACCCAAATCCTTATAGTACACGTTTGAATCGACGGGTAAGTAGACACTGAAAATCGAAGGCAAATCAAAGTTTATGCATGACACCATATTTATATCAAAGTTCACCATATTGATATGGTACCCTAAACCCTCGCTGTATTTATTTCCGCGATATATATGCATCTTATTGCTACCTAACCTCCTTAATTTTTTATTTTTTTTATTAGGTAAAAATTCGAGTTCAGGCATACCTGTAACTCGATGGTCGAACAAGTCGGCAGGCGGAAAACCGTCAATACAAACAGGACATAATAACACAAAACATCATAGAGGAAAGAAAAACCCAATCAACACATATTAGACGTCAACCAGCGGAGAAGTCGATCGAGAACCGAGACACGCCACGAGAGCCAAGAACCTGGGAGAGTGCAAAGACTCAAGACAGTACCCCAGTCGGAAAGGGCGACTCCTGAGGAAGTGTGGATCACCGACGTTGCCTCCACCTAAATGAAGGGTCTTCGAAGACCACGATCCGTTGTCGATCAATCAGGACGCCCGATACTGCAACCCGGCACAAAGCAGACGCAGCAACACCAAAGCACCAACCAGACGCAGAAGACGAGCCAAATACGGGCCAAAAAGAGAAGATCGATCCATCGTCAGAAATGTTAACGGAACTCCCCGAGCTAAATAGGACGATTCGATGAGTATTATTATTCTATAGATATATAATTAATTTCCAGCCCTTAACGAGATTTAGTCTACGCCCTTTCGAGCGGGATTTAAAGCCCCACCCCTAGTTCATTACACGCGTTGTTGTTTTTTACCAGATGAATGTTAATTAACTACTGTACGTATTATCCAATTAATTCCCTAATACAGTATATAGTTTCTAGTTCTCTCCTATCCAAACGTTTTATAATTTTTAAAAATAATATTGAAATATCCCTGCATAGGTTATTGTCAATAATTAACATATAAACCTAAGTAATCGTTCAAGTATATACGAATAATCTTTAATGCCATGTTGACCATTATGACACTTTTTATGTCAATTTTTTGATGATTTTTTTTCCCGTGATGCCAGATCTTTTCAAAGTAGTGTTTTGATGACATTTTTTTCTTTAATGTGATGTCACTTTTTTAAAGTAGTGTTTTGATGTCATTTTTTCTAATGTAATTGTTTGATGTCACTTTTAATCAAATCGTTTGATGCCACTTTTGTAATTCAGTAAATTGTGTATCGATATATTTTCATTGATTCTACTTTAATTAAATGATGAGAGATGACACATTTGTGATTATCTCAATTTGAAATTGAATTAATTCTATAAAGTTAAAAATCTATACCAATATGAATTCCTCTGGAAGCGGGATCCGACGTGGATGCTTTGAGATTTCTTGGTGTTGCTGAACCGGGCAAGAATTGAATAGTTTAGAAACATTGGCCGCATAACTTAATAAATAATTAACTTAGGGCCAAAAATGGAAATAGTATAAAGATAAGGGACATTTCTGTGATTTTGATAAAAGATATTAAAACTCCGATTGATTTCAATGGAGTTTACACGTACAGAGACGAAGCGCATGGCGAAGGTACGAGCTCGGCACAGCTTCCCTCCATCGACGATATTTAGCGGCGATCGAAGACGGTGACTCGGCAGTGCTGGCAAGAGGCAAAGCGGTGATGTGCGGCGGCAATCGGAAAGTGCTGGCGGCAACAATGGAAGGCAGCGCGAAGGACAACGACGGTGATGGGCGCGGCAATGGAAGGCGATCAAGGGAGATGGGGTACAAAGGCTAATTAACTTTCATCGAAGGCCAGCACGGCCAATAAAACATTTGAAGTTACTAATTACCTAATTGAATGTGTAAAAGTGTACAAATTACCAAATTTTCTCTTATATTTTTGGTAGGGAATCTTTCTCAATTTAAAATCTTATTTTATGTGTAGAAACACCTTTTTTTTGAATTTTTTTTTTTTTTGAACTGGAAAAAATTTGACAATGGGACGGACTCCATAGGCCAAGAGCATTCAAACGGATGAAATTAGAAAGCATATAATCGGTAGAAACACCGTTTAATTAATTGGATGACCATCAATTTCATACGGGCACTTGATTTTCGTTGCGTTCCTGAAAACACAATCCAATTTACAAGCTTACCTTAGAACCCCAATCGGCCAATGGGCTTTGTCATACAAAAGCAATACGTACATAGGTTGGACCTGAATTGGAGATCCATGGAAGGAGGCCCAGCCCAAATAACTTTAAAAAGGCTGGGCACACTTGTTTTGCTGTATCAATTCAAGTATAAATATCTTATTTTTCTGTATACCGATTCATTTACATAACTCTAATACTCTACGATCAACCAAATTTAAAAAAATAAATAAAAAATGAAGATGATGAAAATTTACACCTGATATATGCTTGTGATTATAAATGTACATGTAAAGGAGGAACACAAATTACAATTCATTGAAAATGGAAATAAAGTATATATAGGCAGGGCATGTATGATTGATGTATATATGTACGTTAATAATGAATTAATGTGCTGCTATTGACGTACCTGAGTTGAGGTGAGTTGGGAATTCAAAGATGGTTTAGATACGAAGTGATAAGCGCGAAGCAATCGCTTCTTGAATCTGTTTAGATTGATGTGTATGGTTTGATTGTCCAAGTAGATCTTCTTGGTGTAGTCCCAACCCTTTTTCACTACAGTGTTGGGGTCTCTAAGCACAGGATCCTCCTCATCATAGTGACCATACAAGGAGCTCTCCCTGGGAACAATTTTATACCCAATGTACTTCAACCCAAGCTTGACTGCCGGCTCCCCGTAGTATGTTGCTGCTGCCCAATCCGTCCCAAGCGGGATAACCTGGATGAAAACGCTACCGGGCTTCATGAACAGGAAATGGGTCATGGCTGCTCCATGCACCCCAACCATAACATCGCTTGAATTGAGTGCTCGGTAGATCTTAGCCAGCTCAGTGGTTCGATCAGGCTTAACAACTTGCACACGAAATCCGACACTCTCAGCCATTTTCACAAGCAAACCCTCATTGGTGATGGACCTTGACCCATTCCTGGACATTATGACTAGAGTAGGCCTCCATCTGCTGCTCAAGGATAAGGATGGAGACGACTGATCAGACGTCTGAGTGTGCTCCTGCTGCTTCTGCTTCCTCTTCCTCTTCTCCTCCTCCTCCTCCTCTAGCAGTATGCCTCTTATTCTAGGCCGATAAGCACGGTCTAGGAGGATCCTGAAGTCCCCTATAGTCCTGTTTCCTGGCATCAATTCGGATTTGACGGTGAGCTCGTCGTGAATCCTCAGCCCGACGATGGCTTCGGGGAAGCAGTGTGTCCTCTTATCTCCATTGTAATCCAGGGGAGGGTAATCGGAGAGGAGGGAAAGGATGTTTCCATACTTGGTTAGCCACCAATTGTGGTAATCGAGTATGACAAACACAACCTTGTTGTTGAAGTGCTGAGAGGTGATGTACAGAGGGATAAGGCCATCGTTGAACTCATGGTAGACGTTGCCTGTGTATCCTCCAGTGGAGAAGAACACGGCTGGGACATCATGATGAACATCGCACTTTGGAGAAGGAGAATCCATGTTGATGTTGATGTTGATGTTGGTGGAAACCAGTTTTAGTTCCTCGATGGTGCTCATAACGCTCGTCTCCCACTTGCGAGTGTATGGTCTGATCCTCTCAATAATTTGAGTAGAAGAGAGCAGAGCCTGCAGAGGGGATGCTGCTACTGCTTTGGGATAATTAAGTAAATTGGTTGAGGTACCGGTGTAGACGAAGATGGAAGAGGAGGGAGACTGTGTCCTCACATCTCCTTTCATGAAGCAGATGTCTGTCCTGTGGCTGCTCCTATCACAGCATATTCTTCCTGCAACAATCCTCTATCAGATCCATATATCAAAGGTAAATCTCATTCAATTCTCGCCCGTTCCAAATGCAACATAGATATATAGGATAGAATAAATTATACAGTACTAGCTGCTAGAGGGATCTGAATTCTGATCGATCGATAAAGCTTACCACTGGAAACTGAAGAGCAAAGGGGGGAAGCTGCCCCCAGCTCTTGTTGATTATGATCATGATCAGCTGCAGCTGCTGCTGCTGCTGCTGAGGAATCTGCAAGCAAAACAAAAATCAAGTCGACTTTAATTAATTAATTAAAGTGAATTTCATTAGGCTGTAGATCGAAGAAGATCCAATTCAAGGAAGAAAGGTTACTGACAAGGGTAAGGGTGACATGCCCAGCCCCAGACGAGGGAGAAGGAGACAAGAGACAGGAAGATCAAGAAGAGAAGGCTAGGTCTGGCTCTCTTGAAGTTGAAGCTGAAGTTGAATCCATGGGGATGGGGACGTGCCGGCGCCGCCCCGTTGTCCTCTGATTCCGTAAACCCGCAGCCGCTGATGGAAATCTCACCTTTCTTCAAATGGTGGTAATACCTTTGGTGGTGCACCATCCTTTCTCGGGAATCTAATTTTCGATTACAATCGATCTTCTTTGGCTCAAATTCGATCAAACGAAGCAAAAAAGTACAAATTTTGTGGAAATGAATTAAAGAAAATAGGGAGCTGCTCGATGGATGAACCCCAAACCCAAAGCAATTAGCAAAACCAATTAAAGTGGCAGAAAATGAAAATTGAATTTATTAAGGTTGGGGTTGCAGAAAAATGGAGAGAGGCGGCCCGGAACCGGAAGGATGAAATATATGAATCAGAAAGACTACTGATCGATTACTGAAAGAGGGGAGGGGAAGTTGTGATTTGATTTAATTTTGGTTTGGGCTTTGTATTTACTGGCGGCTGGCGCTGCAACTGCAGCCGAGGCCTGGTATTTGAAGTATATGGTATGAGGTTTGTTGTTTTTTACCAGATGAATGTTAATTAACTACTGTACGTATTATCCAATTAATTCCCTAATACAGTATATAGTTTCTAGTTCTCTCCTATCCAAACGTTTTATAATTTTTAAAAATAATATTGAAATATCCCTGCATAGGTTATTGTCAATAATTAACATATAAACCTAAGTAATCGTTCAAGTATATACGAATAATCTTTAATGCCATGTTGACCATTATGACACTTTTTATGTCAATTTTTTGATGATTTTTTTTCCCGTGATGCCAGATCTTTTCAAAGTAGTGTTTTGATGACATTTTTTTCTTTAATGTGATGTCACTTTTTTAAAGTAGTGTTTTGATGTCATTTTTTCTAATGTAATTGTTTGATGTCACTTTTAATCAAATCGTTTGATGCCACTTTTGTAATTCAGTAAATTGTGTATCGATATATTTTCATTGATTCTACTTTAATTAAATGATGAGAGATGACACATTTGTGATTATCTCAATTTGAAATTGAATTAATTCTATAAAGTTAAAAATCTATACCAATATGAATTCCTCTGGAAGCGGGATCCGACGTGGATGCTTTGAGATTTCTTGGTGTTGCTGAACCGGGCAAGAATTGAATAGTTTAGAAACATTGGCCGCATAACTTAATAAATAATTAACTTAGGGCCAAAAATGGAAATAGTATAAAGATAAGGGACATTTCTGTGATTTTGATAAAAGATATTAAAACTCCGATTGATTTCAATGGAGTTTACACGTACAGAGACGAAGCGCATGGCGAAGGTACGAGCTCGGCACAGCTTCCCTCCATCGACGATATTTAGCGGCGATCGAAGACGGTGACTCGGCAGTGCTGGCAAGAGGCAAAGCGGTGATGTGCGGCGGCAATCGGAAAGTGCTGGCGGCAACAATGGAAGGCAGCGCGAAGGACAACGACGGTGATGGGCGCGGCAATGGAAGGCGATCAAGGGAGATGGGGTACAAAGGCTAATTAACTTTCATCGAAGGCCAGCACGGCCAATAAAACATTTGAAGTTACTAATTACCTAATTGAATGTGTAAAAGTGTACAAATTACCAAATTTTCTCTTATATTTTTGGTAGGGAATCTTTCTCAATTTAAAATCTTATTTTATGTGTAGAAACACCTTTTTTTTGAATTTTTTTTTTTTTTGAACTGGAAAAAATTTGACAATGGGACGGACTCCATAGGCCAAGAGCATTCAAACGGATGAAATTAGAAAGCATATAATCGGTAGAAACACCGTTTAATTAATTGGATGACCATCAATTTCATACGGGCACTTGATTTTCGTTGCGTTCCTGAAAACACAATCCAATTTACAAGCTTACCTTAGAACCCCAATCGGCCAATGGGCTTTGTCATACAAAAGCAATACGTACATAGGTTGGACCTGAATTGGAGATCCATGGAAGGAGGCCCAGCCCAAATAACTTTAAAAAGGCTGGGCACACTTGTTTTGCTGTATCAATTCAAGTATAAATATCTTATTTTTCTGTATACCGATTCATTTACATAACTCTAATACTCTACGATCAACCAAATTTAAAAAAATAAATAAAAAATGAAGATGATGAAAATTTACACCTGATATATGCTTGTGATTATAAATGTACATGTAAAGGAGGAACACAAATTACAATTCATTGAAAATGGAAATAAAGTATATATAGGCAGGGCATGTATGATTGATGTATATATGTACGTTAATAATGAATTAATGTGCTGCTATTGACGTACCTGAGTTGAGGTGAGTTGGGAATTCAAAGATGGTTTAGATACGAAGTGATAAGCGCGAAGCAATCGCTTCTTGAATCTGTTTAGATTGATGTGTATGGTTTGATTGTCCAAGTAGATCTTCTTGGTGTAGTCCCAACCCTTTTTCACTACAGTGTTGGGGTCTCTAAGCACAGGATCCTCCTCATCATAGTGACCATACAAGGAGCTCTCCCTGGGAACAATTTTATACCCAATGTACTTCAACCCAAGCTTGACTGCCGGCTCCCCGTAGTATGTTGCTGCTGCCCAATCCGTCCCAAGCGGGATAACCTGGATGAAAACGCTACCGGGCTTCATGAACAGGAAATGGGTCATGGCTGCTCCATGCACCCCAACCATAACATCGCTTGAATTGAGTGCTCGGTAGATCTTAGCCAGCTCAGTGGTTCGATCAGGCTTAACAACTTGCACACGAAATCCGACACTCTCAGCCATTTTCACAAGCAAACCCTCATTGGTGATGGACCTTGACCCATTCCTGGACATTATGACTAGAGTAGGCCTCCATCTGCTGCTCAAGGATAAGGATGGAGACGACTGATCAGACGTCTGAGTGTGCTCCTGCTGCTTCTGCTTCCTCTTCCTCTTCTCCTCCTCCTCCTCCTCTAGCAGTATGCCTCTTATTCTAGGCCGATAAGCACGGTCTAGGAGGATCCTGAAGTCCCCTATAGTCCTGTTTCCTGGCATCAATTCGGATTTGACGGTGAGCTCGTCGTGAATCCTCAGCCCGACGATGGCTTCGGGGAAGCAGTGTGTCCTCTTATCTCCATTGTAATCCAGGGGAGGGTAATCGGAGAGGAGGGAAAGGATGTTTCCATACTTGGTTAGCCACCAATTGTGGTAATCGAGTATGACAAACACAACCTTGTTGTTGAAGTGCTGAGAGGTGATGTACAGAGGGATAAGGCCATCGTTGAACTCATGGTAGACGTTGCCTGTGTATCCTCCAGTGGAGAAGAACACGGCTGGGACATCATGATGAACATCGCACTTTGGAGAAGGAGAATCCATGTTGATGTTGATGTTGATGTTGATGTTGATGTTGGTGGAAACCAGTTTTAGTTCCTCGATGGTGCTCATAACGCTCGTCTCCCACTTGCGAGTGTATGGTCTGATCCTCTCAATAATTTGAGTAGAAGAGAGCAGAGCCTGCAGAGGGGATGCTGCTACTGCTTTGGGATAATTAAGTAAATTGGTTGAGGTACCGGTGTAGACGAAGATGGAAGAGGAGGGAGACTGTGTCCTCACATCTCCTTTCATGAAGCAGATGTCTGTCCTGTGGCTGCTCCTATCACAGCATATTCTTCCTGCAACAATCCTCTATCAGATCCATATATCAAAGGTAAATCTCATTCAATTCTCGCCCGTTCCAAATGCAACATAGATATATAGGATAGAATAAATTATACAGTACTAGCTGCTAGAGGGATCTGAATTCTGATCGATCGATAAAGCTTACCACTGGAAACTGAAGAGCAAAGGGGGGAAGCTGCCCCCAGCTCTTGTTGATTATGATCATGATCAGCTGCAGCTGCTGCTGCTGCTGCTGAGGAATCTGCAAGCAAAACAAAAATCAAGTCGACTTTAATTAATTAATTAAAGTGAATTTCATTAGGCTGTAGATCGAAGAAGATCCAATTCAAGGAAGAAAGGTTACTGACAAGGGTAAGGGTGACATGCCCAGCCCCAGACGAGGGAGAAGGAGACAAGAGACAGGAAGATCAAGAAGAGAAGGCTAGGTCTGGCTCTCTTGAAGTTGAAGCTGAAGTTGAATCCATGGGGATGGGGACGTGCCGGCGCCGCCCCGTTGTCCTCTGATTCCGTAAACCCGCAGCCGCTGATGGAAATCTCACCTTTCTTCAAATGGTGGTAATACCTTTGGTGGTGCACCATCCTTTCTCGGGAATCTAATTTTCGATTACAATCGATCTTCTTTGGCTCAAATTCGATCAAACGAAGCAAAAAAGTACAAATTTTGTGGAAATGAATTAAAGAAAATAGGGAGCTGCTCGATGGATGAACCCCAAACCCAAAGCAATTAGCAAAACCAATTAAAGTGGCAGAAAATGAAAATTGAATTTATTAAGGTTGGGGTTGCAGAAAAATGGAGAGAGGCGGCCCGGAACCGGAAGGATGAAATATATGAATCAGAAAGACTACTGATCGATTACTGAAAGAGGGGAGGGGAAGTTGTGATTTGATTTAATTTTGGTTTGGGCTTTGTATTTACTGGCGGCTGGCGCTGCAACTGCAGCCGAGGCCTGGTATTTGAAGTATATGGTATGAGGTTTGTTGTTTTTTACCAGATGAATGTTAATTAACTACTGTACGTATTATCCAATTAATTCCCTAATACAGTATATAGTTTCTAGTTCTCTCCTATCCAAACGTTTTATAATTTTTAAAAATAATATTGAAATATCCCTGCATAGGTTATTGTCAATAATTAACATATAAACCTAAGTAATCGTTCAAGTATATACGAATAATCTTTAATGCCATGTTGACCATTATGACACTTTTTATGTCAATTTTTTGATGATTTTTTTTCCCGTGATGCCAGATCTTTTCAAAGTAGTGTTTTGATGACATTTTTTTCTTTAATGTGATGTCACTTTTTTAAAGTAGTGTTTTGATGTCATTTTTTCTAATGTAATTGTTTGATGTCACTTTTAATCAAATCGTTTGATGCCACTTTTGTAATTCAGTAAATTGTGTATCGATATATTTTCATTGATTCTACTTTAATTAAATGATGAGAGATGACACATTTGTGATTATCTCAATTTGAAATTGAATTAATTCTATAAAGTTAAAAATCTATACCAATATGAATTCCTCTGGAAGCGGGATCCGACGTGGATGCTTTGAGATTTCTTGGTGTTGCTGAACCGGGCAAGAATTGAATAGTTTAGAAACATTGGCCGCATAACTTAATAAATAATTAACTTAGGGCCAAAAATGGAAATAGTATAAAGATAAGGGACATTTCTGTGATTTTGATAAAAGATATTAAAACTCCGATTGATTTCAATGGAGTTTACACGTACAGAGACGAAGCGCATGGCGAAGGTACGAGCTCGGCACAGCTTCCCTCCATCGACGATATTTAGCGGCGATCGAAGACGGTGACTCGGCAGTGCTGGCAAGAGGCAAAGCGGTGATGTGCGGCGGCAATCGGAAAGTGCTGGCGGCAACAATGGAAGGCAGCGCGAAGGACAACGACGGTGATGGGCGCGGCAATGGAAGGCGATCAAGGGAGATGGGGTACAAAGGCTAATTAACTTTCATCGAAGGCCAGCACGGCCAATAAAACATTTGAAGTTACTAATTACCTAATTGAATGTGTAAAAGTGTACAAATTACCAAATTTTCTCTTATATTTTTGGTAGGGAATCTTTCTCAATTTAAAATCTTATTTTATGTGTAGAAACACCTTTTTTTTGAATTTTTTTTTTTTTTGAACTGGAAAAAATTTGACAATGGGACGGACTCCATAGGCCAAGAGCATTCAAACGGATGAAATTAGAAAGCATATAATCGGTAGAAACACCGTTTAATTAATTGGATGACCATCAATTTCATACGGGCACTTGATTTTCGTTGCGTTCCTGAAAACACAATCCAATTTACAAGCTTACCTTAGAACCCCAATCGGCCAATGGGCTTTGTCATACAAAAGCAATACGTACATAGGTTGGACCTGAATTGGAGATCCATGGAAGGAGGCCCAGCCCAAATAACTTTAAAAAGGCTGGGCACACTTGTTTTGCTGTATCAATTCAAGTATAAATATCTTATTTTTCTGTATACCGATTCATTTACATAACTCTAATACTCTACGATCAACCAAATTTAAAAAAATAAATAAAAAATGAAGATGATGAAAATTTACACCTGATATATGCTTGTGATTATAAATGTACATGTAAAGGAGGAACACAAATTACAATTCATTGAAAATGGAAATAAAGTATATATAGGCAGGGCATGTATGATTGATGTATATATGTACGTTAATAATGAATTAATGTGCTGCTATTGACGTACCTGAGTTGAGGTGAGTTGGGAATTCAAAGATGGTTTAGATACGAAGTGATAAGCGCGAAGCAATCGCTTCTTGAATCTGTTTAGATTGATGTGTATGGTTTGATTGTCCAAGTAGATCTTCTTGGTGTAGTCCCAACCCTTTTTCACTACAGTGTTGGGGTCTCTAAGCACAGGATCCTCCTCATCATAGTGACCATACAAGGAGCTCTCCCTGGGAACAATTTTATACCCAATGTACTTCAACCCAAGCTTGACTGCCGGCTCCCCGTAGTATGTTGCTGCTGCCCAATCCGTCCCAAGCGGGATAACCTGGATGAAAACGCTACCGGGCTTCATGAACAGGAAATGGGTCATGGCTGCTCCATGCACCCCAACCATAACATCGCTTGAATTGAGTGCTCGGTAGATCTTAGCCAGCTCAGTGGTTCGATCAGGCTTAACAACTTGCACACGAAATCCGACACTCTCAGCCATTTTCACAAGCAAACCCTCATTGGTGATGGACCTTGACCCATTCCTGGACATTATGACTAGAGTAGGCCTCCATCTGCTGCTCAAGGATAAGGATGGAGACGACTGATCAGACGTCTGAGTGTGCTCCTGCTGCTTCTGCTTCCTCTTCCTCTTCTCCTCCTCCTCCTCCTCTAGCAGTATGCCTCTTATTCTAGGCCGATAAGCACGGTCTAGGAGGATCCTGAAGTCCCCTATAGTCCTGTTTCCTGGCATCAATTCGGATTTGACGGTGAGCTCGTCGTGAATCCTCAGCCCGACGATGGCTTCGGGGAAGCAGTGTGTCCTCTTATCTCCATTGTAATCCAGGGGAGGGTAATCGGAGAGGAGGGAAAGGATGTTTCCATACTTGGTTAGCCACCAATTGTGGTAATCGAGTATGACAAACACAACCTTGTTGTTGAAGTGCTGAGAGGTGATGTACAGAGGGATAAGGCCATCGTTGAACTCATGGTAGACGTTGCCTGTGTATCCTCCAGTGGAGAAGAACACGGCTGGGACATCATGATGAACATCGCACTTTGGAGAAGGAGAATCCATGTTGATGTTGATGTTGATGTTGGTGGAAACCAGTTTTAGTTCCTCGATGGTGCTCATAACGCTCGTCTCCCACTTGCGAGTGTATGGTCTGATCCTCTCAATAATTTGAGTAGAAGAGAGCAGAGCCTGCAGAGGGGATGCTGCTACTGCTTTGGGATAATTAAGTAAATTGGTTGAGGTACCGGTGTAGACGAAGATGGAAGAGGAGGGAGACTGTGTCCTCACATCTCCTTTCATGAAGCAGATGTCTGTCCTGTGGCTGCTCCTATCACAGCATATTCTTCCTGCAACAATCCTCTATCAGATCCATATATCAAAGGTAAATCTCATTCAATTCTCGCCCGTTCCAAATGCAACATAGATATATAGGATAGAATAAATTATACAGTACTAGCTGCTAGAGGGATCTGAATTCTGATCGATCGATAAAGCTTACCACTGGAAACTGAAGAGCAAAGGGGGGAAGCTGCCCCCAGCTCTTGTTGATTATGATCATGATCAGCTGCAGCTGCTGCTGCTGCTGCTGAGGAATCTGCAAGCAAAACAAAAATCAAGTCGACTTTAATTAATTAATTAAAGTGAATTTCATTAGGCTGTAGATCGAAGAAGATCCAATTCAAGGAAGAAAGGTTACTGACAAGGGTAAGGGTGACATGCCCAGCCCCAGACGAGGGAGAAGGAGACAAGAGACAGGAAGATCAAGAAGAGAAGGCTAGGTCTGGCTCTCTTGAAGTTGAAGCTGAAGTTGAATCCATGGGGATGGGGACGTGCCGGCGCCGCCCCGTTGTCCTCTGATTCCGTAAACCCGCAGCCGCTGATGGAAATCTCACCTTTCTTCAAATGGTGGTAATACCTTTGGTGGTGCACCATCCTTTCTCGGGAATCTAATTTTCGATTACAATCGATCTTCTTTGGCTCAAATTCGATCAAACGAAGCAAAAAAGTACAAATTTTGTGGAAATGAATTAAAGAAAATAGGGAGCTGCTCGATGGATGAACCCCAAACCCAAAGCAATTAGCAAAACCAATTAAAGTGGCAGAAAATGAAAATTGAATTTATTAAGGTTGGGGTTGCAGAAAAATGGAGAGAGGCGGCCCGGAACCGGAAGGATGAAATATATGAATCAGAAAGACTACTGATCGATTACTGAAAGAGGGGAGGGGAAGTTGTGATTTGATTTAATTTTGGTTTGGGCTTTGTATTTACTGGCGGCTGGCGCTGCAACTGCAGCCGAGGCCTGGTATTTGAAGTATATGGTATGGGGTTTCAAAGACAGAGAGACAAGTAGAAGACGACGCCGACGCGGTGAAGGTCGTCAATGGAGGAGGCCATCAACCTTACTGGCAGCGCGCTAATTGTGATTGGGAGAGGGGGAGAGAGAGGGAGTCAAAAAAACGTCGCAGATGAGATGCGTGTGCATACAAGGAATCTCCCTCCAGTCCCAAATCAATCAAATTAAGGTGTGGGGTTGGGAGGGAGAGAGGTTTGTTCTAGTTTTATTACAGTAATTAATAAATAATATTCCAATTGTTGGTGGTTTTGACTTTTGCATCGTCTGGTTGTCCCTCCCAAGTAGCTCGGCTCGAAAAAAAAGTTGACTCGAACTTGTTCACTTATTTAAACAAGTCAAGTTTGGATGTGATTTTAAGCTCGGTTGAAATCTCGACTCGTTCGATTTAGGCTAAAATAGCTCGAATAATATGAAATTTTTAAAATTTTATTTCAGTTAATATGTTATGACCAAGTAAAACTACCCGAGACTCAAAAAAGGCTCGGCTCGAGCTCGTTCATTTACTAAAACAAGTCGAGCTTGAACAAAAAAGGAAGCTCATTTAAAAATTAGGTCCGGCTCGGCTCGAACTCGTTTAACAAATGAATAAGTTTGAACATGTCAAACTCGGCTCGTTCGGCTCGAATAACACCCATATTCCCAAGTAACACGCACAAGCACAAGCACAAGCGCAACCTCTTGTTGTAAATTAAATTGTAATTTACGAGTAATTTGTAGTCGTCAAACTCCAGTTGAGATTCCCTGTAACACTTTATGTGTTACACTCGGTATTACACTTAAATACTTAATTATTTTAGATATAAATTCACATTAAAAAAATAAAAAATTATATTTGTACCTTATATACTTATATTAACATGTCTATAAACTTTTATTTTGAAAATATATGTTTTAAAAAAATAATAAAAAATATTTTCTAAACTAATCAATCTTTAAATTATCCATAATTTTTAATAATAATTTTTCATAATAAAATTTTATAAACATGTTAATACAAGGGCATAAAATATAAATATAATTTTTAAAATTTTTGTAATGTAAATTTATACATAAAATAACTAAGTGTAGCACCGAGTATAACAACATGTGTTAGAACTTAGAAGGGATCTTCACTGGTCAAACTCAAATAGGAGGCGGCTTCCTTAATTTGGGAGTGTTTGTTGCTGACCCTTTCAGTTTTGAGTGTACAAACAAGACTCCATAATTATTATTTGCACTTTCAATCATACGGACCAACCCTTTTAATTAACCTTACCCGATAAATTACAGAAACGATATCTCCACCGCTAATTTTTATTATTTCCACCGCTAATCACCGCATAGGTATGCGGTGGCTTTAATGACAGTTAACAATCCCACCGCATACTTATGCGGTGGGTTGAAAAGTATACTGTTAGGAGTGTATATAAAGCATGAATTGTAGATCAAACTGTCATTCATAATGAAATTGATATGCTTACTCCTAATAAGCTCTCTTAGGCTACCAACAACACTAACCAACCGATCAAGAGCCTAACAGATTGGTATCAAACTTGCGATTCTTGGCTATGGCGGACGGCACGCGCTTGAAGACGACGGAGAAAGTAGACGGCCAGCTCCAGCACCTGCAGCAATTCGCAATCTCAACGCAGGAGAAACTGGCGGAAGCATTTCAGAAACAGGAAGATCAATGCAAGATTCTCCAAGCACAGCAGCAAGCCATTGCAGACCTCCGAAAGTCGACGGAGGAATTCCACCAGATGCAGCTACGAACAGATCAGAATGTGGCTCAAATTGCGGAGTGGATTCGCATCCAAAGCCAGAAAGCACCACCACCACAATTCAATGTCGGAGGCGATCAACAGGACAAGACACCACCAGGTGCGAATCGGGAATTCGCAGAATATACGGGACATTACAGACCACCACCGATGAGGAACGATGGATTCTTGGAAGGCCACAGTCGATTCCCAAAAATCGAGTTTCCATCATTCGACGGGAAGAAACCTCGTAGCTGGGTGCGCAAGTACGAGAAGTACTTCTCCATCTTCAGCGTCCAAGAAAACCAGAAGGTGGAATTGGCGGCCATGTATATGCAAGATCGCACCGATACATGGATTCAGGGATACTTGATGCAAAGAAGGGGCGTTCGTTGGAAGGAAATGAGCGACGCCCTGTGCAGCAGATTCGGGGAGAAGCAGGGTGTCGAGATAGTTGAAGAAATCAACAAATTGGCTCAGGAGGACGATCTCGAAGAGTATAACGAGAAATTTGAAGATCTAAGAGCAGGTCTTCCAGAAAGTTACTTCGTAACAAGTTACATTAGTGGTTTGAAATCGGAAATCAAGCCATTGGTTAGACTGGGGAGACCGAGAGATCTCGCGGAAGGATTGGAACTCGCCCGTTTGCATAATGATGCAGTCCAAGCACTGGTAAAGATGAGCAAGACTCCATGGAAAGGAGGAAATTCCATGTTCAGACCGCAAGAAACGGTGCGAGCAAACCCGACGGGAACCAAGAACCCGTCTGACTTCAAAAGAACCCCGGGTCTGTGCTTCAGATGTGGGGAAAAGTATTTTGTTGGCCACCGCTGCAAAACCTCTTCAATCAAATTTCTGACATCTCAAGGCACTGAATCGAAAGAGGAAATGGAACCTGGAGAAATGGGAATGACAGGTGGGGATCAGATTGATGAGGAACAGAAAAGTTTTGTGAGAGCATTGACTTGGAACGATTCGGACACCTCCATCATGGTCAAAGGTCACATTGGGGATAGAATGATCAACATACTCATTGACAGCGGGTCAACTCACAGCTTTGTTGATCCCATGGGGGCTAAGGAAGCTGGCTTTAGGCTCTCACCAGCTACACTAATGATAGTGGAAGGCCTGAATAAGGGAAAGCTTTTCTGTAGACGGGAGTGTAAGGGCCTCAAATGGAGTATGCAAGGGGGTAGCTACTCCTTTGATATTCGAGCATTGAAGGTGGGAGAATTTGAATTGCTGTTAGGAGTAAACTGGATGAAGAATTATAGCCCAGTCCAGTTCGATTACAATAAGATCACCATAGCTTTCTCTAAAGAAGGGAAGCAGGTGGAATTACAAGGGATTGTGGATTCAAGAAAGGGAGCTGCAATCAAACACCTTACAGGGAAGGAACTGTAGTCACTAGTGAGATGTAATGACCATGAAACTATAGTCCAAGTGGCACAAGTCTTTCATCTATGTGCTGTAGAGGAGTCAGTTTCAAAGGGAATTAAGGAGGTGCTAGACCAGTTCAAGAGAATCTTTGAAGAACCCACACACCTCCCTCCTGAACGTGGGTGTGAGCACAACATCCCTTTGAAGCCAGGCACATAGGCCATATGCTCCAGGCCCTACCGTTACCCACATGGACAGAAATATGAGATAGAGAGGCAAGTAAAGGAGATGCTAGCAACAGGCCTCATCAGGCCAAGCCGGAGCCCTTTTGCATCACCAACATTGCTAGTGAAGAAAAAAGATGGTACATGGCGTTTCTGTGTGGATTATAGGAGGTTGAATGAGGCAACAGTGAAGGACAAGTTCCCCATTCCAAATATTGAAGAGTTGTTGGATGAACTGCAAGGAGCAGTGATATTCTCCAAACTAGACCTCAGAGTTTGCTATCACCAAGTGAGAGTAGCTGAAGGTGATATAGCAAAGACTGCATTCCGCACTCATAATGGACACTTTGAGTTCAATGTGATGCCATTCGGGTTAACCAATGCCCCAGCTACATTTCAGTCACTCATGAGTGTGGTATTTGCTGAATTTCTAAGAAAATTTGTTCTAGTTTTCTTTGATGACATATTGGTTTACAGTAGATCTATGGATGAGCATGTGAACCACCTAAAAGCAGTCTTGGGTAAAATGGAGAGTCATCAACTTTTTGCTAAGAGATCTAAATGCAGTTTTGGAGTAGCTCAAGTAGAGTATTTGGGACATGTGATCTCAAAGGAGGGAGTGGCTACTGATAACTCCAAAATTGAGGCCATTATCAACTGGCCTACACCTAAATCTGAGAAAGAGCTAAGATTGCTGACAGTACAGCTAACTGAGCTCTTGAAAAAGGATGGGTTTGTGTGGACCACTGACAGTACATCTGCATTCCAACAGATACAAAAATTGCTTGCTTCCCCACCAGTTCTGGCCCTTCCCAACTTCTCTCTTCCATTTCAAGTTAAAACAGACGCCTGTGAAGTTGGTATTGGGGCAGTGTTAATGCAGCAAGGAAGACCATTGACCTTCATTAGCAAAGCTTTACATGGCCAACACCTACTCTTGTCCACATATGAGAAAGAATTATTGGCAATCCTCTATGCAATTGATAGATGGTGCCATTACTTAGAACCTCAGCCCTTTGTGATTGTTACAGATCATCAAAGTCTCAGGCATTTGCTAGATCAACAGGTGACAACTCACCTACAGAAGAAGGCAGTGAGAAAGTTGCTTGGGTTGTCTTACTCCATCCAGTACAGGATGGGAAGGTGCAATCCAGTGGCTGATGCTCTATCTAGGAGAGGGTTATCTGCACCAGAGGTACTCAAGGAGCAATGCCAAGCTATGGTGGTAATCACACCATCCTGGATGCAAGAAGTGAAGGCCAGTTATGTGGGTGATGAAGATATTGACAAGATCAAGACTGAGGCTGCTGTAGACCCACACTCAAAGTTCACTTGGCAAGGTGATATACTGAGATACAAGGGCAGGGTGGTGATTGGGAGCAACCATGGATTGAAATCTAAGATCACTACTGCATTTCATGCTGAGGCTACTGGTGGGCATTTTGGGGGCAGAGCTACATACCACAGGATCAAAGCATTGTTCTATTGGGCCAAACTAAAGGCATTTGTGGAGAAATTCATCAAAGAATGTGATGTTTGCCAAAGACATAAACACGAGACAGTAGCCTATCTTGGTTTATTGCAGTCATTACCTATTCCTAAAGGGCCTTGGCACTCCATCAGTATGGATTTTGTGGAAGGATTACCTAAATCTAAAGGATTCTATGCAATCCTTGTAGTGGTGGACAGGTTAACCAAGTATGGTCATTTTTTGTTGCTCAGCCATCTATTCTCAGCAAGCCAGGTTGCTCAGATATTCATGGACAATGTATACAAGCTCCATGGCCTACCACGAGATATTGTTTCAGACAGAGATAAAGTATTCACTAGCCACCTATGGAAGGAGCTTTTCTCAAGCCTAGGAACATCTCTCAGCATGTCCACAGCTTATCATCCACAAACTGATGGACAAACTTAGAGAGTTAACCAGTGCCTAGAATCCTATTTGAGGTGCATGACTTCAGCCATGCCTATGCAATGGGCAAGATGGATAGCACTGGCAGAGTGGTGGTACAATACCACCCACCATACAGCCTTGAAGACATCTCCATTCCAAGCTTTGTATGGGTATCAGCCACCTCAGTTGGGAGCAAGAGCAAGTCATGTCACAACTGCATCAGTGGATGACTGGTTCCAAGAAAGGGACGAGGCATTGCAAGTACTGAAGGAAGGATTAAGCTCAGCTCAAGAACGAATGAAGTTCTTTGCCAATGCCAGAAGGTCTGAGAGAACATTGCAAGTAGGAGATTGGGTGTACCTCAAGCTCCAACCTTACGGGCATACATCACTGCATTGAGGAGATGCCTGAAATTGAGTGCCAAGTTCTATGGGCCATTTGAAATCATCAAAAGAGTTGGAGAGACTGCCTATCACCTACGGCTGCCAGCTTCTTCAAAGCTGCACCCAGTCTTCCATGTATCTCAGCTCAAGAAGAGGATAGGAGCCTCCTTGACAGTGCAACCAGAGCTTCCAGCAATGGAGGATTCAGGCCAAATTGTAGTAGCTCCTGAGGCTGTACTTAGGGCTGTTCATCGGCCCAAAACCGATCCGAACCTGGCCAAACCAAACCGAACCGAAAACCGAAATTCTCAAAAATGAAAATCGAAAACCGAATCTAAACTAATAGGTTTGGTTCGGTTTTCTGCCGGTTTGGTTTAGGTTCGGTTCGATTATGAACCTAATCAAACCGAAAGAATTTGAGCGTTTGATTTTCATCCAATGTAACACAATTGAAAGAAAAAAATGCACACAGTCATTGATTTTCTGCAACGCAGCCCAACAGCAGCATTGTAGCAGTGGCTCGGCTGCACACAGCCTTGCATAGTTGCACAACAATGTTGTGCCAGTTCCACAACAATGGCTGTGCCGCTACGGTGTGGTGCTATACATAGCCTTCCGCACATGAAATCAAATGAAACAACAAACAATGAAAAAGAAATTAAGCAAAATAAACAGGATAAATATAGATCAGAACTTAATTGTTCATTAAGCAAATGCACATGAACCTCACAAATTCCTTAATCAGCCTCAACTAAGGCTAAATTAAAATATTAAAAAAATAATTCGGTTTTCCTCGGTTTAACCGAACCGAATACAAACCGAACCTAAAATTGAAAATTGAAATTCCTTGAACCGAAAACCTAAACCGAATGACCTCGGTTCGGTTTGGTTTCGGTTATTTCGGTTCGATTCGGCTAAAAAATTCGGTTCAAACCGATTTTGAACAGCCCTAGCTGTACTGGACTCTAGAGTACAACAGTTGTCTAATGGTGACCCTGTAGTTGAGTAGCTGGTGAAATGGGTCAATCTACCACCAGAAGAGGCCACCTGGGAGCCTGCTCGACACATTTTGCACCAATTTCCCGACTTTTCTTCTCTGTAAGACCTTGAGGACAAGGTCTCCTTAAGGAGGGAGTGGTGTTAGGAGTGTATATAAAGCATGAATTGTAGATCAAACTGTCATTCATAATGAAATTAATATGCTTACTCCTAATAAGCTCTCTTAGGCTACCAACAACACTAACCAACTGATCAAGAGCCTAACATATACAAGTCTAAAACCGTCGCCATAACAGTCCAAAACCGTCGCTATAACCCACTGTATAGGTATACGGTGAGTTTGAACCGTCGCCATAACAGTCAAAATTGTCGCCATAACGGTTCAAAACCGTCGCTATAGCCCACCGCATACCTATGACGCTATGCGGTAGGTTATGGCGACAGTTTTGGACCACTTCTACAAACCGTTTTCAATTGCCCAAAAACTGACCGCATGTGAACCATCGACATAACCCACCGCATACCTATGCGGTGGGTTTGTATACGATCAACGGATCCACCGCATTTATATGCGGTGGGTCTGAGAAAAAGTGGATTAAGACCACAGCATACCTATGCGGTGATTAGCGGCGGAAATAGTAAAAATTAGCGGTGAAGATATCATCACCCGATAAATTATATGCGCCTTCGATCAACTCAATCAACAACCCAATACGAGTATTTATTTTGTTTTTCATTTTTTTTATTTGTGCGGTTTGTTGGGATTCATTATGAGAAAATCAGTGAGATTTTTTTTATTATGAAAAACCCACTTTTAGTGGTAAATCCCGAGCACAACGTAGCTGACAAGAGTAATGTATTAATAAATCGATTTGCGTCGACTGGCTCAACCCATTGGTAGAGAGTAACCAGATCTTGGATTTTCATCCAAGAAAGAAGCGGGAACAAGATAAATTAGTGAGATTTTTTCTATTATAATTCAGAATCCACACTGTGTGCAATTTTTTTAATTTAAATAAATTTGATATTAATATTTGTTTAATCAGTTAATTAATTTATTTCAATACTTAAATTTTTTTACGTAATTAAAAGAAATTATTCTAATATATACATATATATATTCTTAAAAATTGAATCTAAATAAATTTAGTATTAATAAATATTCTAGTAATTTTATGATTATAAAATAAGCCAAAGGTTAACTCTTAGATAATATAATTGATTATTTAATTTTTGTAGGCATATATAAATGATTTTATATTTCAATATTATATAATATAAACCTTAGATAACTTATTATTTTAACTTTTTATGAAGTATCCATATCTCATGCAACATATAAATTTTTTAATTAAAAAAAATTAAGGATTATGGATAGAATTGGATTGAAAATAGAAAAAAATTTCAAAAAAAATGATTCTAAGATATACTACATAATACGTATTGATTATAATACGTATTGATTAAATGAATGAGATAAAAAAAATTATATATAATTATTATCAAGAACTTATAAAATTTCATAAAATCTTTCCAAAATATATACATATCTAGAAAAATTGGGAAAATTATTATCTTAATTAAGATTGATTAAAGCGAGAAGATGAATTTTTTTATTGGTTAATATTACTACTATTAAGGAGAATGTGACACGTGTCACATACAACTTCTCTTTTAATATAGACATTCAGTCAATATTTAACTTGTTGTATTCTTACCATACAATAGTGTATAACTAGATTTAAAAAAAAGGTGATAAAAAAACTAGATATAAAAAAATTTAAACTTGCATAACTTCTTACTAATTTCTCAAAATAAGTAACATATATAGACAATGGTTTCGAAGCTCTTGAGAAGAACTATAATATGCGAATGTCAATTTAAATAAAATATAAAAGTATTATATTCTATTGAAATAAAATAAAAGTGATTAATACACCTACAATTTTCGAACATTCATAACTTTTTACTTAAATGTCGGATTTGTGACATACAGTATTATATATCAAAATGAAGTTAAATTTTTCATCATTCCGAGAATGTTTATAGGTAAAAAAAATTTATTATGTAATTATTTTCGCCGATTGGGGATGCTTGACGTAAAATATTAGAAAATTAACACTAATATTTATTTTTATTTTTATTTTGGGGATGCTTGAGCATCCCCATTCTAACAAAAGAATTCGCCACTGGGGTCACGTGACCCCAGGCCCCCATGACCTCTCTCTCTCTCTCTCTTTGTGTGTGTACACGATGAGGGCTGTGTAGACAACCCTTATCGTGTACTCATAAATTATTCGTCTATTTGCTCATGATTATTCGTCTGTTTTTACTTGATTATTTGTTTATAATTATGTAATTATTCATCTGTACAAATAGTGTAAAAAAAATTATTATCACAAATAATCGTTACATGATACCACCGAATAGTTTCATTCAAATGAATAAACTTCCAAGAATTTTTTTTAAAAATATTCACTAAAAAATATAAAATTACGGATAAATTCATAGAAACCATTTACACAAATATTCAAAATTTGCAGATACGTCAGAAAAACGCGGTCTCAGACCGCGTTTCATGTTTTAATTTGATATTTATCTTCAAAGCTGGAAAAAAAAAATTTAATTTCTTATAAAAACGCGGATTAGAACCGCGTTTTTCCCCCTTTTATTTCTTAAATTTAAAAAAACAGCCCCAAAAAATATATAGATGTAAAACGCGGCCCGAGGCCGCGTTTTACTTAGAATTTTTTTTTTAAAAAAGGCAAAAGGAGGAAGTGACGGAAGTTCAGAGGCCGCCCGGAGGAGAAAAGAGGAGAGACAGAGGCCGAGCCGCGTCTCTGGAGGAGGAAGGAAGGAGGAGAGACCGGTAGCCTCGTCTCCGAAGTTCTCGTTAATGGCGGGAGTCCACCGAGATGCCCAAAGTTCTTCAGTCCACCCCCAAATTTCATCTCTTTCCTTCTCCCATCATCGACTACTCTCCCTCCCTCGCCTTCATCAAACCCCCCAAATCTCCCTTGGTCGCCTTGTCGATCTATCCATCTCTGTTTCTCGTTGTCTCACCTGCATTCATCCAATCTTCGTCTTCCCGGAGCACTCCGATTTCTAGGGTTTATTTCTGAAAATTTCACAATCTTGTAGTTTCCTCAACAAACTGGGAGCGAAGTTGGAGAATTCCCTGTAATAGGCTCCCTTTTGCCTCAATAGAGGATGCAATTGGGGTTGCGCGCGGTGCTTCTCTCCCTGTGCATAAAAAAATTAACGCCTATAAGGGAGTAAGGCGTCGAGGCTTGAAGATTTGGGGATTTCCGGCGTCGAGGCTTCCGCCATTAACGAGAGCTCCGGAGACGATCGAGGCTACCGGTTTCTCCTCCTTCCTTCCTCCGCCAAAGACGCGGGTCGGGCTCTGGCCTCTCCTCCTTCCTCCTCCGGCCGGCCTCTGCCTCTACTTAATTCCCTCCGGCCGGCCTCTGAACTTCCGTCACCTCCTTTTGCCTTTTTTTTTAATTTTCTAAGTAAAACGCGGACCAAGGCCGCGTTTTACACCTATATTTTTTTTGGGGGGGGGGGGGGCTGTTTTTAAAATTTAAGAAATAAAAGGGGGGAAAACGCGGTTTTAATCCGCGTTTTTATAAGAAATTTAAATTTTTTTCCAGCTTTGAAGATAAATACCAAATTAACCCATGAAACGCGAGACCGCGTTTTTCTGACGTATCTGCAAATTTTGAATATTTGTGTAAATAGTTTTAATCTGTGAATTCATCCGTAATTTTTTATTTTTAGTGAATATTTTGAAAAAAAAATTCAACTTCAAATACTAACGAATAATAAAAAGTTAATTTTAATATCATCTGTTGATCTTCTTAATTCAATGATCTAGATTTGTTAACATTATGTATATTTTCTATAAAATTTATTCAAGTTAGTAGTTTATAAACTAATTTATTTTTATCCCATTATTAGTTTATATTCAATATGTTTAAGACATACTTTCTTCCTCTCTATGTTTAAAGGTGATCAATTTTTCTCAAGAGTATTTTCTTGAAACTAACCCATTTGGAATTGTTTATAAAATCACAAAATGTTACATTAATTTACAACTGTAAAGATCAAATATATGCTGGCAAAATTTGTTGATATTTCTTGAAATGATAAATTAACGCTATAGTGGACGTATATATTAATTGTGAAATACTCCGTATAAATTAAATGTCCATCAAGCATGTAACGTCCGTTTTAAAGGAAGAATTTGAAAATTTTATTGTTTTCACTTTTCATTAATAAAGTGTAACGTATTCTTTTAAAAAGAGTATATACACTATATATAATAATTGGTTTAGGACATATCACGCAAATAACACCTTCAGCATCGCTATCGGCGGCTACATGTATATTTTCACAAGCATGCGTGCCACAGTTTTCTTTATAGTTTTTATATATAGGTATACTAGTCCTATACCCGCGCCAATGGCGCGCAATTTTAATAATAAAGTTGTGAATATTAAATAATACCAAAAATTTGTCGAAAAAAATACAAATATTACCGGTTAGAAAATAATAAAGTCACTTGTATAATACATAGTATGTAAATAATACACAAGTAGAAATGTTGTCTTGATAGCAAGTATAAAACTTGAATTCCAATCTCAAATGATTTCTATCTTCATAGTGACACCATCTCCGATTATTGAGAACCCTGAAAGTTGCAAGAAATTATAACAATTAGAATTACAACCTGTGTAATTGTTCTTTGACTTATGTTTTTTTTATAATAATAAATTAGAATATTTCCTACAATATGAATGTTCATAAGTCGACTCACCAGTTGAATTAACCAAGAGATATCATTAGGACCGCCATATATGAACAAATACCAGCAGAATACCTACACATCAATTAAAAATATAAAACAAATGATACAAAGCTCAACTCCACGAATGCTAAATCAAAGCGAAAAATATCAAACAAATGATACAAAACTCAACTCCACGAATGCTAAATCAAAGCGTACACGGTATATGATGGATAGTCCCAAGGGAAACATGTAAAATACTTGGTTAAAAAAATTGTGAAAACTACAATATAATTCAACATACCTGGTTATGTCAATGTTTCGAAGACTTCTTTGTACACCACATTAGTTGTGGTGTTCAATGGCTGACCTTCTTTATCACATGACAGAATTTTCAACCCAGCTTTGGTTGTAACTCTGGATATGGCAACATACAATTGGCCATGAGTAAAAACCGGTCTCTTTAGGTACAAACCAACACGGGAAAGTGTTTGCCCTTGACTTTTGTTAATCGTCATGGCAAAACAGACAGACACGGGGAACTGTCGCCTTTGAAACATGAATGGTAAAGAAGCGGTATTTGAAGGGCACATGAGCATCCTAGGGATGAAAACTTGGTCGCCAACATTTCGGCCAGACATAACCTTTGCCTCAATGACGTGGTCCCCTAGTCGAGTTGTTATCAGCCTGGTTCCATTGCACAAGCCAACAGACTGGTCAATGTTACGCAACAACATAATGGGAACACCAAGTTTCAGTCTCAACACATGATTCGGGATGCCAGAAGCTTTGATGCCATTGAGAAAATCGGTTGAATATAATGGTTGTTCAGCACTTATATGCCCATCTGTCTTCAAAATACTATCAGAACTCAAATACACCTTATCATCACCCGACATCTTAGCAAGTAAATATTCATTCACTTCATCCACCAATTCATTTGTTGGAGACAGGATGGCTCTTTCTTCGAAATACCTTGCATTAGATAACTGTTGCAATATTGAAGGGTAAGTTGATTCAACAATGGCTGCAACAGGATCACCTGTGTAGGTAAGTAGAAGATCAGAAGGTATGTTTATGATAGATTCACCATCATGTACACCTCCCAATGTCCCATTCCCAATTGCAAGAATCCAGTATGAGAACTGCCTTAGGTCCTGCAAATTAGAATCTGTAGAACCACTCGATAACCTCATATTCCTAGTAAGGGTAAGCACCTTGCAAGACTTCCACAAATAAGATGAATTTATTGCTGCAGAGACAATGTCATGTCTAGTCCCTCGAGGAATAACAGGCAAGATCTGCCTAAAGTCACCACCAAGCACAACAACTTTCCCCCCGAATGGTTGATTTGAGCTATGAGGATTTGAGAATTTGAGGATGTCTCGTAAACTGCGATCCAATGCCTCGAAACAGAACTTGTGCATCAAAGGTGCTTCATCCCAAATAATAAGTTGTGCCTTGCACATAAGATCAGCCAAAGGAGTACCTGCTTTGATGTGGCAAGTTGAATGAGCATCAATGTCTATAGGAATCCCAAATCTAGAATGTGCTGTCCTGCCGCCTGGGATAAGAAGAGAAGCAATCCCACTTGAAGCAACTGTTAGGACAATATCACCTCTTGAACGCAGTGCTGCTGAAAGGGCTCGCCAAATGAAAGTTTTACCTGTTCCACCATATCCATAAATGAAGAAAAGACCTCCTACATTTCGAGAAACAGCATGCATGATTTCCTCATAAACAGAAGATTGCTCATCGGTAAACATGGCGATCAGTGTCTGATGCTCCTGAGCTAGCTTAGCTTTATCGTAATTCAGTTCATCTTGAATAAGCTTATTAGAACATTCAGTGATGAGAATATCATCTGGCAGAGGCATTGGAGGGTAATTTCTAAGAGAGCTGCCATTTCGCTGCAAGGATTTCTCGATTTCTGCAAGAGCATAGTTTCTCAACTGTCCTTCCGTTAACTGCAAGTCTAAATACAAAAACACAACATGTCTTTAACTTGTTTTATTTTGCAAAAAAAAAAAAAGAATATTACTAACAATATTATGATGTCTTAAGCAAGTCTGTTAAATTTTCCACAAAAAATGAAAGCCAATATTAAAAATAATCATGAATAATGAAATCAAGAAATTCAAAAAGAAAAGCCTTACACAGGTTATAATTAAAGTACATGTTGTTCAATTAAACCGGTTTCAACCGGTGGAGGACGGCAAGATAACATATACATATTGATCGAAATAAATTGCAGGAGGTCTTGTATATAGACTTGGATGATCTACTTATATCCTAAATTTGCATACTCTAAAGAACTAAACTAATAGAAATAGAATTAATGTGGACATAAAAAATAAATCATTCCTAATAGGCAAGATTACATGACAACAGAGAATAATATATTTGCAATCACTGAGCATTGACTAAAAGAAGACGAAAAAATGAATTACAAATGCTGAATACAGTATGAAATGTTTACTAACACATACATACTGAACTGAGCAAACTCTACTCCCATTTGGGTGGGAAAACTTGAAGCATCATAGGTCTAGCTAAGAAACCTTTTAATTCGGTTTTACAGTTTCCCAACGAATGAAGAATTTCGTTTAAAATTTTTCATGGAGATAAGCATTTCACAATTTATTTCGGTTTTACAATTTATCAAGTTATAACTAACGTAATTTGTCATGCAAACCACACTAACAATTTTATCTAATAATTGTTGAGGTAGTTTATCATATATATGTCATAAATCATTCATATTTTCTTACGAATTCACAATAATGAAGAAATTCATTTTTTTCAGCGAAGAAATATAATATGCATATACTTACCTTTCATTCTAAGTACTTTTCTTTGATGGTGAAGAATATCATCGGAAAGAAGATGCCATGTATTCTCCCAGACATATTCTGGTCTAGACAATGTACCGGTGAGTAATAACATAGCAAACAACCTCCTTAGATAAGAAGGATGGCCCGAAAAGCTAGATTCAACTATAGCATCGATGTACTCCTCATCATCTAGCAAGCCCCTTGCATAACACGCTTCTCTGAAGGAATCATATACAACCCCGTCAACTGTGCGAATATCTTCATAAGAGGTAGCACCCTTGACCAGATTTAATAAGATCCGTAGAAAGTACAGTTCTTTAGTGGCAGGAGATACATGAAACATCCTTCCAAGGGAAAAACCACGTTGTCTCGGAGCCCATTCCCTTTGTTGTTGTTTCCAAACAAACAAAGTAGGGAACTCAGCATAAGTAAGGCCTTTAGCCTCTTCATACTTCGAATTGCATTCCATCCAAGCCAAGAACATAGTTTTCTGATTGCCAGATTTCTTAACGACATCACGAATGGGGTCAGCATCATGGAAGACAACATTTTGTTGATTGGGCAAATGGAAACTTAACCTTTCAACAGACGGAACTCTATAATGGATAGGAAATTCATATATTCGCCAAAGTGCCTCGATTGGAGAGAGATACCTAAAAGTGATTACACGAGTGATTAGAAAATGAATTTTAACAACGTGTTAGCCTGGGAAATGCAGGATGTAAAAAGATATAATGAGATAGAGTCACGAAGGATAACATCCGAGTTGACAGAAAAAGATAAATATATGAAGGGGAGGGTTACCTTGCATCATAGAACCTTTGGATTTCATCAACATCCTTTCCATCCTGATCATCATTTGAGATGGTTGCCATGATTCGATCATTTCCTTTGCTTATGTATTTGAACAAATATTTTATTGATCGAGATTGATTGCACCATTCAACATTGATGTGTGCCCGATACTTGAGTAGGAGTTTTGGATTGTAAGGAACAACGAATCTGCTATCCAGCTCAAATTTCCCCTTTTTCACAGTACGACCATTATTGGACCTTCTATATAAAGCATAGCCGTCATCATCAAATGTTGTGTTCTCCACATAACCCTTAGGAAAATATTTTGTGCAAGCTCCATCTTTCATGCAGACAGAATTGGGATTTGACTTTCCACAAGTACCGTGCATCATCAAGTCCTTAACTGCCGAATACAAATCAGGATCTGTGCGGGGATCTGGAATTTCAGCTGAAATAACTCTATCAATGTCCTCAGCGGTTGATAACTTGTCAGCTCGTTTGAGAAACAGAACAATGTGAGCATGGGGTAGACCACGTTTTTTAAACTCTATAGTATAGACAACTGGAAAAAAAAAGACTATTAAATTGCTTATGCAGAGCAACATTTAAATTATAGCAGAAGATGGTCTTTATTTTAAATCGATAGTAAGTCCCCCAAATATTGTATTTTGACTTTTTGGAAGTACAATAGGCCAATATATTTCATACACGAGATGAATATAAATCTTAATTATAATGAGCTAACAACACTAACAATGCCTTACAATGATTCCCAAACTGAGGGAATGATACCCATTAGTCTAAAAGTGAGTAAATACATGAATCAATATAATTTATGTGTTTTTTTATATGTTCTTAATGTACTTGACAACATTTTGGGGTAGAAAATTTGTAAGTAGGAGCACACAGTTATCTTCAAATGGAATTTTAAAAAAGATATATAAGAGCTAGATTGCATGCAAATTAAGAATGGGAGATAAGAGAGTACATGCAGTAAATAGACAGAAGAAAGTAACTAATGAACATTATTGAAAGAAGATCAATGTAGTGAAAGAAGAGTAGATGAGTACTTACGGGCTTGACATTCTCCAAAGATCTGATTGCACCTTAAATCTTGGATGAGTTCATGAAGTTTGATACTAAATAATCTGCAAGAGAAATCAAAAATGTCCTCTGTCCGAACATTTAGGATTTCAGCTAAACGGGTAATTTCTGGCCACTTGGAGTTGCAAGTGAATGTAATAAACAAATCCGGGTGGCCATAATACTTGCACAATGTCATGGCATCTTGATATGCCTGCACCATATATCTGGGTCCCCCAGTAAAAGATGATGGCAATAGAATACGCTTACCAGCAGAAGCGGGCTCTGTGTTTCCTTTAGAAGCAGCGTCGGACAGATTCATATAAGTGTCAGATCTTAAGGTTTGTTGATTGAACCGACAGTATGAAAGCCTTGAAGCTTCAATTATAGTATAACCATCAACCACTAATTGTTGGAACAACTGCCTGGCTAATAAAAAAAGTGCGCATTCAGTTGGCCTATGCTGAAATCGGTAAGCAAAAAACTCCCGCAATGTCAGCCTGGTCCTCGTTCTGTTGGCATCAGTATCTCGATGTTCAATCTCGATGGTGTAACCGTCTTCAGCATATGGAAACAACAAAGGATACTGAAGAGCAAGATACGAAGGATGCAACTCATTGATACGCTGCAACTCACCGGTCCGTGTCTCAATAACAATATCTCGCCCGTCATTCGAAGAACCGATGTCATCAACAATTATAGCAGCTACTTCAGACGTAGTTGGAAGATTGTATCGTCGTCCATCATGCCCCCTCCTTCCTAATAGCCTAAGTTTAACACTCTTAGACATATCATCCCCAAATCGATCTCTAGCCATTCTAAAAGATTGGGCCAGTGGGTTATGCTCATCAAGCATATGCTTTAAATCTTGCACAAGAGATTCATCAAAATCATCAGCGGTGCCTGTCCTGCAAGATTGGAATTGATCAATGTGAAGGGTACTGAATGGGAATACAATAAAAACAAAACAAACATCACCAAACTTAAAAGGTGCAAACCTTTGAGTCTGAATGCGATTTGATTCCTCATTAGCCGTATCATAGATATATAATTGGGAGAATTTGGGTGAACTTCCATCAGTGGGCATAAGACTACCTATTCTGTGTATGTTTTGGCCTTGTATACGAAAGACGTATGGCCCTTTTCCCTTGGGAAGTGCAAGCTTTCCACCCATGGAGGTGAAAGCAAACATGTTGTTGTAACTTCTGATATTTGCAAAAAAATTGCGACTCCTTGGATCAACACCAGAAAAAAGGTCTCTCAGTAGAGTAGGTGGTTGTTTAACCAAAGGCAACTCAACTTTGCCCTTTGAACAACACAGACTAAAGGTTGGCTTGGACTCATTTTTAGACTTGACACCTCTTTCTTCATACCACATCAGCGCACCACATGAACCACATGTCCAAGTGGGAAGACCAATGTCATGATAACCTAGATAAATTTTGTAATAACAATTACAACATAAAGTCAGTAATGTAAGGTATTACCATCAGAAGTATTACCAGCAGGAAACAGACATCACCAACATAAGTGAAAAAACGTCAACAATTTTAAAAGTATTACCAGCGGAAATGTCACCAGAAGATTGATCAGTCCCAGGTGTGATAGGAGGTGGTGCATCACGTGCAATAGATAAATCAAAAGAGACTGTGAAAAAAAAAGTTGTTTGAACAATCCATCAAATTTACAGATGTTGACTCCTAATTTACAGATTTTCAAAACTGAATTTTCAGATTTTATAATGTACTATATCAACTGCTGAATTTAGATATTGGTCACAAATGAATTACAAATGCTGAATTTTCAGATGTGTACTCCTAATTGTATTTCTGATTGATAAAAACCGAAAATTGAATCACAAATGCTAAAAATTGAGATTGAATTTCATATTGCTAATGTCAGAATGATACGAAAGTCATGATGGAAGATAAGTGATAAGTTATATAGCAACATATTGATGAATATAGAAAGATTAATGAATATCTAAATATATTTATAGTTTTATGTGATATCTACCATGTTTTAGGATTCACTTGATAAGTTGAAGATGCAAAATTTTTTTTGAGGACTGTTATTGTAATTATGAAGTGTATTAAGCTTCAAATTCTCAAGTCTGTCACCTACTCCTACTACCATTTGCGTTGATATATAACAGATACAAATTATTAATTAGATGCGTAAATTAAAACATGTTGCAGTAAGGGAAAAAGAACAGTCGTTGAATAATTTACCGTTCGAAACATCGGCCAAAGGGGTATTGTGTATTCTCCCAGAATATTTCGTAGCTACTGTGCGGTGGGCTGTGAATTGAAATGAAAAGAACGTGACAATAAATTTTACTTTATCAATATATAAAATTGTAGAAAGGAAATAAAAGGAATATATGGAATTAGACAACCAATATTTGACAATAACCTTTAGAAAGAGCCGGTGAAATAGCCCTTTGACGTTTAGCATAAGTTGGGCTAACAGGTTTGTCATGTGCTGTTTAAGAGATAGTTGGTATACAGGGAAGAGATGCATTCATTTAATATTCAGAAGAAAAAAAACCCGGAGAAATAAAACATGTGGTTTTAAGTTTGATAACCTGAATCTTGATGCCTAGTTTGTCGTTTTTGAGCCAATAAAAGCTTTCGACGTATTCTATTATTAGCTTGGCTATTTTGTCCACTGTCTTGTGCCAATGAATCAAGGATCGGAGAGTGATCTGAATGATATACAAAAGACAATGTAACTGGATAAAGTCCAAAAAGTATGATATTCATGATATAAAAACAGATTGAATAAATTAATTATCACAAAATAAAGAATCAGGAATAGTTACCAGTAGAAAGACACTGTGTAGGAGTCATATGACGATTTCCATAAGGCATAATGGGTGAACTATAACCACCTAACCAAATGGCATAATGAGATAGATGGTTAACATATATAGATAGTTATATTACAACTTCATTTAATTTAAAAACTAAAAACCAACATGCTGGATGCAGATAAAGGGGAAAAAAAGTGACGATGTACCATCTCTGAAAGGCATCCCCATACGAATTGAGTTTGGTGTACAAATGTTATGTTGAACTGTGTAAAAAAAATGGATTTAGGACAATAAAACTCTCGAGCTCGATAGGAATTATATATACTTTATATAACATTATTAAGTAGATGAAAGTAAAGTGCATAAATACCATTAGAAATGTCAAACAGTGGGGTCTTATGCTTGGTAGCAATAGATGGGGTAATCGATTTACCACAAGCTGCATAATATGCTCAAAAATGGCATAATAGTATTAGTTTGAAAATTTAGATATGTCAAACCAAGATAAAGTTAACCAATCAAACATACAGTTATTGATGGATATATTTGAAAAGAAATTAAAGTCAAACCATTCGAAATGCCAATCGATGGGGTCCTTTGATCCTCAAGAGCATGTGAAGGAGTTGATATACCATTCTATGATAAAGAAAGAAATGGTTGATGGCTCAGAATAACCATATAAATCAATGTGAATAGATATAACCGAATTAGTTGTGGGACGGCTTACCTTGTAATTGCCGCATTTTTTGAGGTCTTGGAGTTCGCAATGTAGGTAGCTCCTCTCGAAAACAATGTGCATCATCCATGATCAGTGAATGTCCAGTAGCAATCCCTAAACAAAAAATGCAGACATGGTAACCAGAGAATTGCAAAGATGAACAGTGATGAAAAAATGCGGGCAAGGTTTGGTGAAATCAGGACAGTATATTAAAAATCATAAATTGTCCAACTAAATTAGGAATATTGTCCAACTAAATTAGGAACCAAATCAGAACAGAGATACAAGCATCAATCAAACATTTTCATGAGATTCCTAATCAATAAAGAATATTAAAAATCAAAAATTGTTTGTATAAACTCTAAATTACCCAAAGTACCTAAAATAACAGTGATGAAAAAATGCGGGCAAGGTTTGGTGAAATCAGGACAGGATATTAAAAATCATAAATAAATTGTCCAACTAAATTAGGAATATTGTCCAACTAAATTAGGAACCAAATCAGAATAGAGATACAACCATCAATCAAACATTTTCATGAAATTATAAATCAATAAAGAATATTAAAAATCATAAATTGTTTGTATAACTCTAAACTACCCAAAGTACCTAAAAACCAACTCGGGTGAAAGAGGTCTAATTGAATTTTGTTCCAACATGAATATTAATATCATCAACTCTAAAATATAAATTAGCCAAAATCAGTAGGGTAATTGATAACAAAGACAAACCTTATAGTTATCATCCGGGCACAATTCTGAATTGCCATATGATATTGGATGCTTTCCTTAGGACTGAATTTCCAAAGACCATTAATCCAATGAAACGTGAGCAAGCTGGGGTGAAGGTCGGTTCAAGATATGCTCATATAGCAATTGGTATATAAACATATAAACAGACCAACATCTGTTGTGATTGGGGTATTCACACAAGACAAACATATAGTATAAATACATATAAAAAGCCACTGATAAACATATATATATATATATATATATATATATATATATATATATATATATATATATATATATATATATATATATATATAATATTATCATATAAATATTATTAGAACTTAAAACCAAAAATGTCAACCGATCCAATGTAGCATAGCGCCCATACAACTTTATTTAATATATAGAATACTTGTAGTAAGGCAAATAGTATCAAATGACTTAAGAATCACTCATTCTCCTTCTCAATCTTGATTTGAACCTTTTGCTTGGTGGTGGACATCTGAAAGGCCTTCTCATCTCCACTATCGACATCATCCTTGTCAATCTTGATTTGAACCTTTTGCTTGGAGGTGGAGATCTGAAAGTCCTCCTCCTCTCCACTATCGAGCTCAATGTATTGACGTTTGTGGGGAGTAGCAAGGTCGGTCAACAACTTATCAGAAGAGGCAGCATCAGAATGAGTATCCTACATCATCACAGAGTAATCTCATTCAGTATGACCTTTATGAAATGCATGGGATATTACGCATGTTATAGCACTTGTTTTAGAGCAACTAAACGACGATAGGGATGACGATTACCTGGAGGGAGATTGACAATGATTTAAACTGTGCTATCAACTCATCATCAGCCGTCGTGTTCTTGATAGAGTGTGTTGAAGCCTTCACCTCTATGCGGAACAATAATGTCTTGTCCAGTAAAACATTTAACTCAGCAGGAAAAGCATCCATGTCACCATCCTGTGAAGGGTACATATGAACAGATGTGTGGAAAATCAGATGAAAGAAACACATGATTGCATATAAAGGTGATCGTGGAGGGTCACCTTAGCTTGTTTTTCACGAAGAACAGATACAGAAGTGTGGACAATATCTTGAACATCTTGATCAAACATCATCAGAGAAGCTGTTCCAGTGTCATCTTCAACCTTTAGCTGAAGTAAATACCTAAAATTAAAGAAGGTATATCATGGGCATCAAAAGGTGAAATTTGTGGCTGAACTCATAAATACCATACATGTGAATCAAAGGTGAGACAAAATGCAAAAGAGATTAAGGTACCGTTGGCCAGGATACGGTACTGGTTTGTCACAAAGCAAACAGTGGAACTTGGAATCATAAGAGTCAGCTGCCTTTTTACATTTTAGGCAAGCATCGTAGAACCACTTGTCCTTTTTCTCGAATTCGACAATTGTTGCCAATACAACACAAATTGCACCCTGTATTATGTTTAATAACTCAGATGTTTGTTACATAAAAGCAAGAAGTATATACCAGAAATGAACATGATCAGACACAAATAAATATTATCACAAATTACATTAGACTTACCTTAGACTTTGAGTCAAGCTGAGTCAGATTTGAGATTTCATTGGTGTTGAGAAACTTCTGGGAAATTGATGTAAAACTATGGCTGGTGACATGGCTGATTGTACAGGAATCGAGTCCGCCAGATCGGGATGCACTGATCAAATATGAAAATCGTCATCAATCATAAAAATCATAAAAGAAAAACAATAGATACAACTGTAATGGCAAAGAAAAGTACAGCTGAAAAACGAAATAAACAGATAGTCATAAAGATATCAATACATGGTCTTGAACTCTATGATATCAGGATGTTGCTCATCCAGTATCAGGCGGGAACCCCATTTTGTGTTCGATATTTGCAACTCTCCTGAGAATAAGTTAAAATAAACTAAAATATAAACACCAGGAGATGAAGATATGTATATAAATGGACATGTGTGAGGTACATGAAACAAACGATCAAAAGTTGATACCATCCCACAAAGTTGTCTTTGCAAATTGTAAGATAACAACCACGCACCCTCCCTTGACCGAGTTGACGAATGTAGACATTTCGACAGCGTAGTCTTCCCACAAAGTGCATTTTAATATAGTCTTGCTACATGAAGATGACAACAAATCAACCAAAACAGAATGGGAAACAACATGAAATGGGAGAAAACGCAAGAGAAAGTTAGACAGGTTGTAATAATGCACCTGTGATCCTCCAAGTGAATAATCATCCGTTTCTTGGTAGACTTGTCTCCATTGTCACTGGTGATAATATCAGTATACTCCACAATTTGACCGATAACATCTGGAAAATCAAGGATAATAGAAAAAAATAAAGCACAAAATAAAGAGATTGGGACAATTTTATGGGTGAATAAATATAAAAAGAAAAGAAGAATTACCAAACAAAATGTCAGATGACATCTTTCCTTTTTTTATATCGGAGAAATCTTCAAGTTGCAAACCATGTTTTGGGATGGACAACCCATCACATGATTTGATCTTTGTGTTCTCATTGAACTCAATTTTCCTGGGGTGCTGGCTGAACTTGAATTGAGAGGTGTTATCAATGAGAGAAAAGCTCGACATAATGATAGTGGCAAACTCTTTCAAATGACTTGAATGCCTCCAAAGGAATTTGGGCTTCACAACTGCCTCTATTCTAGTCCCCTGAACAGAAGAAAAAGACAATTGATGTCAATAATAAGCTAGAGTTAAAAGGCAAAGCAAACAATGCACAAGCCTGAACAAAAAATGGTAAACCTTCTCGTCTATCAAAACCAACTCTAGTGGAGGCTTGGCCCTGGATCCTTGAAATGGAGGCTTGGAAAATAGTCTCATAATGAGCACCTTGATCGTAGCTACTTCAGTGATTTCATCAACGCATACAAACTGATCAGGCAAGGCAACGACTCTTGTCATTTCTACCAGGCAAATGAGGAGAATTGAAAAACGGTTGGGATGAATGAAAATAATCAGTACAAAGTTTAGTATTTATAAGATAGTTGGACTAAATTAAAAGGCAAAAAGATAAGGATCAAAAAATATTGTAGATAAAATCAAATAAAAATATTACATAAATGGAAATGGATTCGGAAATCAGAATAATGAAGGAAAGATATTATACACCCAAATAAGTTATTATCAAATCAAATAAGTTATTTTAGGTGAAAATTATTTTAGGTGAAAATATGTTATTTTAGGTGAAAATAAGTTATTTTAGGTGAAAATAAGTTATACACCCAAATATTTATAATTTTGCACCTTTTTTCTTACCCTGTCAAACTGAATTACATTAATTAAGATTTTTTACTTTGCACCCAAATAACAGTGATAAAAAAACAGCATTGAGGCAATACAGTCAGGAATATAGGAATATGGAACTCAGAACTCGAACCTAACAACATATCAGACCTAAACACTGCACTAAGAATAAGACCTCAAAGGTCGCTCAACCATTCTATGATTTGCCAGAAAACTATGAATAATCATTAAATGAACCACGGTTTTCAGCAGTTGGTCAATCAAAATTTTGAAACCAAATAATTAAATGAACCAAAGAAAGCAAGATTTTAACTTGGCATTGATACAGAATATCAATAATAGACGGGTAAGGAAAATATCCCTTACTGCAAATAACACAGATTATGCAAATTCTGAATAGTTTCTTAGCAATTTCCAAAAAATCAAAACATGAATACAGCAACAGAATTGAAGTCACAGAACCAGTTAATCAGCATCTTCAAACCAATTGAAAAGATGATAAATAAACGAAACAATTCATCTGAGATTGCAGAATACTAAAGTAATTTGATGAGCGACTTCAAAAGAAGAAGAAACAAATCGACAAAATCTCAAAGGAGATAAAGGGAGCAAGTTACCTGGCATGAACCCTCCCGAAACCTCCTTCCCCTAACATGGTGTCGAGGTTGAAGCCCCTGGCAGCGGTATGCGAGCAAGTTAAATCGGAGAAACGGAGGAATTAAAAATTGAAGGAGATAAAGGGAGGATATTAGAAACATCGACTAAATCTCAAAGGAGATTAAGGGAGCAAGTTACCTGACATGAACCCTCCCGAAAACTCCTTCCTCTAACATGGTGTCGAGGTTGAAGCCCCTGGCAGCGGCGAGCAAGTTCAATCAGAGAAACGGGGGAATTAAAAATTGAAGGAGATAGGGAGGATATTAGAAACATCGACAAAATCTGAAAGGAGATAAAGGGAGCAAGTTACCTGACATGAACCCTCCCGAAAACTCCTTCCCCTAACATGGTGTCGAGGTTGAAGGCCCTGGCAGCGGCGAGCAATTTCAATCGGAGAAACGGATGAATAAAAAATTCAAGGAGATAAAGGGAGGATCTTCGAAACGGACAATCCGATGAAAAATTAAGAGCATATGGAGGAGGGGCAAACAGAGTAGAAGCTATACCTTGAGAACGATCGGCGAAGGAAAGGGGAGGCAGGAAGGAGACGCAGAGAGATTAGGAGGAAAAAACACAAAGAGACGACGTCTGACAGGGGAGACGTCTGACGGAAACCCTAAAAAAAATAAGAGGAAAAAAATAATATTAAAAGATAATAAGAAATTAGTATAATTAAAATAAGAAAGAAGCGGATTGGTCGAAATTGAGAGGTTTAAGGGCGTGACGACACATCATCTAAAAGGGTTGTGTTTTAATAGTAAGTTATAGATATAACTCAGTATATATTACTTATTAGTATAAAAATTAATACTGTAATATATAGTTTGAGATATAATTAATTATATTTGAGCTAGTCTCGAATAATTTGAATTCGCACAACAGCGGCATGTATTTATTATATGTCTTTGTACTCACCGTGATATTGACGGATTTATCAACAAACAATTAATTGATTGGTTTGATTTATTAGCATTTTAAAATTAGTTTAAGTACTATGACCAATTATTTGATTATGATATGGGTTGATTACTCGAAGTATGGGTCGTATGGCCACGGGTCACGGGTCGATTCGGACCCTTGTGTAAGTGACCCGTCGAGCCTGGGTCAATGGGTGGTCGGTGGCTCGGGTTAGCAGGTCAAGGTTAAGGTCAAGCCTCTCCCCAACAACCCATACTTTGACCCCATACCCATAATTTTAAAAAAAACTAATTTAAATAACCAAACTTTTGGATGGAGGGATACTAGTTAAAAAAAATATCCTCACCTTTTAACTGTAAGAAAAATAACCCGACCTTTAGGAAAGATGGTAACAAAATATCCCGAGTCATTTTTCCGACCATAAATTGAGTCAAAATAATGATATAAAATTTGTTAAATGATCTCATTCTCATTAAAATTAGTCAATATCATTCTTGTTCATATTTATAGTCGTAAAAATAATTAGGAGAAGGGTGAAACTATGATATTTGAAAATGAGAAGGGTGAAACTATGATATTTAAAAATGAATGGGGGGCATAGAAAATGTAATGAGAGACATGGAAGAAAAGTGGTAAAGAGAGATTTTCAAAAAGCCACATGAATGCAAATGAAGCTTCAATTGAAAATGGCAAGGGTGGTATAGAGAATGCAATGGATGGCATGTGTTGGTTAAGGGGTGTCATGGAGAATATAGTAGATTATATGGATGAAGTGGGAAAGAGGGCTTTTCAAAATCTAAAAGATGGGGAATTTGACATATACAAGCAAGGGGTGACATGGAGAATGTAATGATAAAAAGTGGAAAATATGACATGTACAAGTTAAGAGATATCGACGTTGAGAATATAATGGGTGGCATTGAAGAATGGGGACGTAAGGAGGTTTCCTAGCTAGAAGATGTTAGGTTAATATGTTTATGGAATGGAGTGCGTGAAATGGTTGAACACCCATTTTCATCCTTCACAATCCTACCTTCTATCGAATATATATCAGGGACACATCAAATATAAGAGTGAGACAAATCAACCATTTCTCCCTCGTAAAAGAAAGAGAGGACGATCTTGTAATTTTCATGTATGGGGATGGAGAGAATGATCGCTCTTTATTTACCTATTAAAGAATGGAGATAATGGTCATGTGTTCAAATTACACAATAATAACATAACAAAACTTACTCATAGCAAGGAAGGATGTGTTTTCCAAAAACCTTAATTGGGATAAGTTTTCTTCTGATATGCAAGATTGTTTCAGTGTCACGATATTTCTTTCGGTTGACAAGTAAAAGCGAATCTTTTTGTCTTTGTAACTACAAAACCCCTTCAATGATGGCATTTACATTCCCCAATGGGTGCAACTCCCTGTTGCAAGAGTTAATATTCTCCAACAAGAAAATCGCAGTGCTTTGTTGTTTTGATTTAGGGTGTTTCAATTCTGCTTTCGATTTCAAAAGTCTCTCATGCGAGTTGTGATCTTTAATCTGTTCTCTACTTTCTCCGTTTATCTATTCTCTCAGGCATTTTTTAGTTTATTTTTATAAAATAAAAAATGAGGTTGTAAGTTGATGCGGTAACTGGTAACTAATATTTCGGAAAACTAATGGGAAAAAACTTGTGTATTATTTTTGGTTAATAAGGGGATAGTTTTGTGTATGAAATCATCAATTATATATATATATATATATAATGTGGTTCAAATGTTAACAAGCCTTACGGTGTTAAATGTTAACAAATCCTGAACATTGATTAGAGATGAATCAAGGGTGGAGATTACACGTTTTTATTGATTTTTTTAATTAAGTTAATGTGGGTCCCATACCAAATCAACCCCCACCTTTGAACAAGTGCATGCAATTTTTTTTTAACAAAACTCTAACCCAGTCAATAAAAACTACCCAACCCTCATCTCCCTCACATCGCAACCCTTGTCATTTTTCAAATTTGAAAATTGCTTCATGGGAATCATGGTTGCTCCTCCCTCACATCAAAGCCCTTCGTCTCCCTCACATCTGCTCCCTTCATCTTGCTTTTTTCGTCATCGATTGGCCGATGTTGGGGTTCAATTCGCAAGCGACGCCTCTATCGCACCATGATTCGTCGTCGCTCCTCAGGCGACAGCGATGAGGACGGTTTGTTCGGCGACGAAGGCGACCGTGGTGATGGCGATTCGATTGGTGGAAGTGGCGGATGGAATTATGACTGGTTCGGAGCATTTGGCTGGGACGATTCACTGCTTAGATCCAGGGCAGCGATGGTGGATCCAAAAACCTCAAAGCAATGAGTCGGATCTCCGAGGACTGAGCCTCTATCCTCACCTAGATCCGACGCAGCAGGACTCCTTTCTCTCAAGTGAAACAACGAGGCTTGAAGCTTCTTCTCCAATGTTGTCTTCTGATTGAATTCCAGACCGACGGGGGTCCGATTCATGGTGGTGTTGGTGGCGGGGCGGAGAGAAGGCTGCGATTAATGGTGGAGATGTGTTTGGGGGAGGCGAAGCGGACGATGTCCGACGACCATCGGTCGTTGTCTTAGAAATTGAAGTCTGGCGACCCGGCATGGTTCCCCTTGCGCCTCTAGTTTTCTACTTCATATCTATATTTTTATAGGTTTGTTCTATTAATTTATTACTATGAATTTATCGAATATTCGACAAATTCAGAGTAATTATTCGTTGATAATCAAGAATTGTTCATATATATGAGGCAATTAGATATAGGTTGTTTGAAATTCAAACTCATATGACTTTATCGACTATTCGGCAAGTTAATAGTCACTATTTGTTGATAATTAGAAATTATTCATTTGTATAGGGACAATTATATGCAGTCTTATTGAAATTCAAACTCGGTCTAAAATTGTTTATGAATTGATCGACTATTTGACAAGTTTAAAGTAACTGTTCGTTGATAATAAGGAATTATTCATATGTATTTGGGTAATTAAATGCGGTAAATGAAAAATTACATTTATATATTATTTCCACCTAGCGAATAATTACTATCAACTTAGCGAATAATTACTATTAATCTAGCGAATAGTTGCTAAATTAAAACTCTGTCTACAATTGTTTATGAATTAATCGACTATTCGACAAGTTCAGAGTAAGTATTCGTTGATAATAAGGAATTATTCATATGTATGTGGGAAATTAGATGTGGTAAATCAAGAATTACATTTATATATTCTTTCAACCTAGCTGATAGATTACATAGGTCTCCTCATGTACAGTGGGCTAAAAGCCCGTTAAGGCCCAATACCTTTGTAACCTATATATATGTTTATCAATGAATGGAAACCCTCAAGGAGGACTTTACATCAATTCTAGAATCTAACATGGTATCACAGCCTTTTCTTCCTCACGGAAGCCTAATTTGATCCTCCCGCCCCACCCCTCATCTTCCGCCGCCGGCGTTGTCCCCTCGCCGCCGATCTCTCTCTTCTCGTCTCCTAATTCAACCCACATCCACCGCCGAGAATCACTGCAGCCCTGTTCGACGCCGCCTCTGATTACCGCCGCTGCACATCGCCGCCTTCGTCTTCGATTTCTAGCTATCGACTCCGATTGCCATCGCCATTCACCGCCCGAGCCGCCGCCTCAGATCGTCGCCTGAACCGCTAGCTATCGACGCCGGAGGAGAGTCACGCCGAGCCTCGTCGCGACTCGAGCTAGGCACCACGATCACTCCTTCCTCTAAGCTTGACCTTGTTGCTTACACTGATGTGGATTGGGGTGGTTGTCCTGACACACGTCGCTCCACGTCTGGTTACTGTGTCTTCCTCAACGACACCCTTGTGTCGTGGTCGGCCAAGCGTCAGTCTGTCGTGTCTCGCTCCAGCGCTGAGGCCAAATACAGGGGGGTTGCCAACGTTGTCTCTGAGTGCTCTTGGCTCCGAAATCTCCTTCTTGAGCTCCGTTGCCCTCTTCAGAAGGCCACTCTGGTCTACACTGACAACGTCTCCGCCGTCTATCTGGCTAGCAACCCAGTCCAGCATCAACGCACGAAGCACATTGAGCTCGATCTCCACTTCGCCCGACACAAGGTTGCCATTGGACATGTCCGCGTTCTACATGTCTCGTCCTCTTATCAGTACGCTGATATATTCACCAAGGGTTTACCTAGACAATTATTCATTGATTTTCGTTCCAGTCTCATTGTACGGCACCCTCCCGTTTCGACTGCGGGGGTTTGATAGATTACATAGGTCTCCTCATGTATAGTGGGCTAAAAACCCGTTAAGGCACAATACCTTTGTAACCTATATATATGTTTATCAATGAATGGAAACCCTCAAGGAGGACTTTACATCAATTCTAGAATCTAACACTAGCCAATAATTACTATCAACTTAGTGAATAATTACTATTAATCTAGCGAATAGTTGCTAAATTGATCAACTCTTTTGCGATTATCTAAACCATAACTCTTCTTTACACATGAATAATAACGATAAGTTAGTGAATAATTAATATAATCTTATCGAATAGTTGAAACAGTGCATCACACAAAAAAAAAACAACGTTACCCCATCAAAAAAAAGCGTTACGCCCAAAAAAAAAAAGAGTAACACACGCACGTAAGTCGGCAAATGGGCAAGGAAAGAGGTGGGCTCCATTAATTTTTAATTAAAAAAAAAAGCTAAAATCTTCAAATAATCTCAACCACTCATTTTATTTAATCAATGACCCAAATTTGTTAATATTTAACACCTTAAGGGATGTTAACACTATATATATATATATATATATATATATTTTGTTTCAAGATATTATTATTTTTACGGAAATTTCACCTAGTAACCCTGAGGTTTAGCCTATTCCGCGTGGTAAACAAAGGTTTTGGATATTTCGCCCGGTAACCCTGTGGTTTCGAAATGTTTTGTCTCGCGCCCAAATGTTTGAATTTGTCCAATAATTGTGTTTTAAATTTATAGGAGGATTAGTATTGTGATATTAATAATTTTGTGGAGACATTTCATAAAAACCAATAATTTGAACCATTCAAGAGAGATTCATCGAACAGGAGAGAATCGCAACTCGCGATACAGGAGAGACAACAATTGCAGAGGGAGGGCTGAGGCCGGCGGCGAATAACTCCAGCGGGGCGGAGACCGGCAGCGAGTGGTGCGGCGGTGGGCAGGTGGTGACCGGAGCTGGGCGCAGGCGGAGACCGGAGCTGTCCAATAAGGTGTGTTCTTGCTTCGTTTGAAAATTTTCGGTAGGTTTTTCCCCAAATTTCAAAATCACATCTATCAAATTTCTTCTTATTTAGTGGGATTAGTGATCTAGATGTGAAATCCAACTTAAATCATGACTCGAAGCTTCCAATTTCGAATCATAAATTTTAGGGTTTTGGTTTAGGGGTTTTTTTTTTTTTGGGGGGGGGGGGGGGGGTTTGGTTTAAGGATCTGAAATTTCTACAATATGCACTACACCATTGTAGGAGGTGAAGGTAATTTGTCTGTTTCATTCATTCTCCAATCAAATACAGATGTGGGTATATATAATACACATGATTCCATTCACAAATACAGATGTCTGTTTCATTCACATGAAGGTAATTTGTCTGTTTTTTGGTTTAGGGATCCGAAGTTTTTTTGTGCATTATCCGAGTGCTATAGAAAGTACCCGATAAAATCTTCACAAATACAGATGTGCATTATCCAATGTTGCTGATTTTTTTTTTGTTACAGAAATCTAGTGATCTGATGAGTGGTCAATCTTCAAGCAATGGAACAAATGAAGTTCGAATGGCAAGGGTTCTTCGCTATCACCAGTTGCCGGCCGTTCTTAGAACCGTGTCTAATCGCAACAAAGACAGTTATGGAAGACAATATTACAAGTGTACGTCCTCAAATGATGGTATATCCACATCTTCTTATTTATATGAAGTGCATGGATTTGTTTAATTTAGTTTAGTGTACATAATCATAAATGTTTTTTTATTTGGATTGATATTAGGGTAAGTATCCCTTCTTCAACTGATGTGATACTGAAGTTCCCATTGATCATGCTTGATCGTGAGTTCTTTTAACCACCGAAAAATACAGCCTGATATGATCGAGAATCAGCATTTTTCCTGACCTAGTATGTGCTAGAGTTGTCCATTTAGAACTAAAATGTATGATTGGTTGACTATTATCTTAGCATAAATATTTTAAGCACTTGGTGTTTAGGGAAAGCAGTAACTGGTTAATTTGTATATATTATCCATGCATGTCAAAATATACACATCTCTGTAATTATGTTTAATCTTTAACAAAAATATTCTAACTATTACCTAACAATTTATGAATGTTCAATTCTCATACATACACCTCTTCCTGATGCTTTCACGTTACATATTGGTGATTATATCTCTCTCACACACCTCTTCCTGATAAAGCCCTTTTACTTATTTTTGGCTTGCCCGGTAAAAAGGTTTTATGTAATTTTAAGCCTATTAGCTCAAATGGTAGAGCGATGTGCTCACGCACATAGATGTGGGTTCAAATCCCACATAGGGTTATATCAACGGGATTCAATGTCATTTGTAGTTTTGAAGTAATTGACGCAAATACTCAACCACCGTTAAAACAAATATTCATCACTAAAAGAGCTCCAAGCTAGCTGTGAAAATCAAGTCCAGACTATTTTGATTGCACACATCATTCATTTACAAATGAGTTTTAGTAATCTTTAATTCTTTCAATATTAATCAAAATCGGGGTATAGTCTTAAATTTAAATGGAGATTAGCCTATGCGGGATTTGAACTCACATCTTGTGCGTGCGTGCACACATTGCTCTACCAATTGAGCTAATAGGCTTACAATTTAAAAAAAAAAAAATATTAAGCACGATTTCATAACACTAGCTAATTTATCATCCTAAAAAAGAAGTAAAAAATAAGCAAGAAAACATTTTTATTCACCATCATCACATTCTTAAATGCAGTAGGAATTAAGAAGTTAAAAGATCTCGCAACTCTTTCACAAAAAGATAACAGTAAAATTAGGATTAAAGAAGTTCTAATTTACAGTCATTATTATAGACGCATGTTATCTATGCTTGTTGTAATGGATGGAGATATCTTCAGCATCTTTCTTTTCTGATTGAAAAAAGGTAATTATCGCTTCTCTTTACCGTTTCTATAACATTTCAGTAAAAAAAACAATATAATCTGCAAAATCTGTATAACCTATAAAATCTGTGTAATCTGTATAATCTTAAAATTTTATATAATCTAAAAACTTTGAATTGGTGATAAAACCACACAGGACTACAAAACTTACGTATCTGACAACCCATTCCAAGCACTAGATTTATCTGATAATGAATAAACCCCCAAATTTTCAGAACCCTAAACCCTAAATTTTAAAATTCGAAACATTCAAGCAACAATTGACCCCATTTCATACCCTAGTGATTAATCTTAACCAGTCTGAACACGTAAAAGAGAAAATTCGGTACGAAGTTGGAGCTAATCGACGTACTTCGATTCGATTTGCAAAACTTACGTGTTCAGAAGTGTCGCCAACTTCAAAGTGATGTTGTCCGCCGCCGCCAGTTCCGAAACCTCCGCCGCAGTCCAGAACCTCCGCCGCCCCGTTGCTGCCGGCAGCTGCACCTTCTTCTTCACCTATGTACGCCTTTTGCTCCTTCACTGTTCGCCCTTTTCCAGTGTGTCGAATTGTCCATGGGTTGGGTTATAAGAAAGTGTATTTTATTTCTTAAGAAAACCCAATATTTTTCTAATATTACATAATATAGCCCTTTCAAAGTTGAAACTTACATTTTTCTACCAAAACACAAGTTTTGGGCGTGAGGTGAAAATTTTCAAAACTATAGGGTTACCCGACGAAAATTTTAAAACCTTTGTTTACCACCCGAATTAAGCCAAATCACAGGGTTACCTCGCGAAAAATCCGTTATTTTTATTATTATTTTGTCATTTTTCCATGTTGTTTAATCCAACCCATGCAACTCACAATCAAAAGGATGAAGAAGCCTAGCCCAAGCTTGAACAATCTATCTCCGAAACCAACTTAGTATGGACAGCAAGGCCGATGTTGGAGCCCATAAAGCCTATTGGATCGGCCCGCAACAACGAAACCCTAGATTAGATTAAGATTTAAGATTTAAGATTTAAGATAGTAGAAGATTAGATAGATAGGTCACCAAAGTTGAAAATTTTGAGCAGTCCAATGGAACGAGGAAGATGAAAGAATTATTTACCCCAACCCCAAAGGCCAAACTCCAAAGATGTTGTGTTGTTAATGGTGGTGCCACAGAGTACAGTACAAGTCACCCAATTCGCATGACTTTCCTAACAAGTTAAACCGCCGAATTTCACTCCACCTCCTCCCTCTTCCTCTATATATAATCCCCCAAACCTCCTCTTCCTCCTCCTCTTTTGATTTCTTCCCCCTTTCTCTCTCTCCCTCTCTCTCTCCTCTCCGCTCTCTTTGATCGCCAGAGAGCACTAACCTAATTCCATCATCGAACACCCTTTTTTCCCTAATCTCGATCAACCTCTTCGCAATCTAGGTCGATTGAATTTCACAATTTAGGTCGATATATAAGCTACAGAGTAAATATCATTTTTGAATCGGAATCTAATTCAATTGAGAAGAAGATGGATTCATTTTGCACCGATTGCAAGAGGAGCACCGAGGTGGTGTTCGATCACTCCGCCGGCGACACTGTCTGCTCCGAGTGCGGCCTCGTCCTGGAGTCCCACTCCATCGACGAGACCTCCGAGTGGAGGACATTCGCCAACGAGTCTAACGACGCCGACCCTGCCCGTGTCGGCGGCCCCTCTAACCCTCTTCTTACCGACGGCGGCCTCACCACCATGATCTCCAAGCCCAACGGCACCAACAGCGACTTTCTTTCCTCCTCCCTAGGCAAGTGGCAAACCCGTGGGGCCAACCCTGATCGGACTCTCATCCTCGCCTTCAAGACAATCGCCACTATGGCTGAAAGGTGAGGAGATCACTTCTGCTAGAATCCTATTCATTAACTGTATTTTCCTTTTGTTTCTGCTTCGATGAGGACGTTGATGGATACTGTTGGTGTATTGTGGACCTTGTGGCTGGCCTTGTCCCTGTGCGCTTCTGTTTTCTGTAGCTGTCTTTATCACCATCAACGTCCATTCCTACTGAAATTTGAATAAATTTTGTTCCTTTTCCTCATCTAAGAATGATTTATGTTCCTAGCAGTGGCCCGGCTCTTGATGTTGTGATTCTGATTGGTTTTGGTTAAGGTGCATTGCTAGATTTTGCTTCTTTGCTGGTGGTTTCCTTTGGATCCGAAAGTATCTTTGAGATATATGTTGAAGCCTTTAGGGCCCGTTTGGAAAGGTTATATGAAATATAGTACCTTCTGTACGAAGGGTAACATGTGGTTCCCAGGCAAGTGATTGATGTAAAGTGATGAATCTTTGAGATGCTAAAAGGGATTGGCTTTTCTCCTTGTAGTGTTTCTTATCATATCTTTCCATTCATGCATTACTTTTGCTACATTGTCAACTTTTCCTTGGCTACCATGATTTTTCTTCTTAGTCAGCAGTCATTGTTTAGAAGTTGATGGTGATGCTTTCTTTAGTTAACTACTGTCAAAAAATTCTTCACCGCAAAATGGATTTGTGCACACTGACACACTTGCTTTGCTTTTTCAGGTTGGGTCTTGTTGCAACTATAAAGGTAGGTTATTGACTTGCTCCATTCAACATGTTAAGCTTAAGATTGAAAGCTAGTCATTGTTGTCTCACTGGCAAATGTGGTATATAGAATTTTATTTATTTGTTCCCATTGGCCTTGTATGGATTTCCTTTGGGCAGTTGAGTAGAATGTTTGGCTCTACTACTTCACCTCTTGATGTTATGAAGTTCTTCATTCTGCACTTGTGTTCATCTCATAGTAGCTCAGGATATGAGGTGCATATATTTTAGAGCAGTGGAATTGTTTTCATCTAGTGTTGGACTTTTTTGCTCTAAATGGTTCCAATTGGATACAGATATCTGTTTCATCACCGCTCTTACCCACTTATTACTTATACATAGTTGGGTTTCCTTGTCCCTTCTGCTAATCCGGTTGACCGTTACCTTTCTTTTACATGAAGGACCGAGCTAATGAGATCTTCAAGAAGGTGGAAGATCAGAAGTCTAGCAGAGGTAGAAATCAAGATGCAATTTTGGCTGCGTGCCTGTACATAGCTTGCCGGCAAGAAGACAAGCCACGCACTGTAAAGGGTACATCATTAATTATTTTTCATGTATAAATTCTTCGTGAATAGCTTGTTGCTGAGATTCTTGATCTACTGGATTTCATTTAGAAATCTGTTCTGTTGCCAATGGTGCAACAAAGAAAGAGATTGGCCGAGCAAAAGAATATATAGTCAAACAGCTTCAAGTTGAGATGCCTGTGGACATTGGTACCATACATGCTGGAGACTTCTTGGTAAGTGTCCTCAAATAAGTGAGCTGATCACATGCTGTCTTGCGTGACTGCAATATTTTGTTCTTTAATAGGCTGTTTAAACATGTCCCTGATATTCTATTTACCTTTTTTTACAGAGGCGTTTTTGTTCTAACCTTGGTATGAACAATCAATCGGTTAAGGCTGCTCAAGAGGCAGTAAAGAAAGCAGAAGAGATTGACATAAGGTAACAGATTTGAACTGGTTTATTCTAGTGTAGAATCTTAGATTGAAAGTTCAGAGAGTGCTGTTTTATTTGTATGTACAGGTGATCAATCTAATTTGCCTTTTCATGATCCTCTATTTCTAAGATATTGACTTTTAGAATATGTCAAGGAAGTAAGATAGTGTAAATTTTTAGGCATTCCATCTTGATTTGTGTCAGGTTGTAATAGTTCATGTCTGGTTGGGCCGTTGGGGTGATAAAAAGAAGCTTTTGGGCAGATGCTTGCAAGTTTTAATTGTTTAGGATTTCAAACATTTGATTAGATTAGCTTATTGGTCATGGGAAAAATTTAGTCTTACTTGTAAGCAGGGGAATCCTAAAACTGTTTAAACCCACTCTTCAAGGGCTAAAGCTGCCAAACTTTTCTCTGAGGCGCTAGTCCTCCAGGTTTTTTCTTTCTTTGTGGGTGTGGGTGTGGGTGTGGGTTTGTGGGTATAACTTTCCTCAATCTTTTGCGCCAGATGCATATTTGATGTGCATTATGGCTGCCGTCATTGAAACTTGAAGAGGACATTGGTGCTCAAATGTGTTTCTTCATGGTGGAAGACAGTTTGGCTCTTGTTTTTCATTTTTTTGGTTGTTGTTGCCTGTTAATAATCAGTTTTTGTGGTGAGTGGCCTGTAGGTGTGTTGCAATACCATTATTTTGTTCATTAGTGGGTTTCTTCTCATGGGCTATGTGAGCTATAAAATTCATTTTACCATTTTTGCAGGAGAAATCCCATATCTATTGCAGCTGCTGTTATTAATATCGTAACACAACTTTCAGAAGAGAAGAAGCCATTGCGAGGTTTGTATCTAACTCTTGCTTTTGTGTGAAATAGATTTGATCAGCTTCTATCAATCTTGGTTCAAGGGTCTTTATGCGACTTGTCAAAGAGGGCCTTCTAATGCGGGATACAAGTATCTCAGCATATTCAGAAAACAACTAACAATATATATGAATATGAAACACCCGTTATTGACATAATTACAGTATTATGAAAAAGTAATCCTGTAAATATCAAAGTGCTGGGTATCTTTTGATGAATGTCTTGTTTTATATACTACTGATTTGTTTTGATGTACAGTGCACTGTTGTAGTTGCTTTTTAACTTTATACATGGATCTTGTGCAGATATATCCCTTGCTACTGGAGTTGCAGAAGGTACCATAAGAAACACATACAAGGATCTTTATCCTCACATTTCAAAGTTCATTCCGAGCTGGTATGCTAAAGAGGAAGATCTCAAGAACCTCAGCAGCCTCTGAAAACTTGTCCACTGAAGACCTGAAGGGGCATATCTTTACGTCACAGATACTTGTTCCAAAAATAAGGATCTTCTTTCGATTATGATGTTTATAGAGCTCAAAACATTTGATTGAGGCCCAAGTCTCTTCACCATTGATGCTGCAAGTTTACTGGTTCCTCTATATCCATTCAGGGTACCCTCGTGCAAGCGGAAGTGACTAAAGAGTTGTTCTTTATTGTTTTTGAAAAAAAAAGTGCCAGACTAAGTTATTGCTGTAGAAGTAGAAACTTTGGTGGCATATAACTCGGTTTCAGTCCCTTTTCCAAGTGTAAAATCTGAAAAATGTCATCGTCATTGAATTATCAGCAGTTTTACTTGTCTTGTGAATCTTATCTGGAATATGATTAAGATCATTGTTCCAATTTGAAATCTTGTTTATTCTTGGTCAACTGGTATGCCTCTGGAATTCTATTTCATGTAGCTAAGCAGCTTGATCCAATGTATGGCAGGAATGTTACATCTGTTTGGTGTGAAACAACCCCAAACTTTTTTTCTTTGAAAACATACCATGGGTTTGATTACACACAAATCAAGGGGCAACATTCAGAGAGAGCTGAAATGGGTTTTCTCTGTGCCACACCCACCCTTCAAAGAATCATATGAAGGCGTAGAATGTAGACGAGGCCTAAGGTGGTTAGTGCAGATTGCAGCAACATCCAACACCATTTGTATTTCATGTCAGGAAAAGATACAAGTCTTTTCTGGTCTTTAAAATCATAATAATAAAAAAAAACTTGCCTAATCACAAGTTTGCGAATTTCCAAGTGATCTGCAGATTTAGATAAATGAAACATCCAATTAAACAAATCTTGTTCAGAGTGTCTTGACACATTCCTCCTGATGCATGTCTCTGAGTTTCTCTAGCCAGTTAACATACTGCTTTTGTTCCTTCTTGTGCAGGTGAAGCAGCAGGAAATTTGTTAGGCTTTCTCCAATTCCCTTGGTTTCCAAGTATCTCTTTAGTTCCTCTTGTAAAGTAGGATCCAAGGTGCTGTAGATATGATTAGATGTTTAATGAGTTGACAAACAACTCTGAATTGATACCGATGCCTTGCTCATCTACAAAGCATTTTCTAAAACTATGCTAATATATGAGCTAGAACATCCATCAATCCGGCTGTTTATTTCTTCTGCTTCTTTTGTAATCAGGGAATGAATAATCACAAAATATTATACACACACATATATACATATACATATATATATATATATATATATATATATATATATATATATATATATATATATGTTTGATTATGAAGAAAACCTATACCTACATCATAAACGTAAACTACACTAACATGTTTCCTGTTGGGATTCAAACATCAACAGCACAATAGTCTGCACACTGCAGGATAGTATGACACCCATTCTCATGCACAATCTTACTCTCTTAACATACTTCCCAAACCCTAGAACAAATAAATCAGAACTAAAATGTACTTTTTTCTCAAGGCAAGGCAACAATGATTAATTTTGAGGTAAGAATATTCTAACAAAATGTTTAACCTCTAGGCTTTCACACTTATAGGCTAGATAGGCTTACCTGAATTCAGGGCCTCTGTAATCTGAAAGAGTTGGGGGAGCTAATGATGGGAGACAGCATGCACGATGAATACTGAACTCCGAGCCACCGGAGTTATTACTTGTAACATCGCAGTCAAATTGTAAAACAGAGTTCATCACAGGTTTCTTAACGCAAACTTTCATAGTGACATCCCATGGAAATGAAGTGTTCGTCGATTCAGGACCTAGTAAAGCTGAAATGGCAACTTCATCACCAGATTGACATTTCTTCTGCAAAAAGATGTCTTGAGAATATGGTGCATCCCATGACAATTTGAAGTCTCCAATAGAACCAAGATGCTGCATCCATACGCATGAGAAATAAGTAAAAAGTTTTGAATTTTTGAGATCACAGATATGAAATATAACATCCCAAATTCAATAAAATGCAATCGAGAGCAATATCAAAGGCGAACAAAAAACTTCCTATTTCATTTTGCAAAATCCAGATTGACCTTTGCACTTTGCAAAATCCTGCAGGGCTTTCTCTAACCATGTCAACAGCTTGAATTCAGATTCTAAATTCATATAGCAATGTATTTCATGAACAGCAACATCTTAAATTTCATATTTCATTTTGCTTATAAAAGACGAGGATTTATGTTCACAACTCTCTGAACACAAGCCAAAAATGCAATTCAGTTTCCCAATCAAGCGTACCAACGAGAAATCTACATATTAAAATGCCCTCAGCCTTTTACAGTTCCTTGTTTCTAAACTAGGAGTCCAAAACCAGAAAGTCCTAAGGCACTGAATCTATTCCTATGGTTTCAAACAACGGCATCCAAAATTGTGTAGGTCAGCATTGCTACGACGGAGCCATCCATGCAAACCTACAGAGTGCAATCTTAAACCGGTGGAGTCCTAATCTCTGCAATTTCAATGTCTCTCATGCTGCTGACATATAATCAGTAGGGCAATCAATCCAATACGAAAGCGATTTCAAAGGCGAGCAACAAACAAAATCGGCCAAATCTAGTAAAAATACAAGAAATTTGTTAAAGCAATGGCCTTTGAGAGAAGACGAGTACTTGATATTGATCGGAGGAAGGCGACTGCTCGTGAGAGATCTCGAGCTGCAAGGCCTTGAGGAGACCAAGGTCTTTGCTTATTCTCCGGCTTCTCGCCACCATAGACGCCATCGTTGCCGCCCTCGGCATGTTTCTCCGTTCGATTGCGTGCGCTCTTCCGCCTCCCCCACCCTCGCTGTGAATTTCGGCCGCTCACTTGCTTAAAACAAGTAAAACAAAATAAAATTCCGGACCGGACCGGACCGGGTCGTGGCCCGCCCGGTTTCCAAAACTCGAAAACGTTACTCCGTAGACCGCAGTGCTGTGCTGTGCTGTATTTAGGGCTCTAAAAACTCTCCAAAAACCTCCCTTCCTCGTTAGCCATTTCCCTCTTTCCCCTCAAGCAACCGAGCGAGAGAGCTCAGCTATGGCCAACGATGCGGACATGGGCAATTGGACCGACCTTTTGCACTCCTCCACGAAGCTTCTCGAACAAGCCGGTCCCTCCGCTCAGTTCCCCCCTCTTCAGGTGTGTCCCTTCTCTCTCCTTCCGTGAATCTGGAAAATGGATTGAATCGTTTGTTTTTTGGTAGCTCTACGATTCATATGTGTTGAACCTTAAATTCTTGGTATTGAACTTAAGTTCTTGTTGCTCTCTTTGAATTTTAGAGGAATCTGGATCAATTGGAAGCTTTGTCGAAGAAGCTTAAGGCCAAAACCCTAAGAACTGAAGCTCCCTCCCAATCAATTGCTGCAACCAGGTGCACTCTTCCTCTGCACTTCCTTTCTTGTGTTTTAATGTACTGCTGCTTCAGATAGGGCGTGAGTTGCTCACATTTCTGCCATGTACTTTGTTCAACTTGAAAAATTTGTGGACTCAGAATATGTTTTTTTTTTTGGGGTCGAAATATGTTGTTTATATTTCTTTTTGCGTAGGGCTGTTATATGAACTGAACAGCTCGAGCTCGGCTCGGGATCGGCTCGAAAAAGCTCGACTCGAGCTCGTTCACTTACTTAAACAAGCCGAGCTTGAACAAAATTTTAAGCTCGGTAGAAAGCTCGGCTCGTTCGAATAAAGCTCGAATAGCTCGAATTCTATGAAATCTCTAAAATTTTCTTTAAGTTAACATGTTATAACTAAGTAGAACTAATTAAAGCTCGAAAAAAGCTCGGCTCGAGCTCGTTCATTTCCTAAACAAGCCGAGCTTGAACAAAATAAAAAGCTCGTTTAAAAATTAGGATCGGCTCGGCTCGAGCTCGTTTAAAAAATGAACAAGCTTGAACACGCCAAGCTCGGCTCGTTCGGCTCGAATAACACCCCTATTTTTGCGTACTATTATTTCCTGCTTTGGTATTCCCTTCTGTCTTTTCATAATGGGTATTCGTCTCTGTTACCAGGTTATTGGCACGTGAGGGAATCAATGCAGAGCAGCTTGCTAGAGATTTGAAATCTTTCGAGCTCAAAGTATGGTTTTGCTGCTTTTCACACCCCCCAGTGGCAACATCTTTTTGTTTTATCGATATGTTTAGAATTAGGTTTCTTTTATAATATTTATATCAATTAGTATGTTGCTAAGATTCGATATCTCTATGATTTTCTTGTTAGTTTAATTTGATTCTCCTGGAAACACTATAAATATGATCGAATACAATTAATCCAACAGTGGTTTTCCCACCAATCCAATCATGATCTGTCAATATGAGCTTATTGTCTTGTTCCCAAATGCAGTCATTAATAAGTAAGGATCCCTTGTTTTGACTTCTGTTTTATGTTTTTATGTTTTTTTTTAAAAAAAATTTCGTATCCTTGGGAAGAAAATGCCTCTATTACTTTGTATCGTTATACAAATAAAATAAGCATGTTTGTGTAGTTGATTATTCAACCCTTCTATTCTTTTTTCAATCTTTTGCTTCTAATTGTAATCTGACAAACATAATGCGTAAATTCTGACATTATTGATCATCATTCTTGTCAAAGACAACGTATGAGGATGTTTTCCCAGCTGAGGCAACTAGTGTTGAAGAATATCTACAACAGGTAGCATTTTTTTTCTTCTGTGTTCCTAAATTCTTATGGTTTTAAAGAAGGATATCCTAGCCCATATTGGTTTGACATCACTTGCAGATATATTATGCTAAATGTAATCGATATTTCTTGTAGCCTTTGTGAACTATTTAGCAATCTGATAAAATTCAAGGATTTTCAAATTCACATATTGTGTTGAAATGTTACTCCTAGGTACATGAGATGGCAATGCTCTCTGCAATCCAGGAGGCTCAGAAGGATAATCTTAGAAGTTTTAATGATCATATGATGAAAGTCTTGGAGGTCAGTTTACCTTGCTGGTTGATCATTCCTGATGCTTTTTGATCCATTCTCTTGTCTGTAGATGTGTCCTCTATGGATGCCACATGTTCTATTTGACCTGTCTCTTGCTAAAAGATTGTTGCTTTTGAAGTAACTGGATCTTTTCCCTCCATTTCGGGGTTCCATCTTCTTTTTTTCTCCTTTTTTTTTGGCGTTTCCTTGGAAATGTGATTCTTTAATATTAATGGATTTTCATGAGACTGCATAACATGCATTGCCATCCAGCTGCCTGAGGACCACTGTTTAGTGGTGAAGCCTTAGGTTACATTCCTGGCATGCAATCTAAATAATAGGATTAATAGCCATCAACATCAGAGCCAAGCACTTGAGTTCTGGGACACATGCACGTGAAAAGCATAGAGTGGCATACACTAGACAGATACTCTTGATGTTTAATCTATGTATTTTTTCTTCATTCACATTCTTACTAGTTATGAGGATGAAATTGTAAATTTAGCTTCATGGATTACATGGCCGAGTATCAAGCAAAGTTTATTCACATATGAAATTGTAAAAACAAGTAAGATTAATATAAGAAAGTAAATCATATTAGGCTGTCTTGTCATCTAGCTTTTCAGCCTTTTTTTAATGATGGTGGGAATTTGTTACCATTTCTCATTCCTGCCTGGCTTGAATGCTTCTTACTTTAGATTTTGTTCTTTTGCAGGATGATTGGCAAAAAGAGAAAAGGGACTTCCTTCAAAGCTTGAGCCGATTATCAACATTACCCCGCATTAATAGCAACGATAAAACTACTGGAGTTACTCGGCCTGGTCATATAGCATCTCTGGCATCTAGCCCCATGCCTTCTAGCGGGTCTTCAAGTATGGAAATAGTACCTATAGCCAATAAACCTATTCAGGAGAAGAAAGCTGCAATCTATGCTGAGGTTTTAAAGAATCTTAACAGGGCAAGAGAACGTGCCTTGCCATTTAAAGTAAGAATGTGAATGGACTATGCAATTATATTCCATAAGATCATGCACTTATACTTTCCCTGAACTATTTATGTTTATATTCTTTTTCTTTTGCCCTGCCAATCTACATATTTTGTGTAGCTGTTTTGAAATTCACTTTTCACTTTTTTTTGGGTGAAATAGGATTATCTGTAATAGTTTGCATTAACACATTGCTTCAGTGTTCTTAGTCTTACAAATGTTTAATTTTGGAGGCTGTATAATGATAGTTTTCTTACTCTTATTAAGCCTGCAACGACTTTCAAGATTGCTTATGAAAGTTTGGGACTTGACACCTCTGGTGGGAAATCAGTGACCATGCAAAAGATATGGCACCTTCTTCAGGTTTAGTTTTCCTTAAGAAGCTATTGTTTTCTTGATGTTTTTGGCTTTTCTTGAATTTTTACATGAGGGGGTTTTCAATTTACCAGTCATTGATGGGGGAGGATTCAACCGTTCAGCTGAATGTTTCAAGGAGGATGTCCCTTGTAATCAGTGCTAGGCGACACTTAGAGTTGGGGCATGAGAAGTATGTCATTGAAGCTATACAGAATCATCCGGCACAGGTATAGAAATAAATATCAGTTGTCTTTGTGAGGCTTTAGGATAGCTGGTTTTAAGACTGTATTTTTGCAATGCGTATTGTGTCCCTTTATGTGATTGGAGGAGTGACACTGGACCTGCTTCACCACGCTTTATGGACCAAAAGCGATTTTTCCTATTTTTTATGTTGTAAAAAATCTCCTCAGGGGTAACTTATAGCTTGCTTTCACACTATCAATCCTTTTGTCGTCATTTTTGTGTTTGATCATAGTAATAGAACTGTCTATTTTTGCGTTTTACAGTTCTGCCGCAACTTAAAGTCGTTATTAGTTTATGGTGCACTATCTATAAATGTTTTATAAACAAAAACACATTTTCTAGAAGTGCGCTTCATGTCCCTGAAGTTTGCTCTTATCATATCTCACATAAGCGATAAACACTTCATCACTTTTTTGTGCTTCACGCTATTCCTTGTACCACAGGGGGAGTAGCTTTTATTCACTTAAATTATGGTGAGTTTTCTTTCTTCGTGATTTCCCAATGGACGTAAGATTCAAGTAACAGGAGATAATGCGATCTTCTCTTATTTATGCAACTTTCTTTGTTTCCTCTTCCTCCTTTACATGTTTAAATGAGATTTCTGTTTTTTTCTGCTAATTATTTATGCTATTGGATCTTTGAGTTTGTGTAGGCTGCTCTTGGTGGCGCTGTAGGAAATCTACAAAGAATTCGTGCCTTCCTTCGAGTAAGTTGGAAGTCCCAAATGTTTTTATTCTTGAGTACTCGAAATGATGTAAACCTAGACTGGTTTACATTAATATCCGCCCTATATTTATGTATGCCTTCTGCAGATACGGCTAAGAGATTATGGTGTTCTAGATTTTGATGCTGCTGATGTCCGCAGACAGCCTCCTATTGATACAACTTGGCAGCAGGTTTCCACAATTTATTCTGCCTTGCTTGTTATGCCGAGTCTGTTCTGTATTCAGCAATTGGTTAATTGAGTGATGATATTATCTTATTGCTTTAGAATGGCTAATTGCATGCCTCAACTCTTTTTTAAGTCTTGTGTACTTTATTCTTTATGGTTGTAAAACTGAAGTTATGGTATGGTTGTTCAAAAGGGAGTGAATGGGTTGCCTTTAACTCTGATATGTGCTTCTGATCAGCAAAAATTCAAGTAATAAGGTGGTGAAACCTAATGGATATGGACCATATGGTGTTTGAAAATTCTTAGGAAGATTTGCAATATCGAATTGGAAGTTGGTAACACAGAAGTTCCAAATTTAAGTAATGTTGTTTGACTTTTTAAACTTCTTGAGCCCTCTGGTTTCTCCCATGCTGAACTGTAGCAATATTCCGTGCCAAACTATTTTTCAATTGTATTGACTCCAAAGCAAATTTTGTGTGTGTGTGTTTTACATTTCAGATATACTTCTGTTTAAGAACTGGATATTACAACGAGGCATTGAATGTTGCCCAAGCATCTCGTTCTTCTAACCAGTTTGCACCTCAGGTATCAATTTCCCTCTTGCCACAAATTAACCTAGTATGTAATGTCATTCTCAATCTTCTGCTAATTTTCAGCTTTCAGAATGGATTTCTTCTGGTGGTATGGTATCAGCAAATACTGCTTCAGTAGCTTCAGAAGAATGTGAGAAAATGTTAAGGATGGGTGATCGTGGGGGCAGATCAGCATATGATAAAAAGAAGTTGCTATTATATGCTATAATATCTGGTTCTCGTAGGCATATTGATCGTTTACTTCGAGACTTACCTAACCTTTTCAATACCATAGAGGACTTCCTATGGTTTCAGTTATGTGCTGTGCGTGACAGTGCTGGTGGACGTTCTCTCTCTGTCCTGAATGATGGATTGGTACCATACACGTTGGATGATCTGCAGATATATCTTAATAAGTTTGAGGCGTCTTATTACACTAAGAATGGGAAGGACCCCCTTGTTTATCCATATGTTCTGCTCCTAAGCATTCAGTTGTTGCCAGCCATTCTCTATTTGACAAAGCAGGCAGGTGATGAAGGATTTAGCATCGATGCTGTCCATGTAGCAATAACTCTTTCAGACAATGAAATCCTCTCAGAGGGTGTTGGTGCAGGCCAGAAACTAGGCATGATGGATGCTTGTGCAGAAGCTTCTAGTATCATTAGACAGTATGGTTCCTCTTATTTGCGTCTTGGAAATCTATCGATGGCATTGGAATATTATGCACAAGCTGCAGCAGCAGTTGGGGGTGGACAATTATCATGGGTTGGAAGAGGGAGCTTGGATCAGCAAAGGCAAAGAAATTTGATGCTGAAACAACTTCTTACCGAGCTGTTATTATCTGATGGTGGAATTTATCTTCTACTTGGACCAAGTGGTTCTGGAGAAGGTGAACTTATACGCTTTTTGACTGATGCATCTTCACGACAACAATTCTTGCTTGAAGCTGCTCGCCAGTGTCAGGATGCAGGCTTGTACGACAAAGTAATGAGCTCCTCTAATAATTCCCTTCTTTCTTTTATAACAGCATACAACTTTTCTGCTGTATATATAAAGTCAATGCCCATTGAATAGTTGTTTTTAACTCTGCATTATTAATTTACCCTCCTGTCAATCTCAGTCCATTGAAATCCACAAGCGAGTTGGTGCATTTGCAATGGCTTTGGATACAATTAACAAGTGCCTATCTGAAGCAATTTGCTCTCTTGCCCGTGGTAGACTGGACGGTGAAAGCCGAACAGCTGGCCTTGTTCATTTAGGCAATGAAATTCTTGAGATGTACAAGTACTCTCACGAAATCAGGTACACAATGTTCCTTTTCACATCCTTGAATTTCATACATGTCTTGTGTATCTTCTTCAAAAATTTCTGGATTATCTCTTGCATGTAATTATTTTTAGAAGGGAGTGGCTGATATTATATTTTCGAATTGAAGCCTTCAGGAGAGAGAACACGTCCTGAAGCAGGACACTGTATTGAGACAGATTGAAGCCATACTGTCCATTCATACCCGTGCTAGAGGGGGGCAATATTTGGATGCATTGAAGGAAGTTGCGAAACTTCCATTCCTCCCATTAGATCCTCGGACTCGTGACATAACATCAGATGCGTATGAGATTCTATCCCCACATGTCCAGACCTGTATCCCTGATCTTTTGAGAGTTGCTCTAACCTCTATGGACAACATTACTTCTGATAGCGATGGATCTCTTCGTGCTTTGAGAACTAAGGTAAACATTCCGCTGTTGGTGAGCCTCTGCTCACTGTTAAGATACCATCAATGCATTCATAGATTCAGTGTATCTTACATGGTCTTTCTAGCATTTTTAGCATAAGGCATGCCTTTGGACGGTTACTGATCTACAATTTACTATTGGGTGTGGCAGATTGCAAACTTTTTGGCAAACAATCTGCATCGGAACTGGCCTCGTGATTTGTATGAAAAGGTTGCACAAAGGCTTTGATAGACGGCGGGGTTACAACACTCCGGAGACACCCTTGCTTGGCAGAGTTGGATCCAAGGGCAATATTGTTCATCTTTTAATCATGTAGTTGTACAAATTCTAAAGAGATCAGCTTTGCTAGTGTCTCTTTTTGTCTTTCTATGTTTGGATGGGGAGGGGGGTTGAAGTGTTGAGGAAGAATTTAGACAAATTCCTACAATTTGTTGTTTTGATTCTAGATTTACAATCAAAGTGTTTAAAAAAAAATACAATCAAAGAAGTCCACTTACTGGTGGAATGGTAGTTCATTTTAGAAGTTGGATTTACGTCCAGTTTGCTGTGTACATAGTTGTCCATCACCATCATCATTTCATTTGTCACTTCCTATTTGAGGGTTTCGTATTTTAATCTGTTTGAGAGCTTTCTGTGTACATGGTTTGGCCATCATCATCATTTACCATTTTTCATGTTTTAGAGTTGATGATGGGCACAACTTAGCTGCTTGCCTCAACTGGCTGCGCTGCATAGCAGCATATGAAGGTGCACTACCCATAGTCGGCAAATAAAGCATCCACATCCTATGACAAGAGAGATTATTTTGTTGTCAACTCCCAGCAACTCGCACAACCTTAACTTAAAATATCATATATACAAATCTATACAAGGTGAAGGAGAACATTTACTTTTTTTTTTTTTTTGATAATCCAAAACTTCATTAATCAGAAATCAGAAGTAGCTAAATCCTTCAACAAAACATTGGAAAGTCTAAAACTAGTGAAAGAATCTGTGAAATCAAATAAAACATCAGCCGGTCTAATGGAAGCCAGCAAGTGAGCTGCTCCATTTCCAACCCGCCGAACATAGCTCCAATGGCACACCTGCAAGCCTTTCGCCAATTCTGTTGCCCGCATCAAGACGTTCCCCTTGGCTGATCGTGTTGTCATCCTTTTCTGAATCCCGCCGATCACCTCCAGACAGTCGCTCTCGATGACAACGTGTGTGATCCCCATCCTCTCCGCGAGTTGGACAGCCCACACAACAGCCTCCGCCTCAGCTTCGCTCGGTGTCGACGCACATCCCACTGATCTCGCAGCTGCAAAACACAGCTCTCCTTTGTCATCCCGTGCCACTACACCGATACCTATCCCTCTGCCTTGCCCAACCGACGCATCACAGTTCAGCTTGATAAACCCCCTTGGCGGCACAGTCCATCGCGACTTTGGTTCCCCACCCTGTTCTACCCTACTACGTCCTTGTAATCCCTCCAGTTTACCCATTTCTTTTGCCATCCTCCAGCTTTCCTCCCATATAAACTCTGCACTTGTGTCCTTGTCTTGAAAGATCCTCCCATTCCGTGCTCTCCATATTCCACCAAGGGCAGCCGCCCAAGCTGTTTGTTCATCCTCGTTCAGCACCGTCACTGCGGTTTGGACCCGATCCATGAAGCTCCCTTGACGCAGTATCCTCCTGTTCAGTCTGGGCTCGCACTTCCAAATCTCCTTTGCCAATTTACAATCAAATAACACATGGATCACATCCTCCTCCCGACCACACATCTCGCAGCATGGATCCGGCGTCACCTTCCTCTTGAATAGATTAGCTTTACAAGGCAAAATTCCTTTGCCTGCACGCCACAAAAAAATTTTCACCCTCGGCGGCGCCCTAAAGGTCCACATTTACAAGACACCATAACCGGTGTTTCTTTATCAGGCAATTAATCGAACATCTTGTAGGCAGATCTCAAATCTCTAACATATCACAAACCAATTCGACTCTGCCCATCTCTAACACTAAAATATCAATCCCAAACCACAAACAATGTTAACAAATACTCCTCCTGATTTCATGGTGTGGTTACCCCTCGCCTGAAGAGTGAAGACATTCGCCCTCGCCTTAAGAGTGAAGACATTCGACATATCTGGCTCCTTCAGTATCGACCTCGCTGAATTTCCATCGCAGGTACGTTCCTCTGTCTGTGTAGAGATCCCTTTCGACAACCTTCCATATCGCTCTCCTTCGATCTCTTTCCCTCGCCATCGCCGGCAATCCCCGTCGTCCCTAACCCATATCTCTTTCAATTTAGGGACCCGACCCCGAACGAGAATAGACAGGGAGTACTCTTGTTTTCCGATTCGGGTTAGAACCAATCTAGGGTTAACGATGTTCACTGTCTGCATATTGGGTTTCGAGTATCGGATTTCGATTTGGGTTAGAACCAGTCTAGGGTTAACAGTTTGTTCACCTTCTGCAGATTGGGTTTCGAGTTTTGGATTTTGATTTGGGTTAGAACCAATCTAGGGTTAACGGTTTGTTCACTGTCTGCAGATTGGGTTTCGAGTTTTGGATTTTGATTTGGGTTAGAACCAATCTAGGGTTAACGGTTTGTTCACTGTCTGCAGATTGGGTTTCGAGTTTGGGGATTTTTTTTTTAGCACTGCTGGTGTCCTTTAAATTTAGGATTTTATGTCCTTCAATTTGAGAATTAAGAAAATTTAGGATTTTATGCCCTTCAATTTGAGGATTTAGATCTTGAAATTCAGGGTTATCGCCTTCAAATTGAGGATCAAGGCCTTTAAATCGATGATGAGGATCTTTAAATTGAGGATCGAGGTTGTGAAATTGTGAGTTATGTCCTTCAAGCTCATAACTGAGGAGTTTGAATTGAGGATTATAGTCTTGAGATTGAGGATTAGGGCCCCAGAATTGAGGTTTGACTTCATGAGATTTTAAATAAATTCAGGTTTTGAAATTACAAATTAGAATCTTCAAATGGGAAATTAGGGTTTGATCTAAAGCTTTGCAGCTGATTTAAATAAATTTAGGTTTGAGATCTTGAAATTAGGGTCATGGCATTCAAATTGAGTATCAAGGCCTTTAAATATGATGAGGACCTTTAAATTAGTTTTGAATGTTGTCCCCTAGGTGGATACCATGATAATTTAAGCTATTGATTTGCTTAATGATCTTGATTAAAGAGATAAACACATGCAATTAGAGTTTGGTGGGGTGTGCAAGTAGCACCATGAACTTTACAAAGTTACAAAAATAACCCAAACTCTTACTAATATGTGATTATATCACCACCAATGTCTTTTTTTAAATTAAAAAAATACCACCTAACTTTTATAGTTTTGAAATAGAACATGAAACAATATAAAACTAGTTTTTTTAATCAAAATTACACAAAAGGTAAAGAAAATTTAAATGAATTTTTTTTTACTTAAGATAGTTGAAAAAAATATCGCTAATTTATTATCATATTTTAATAACCCAAAATATGGTTTGAACAAATGATGTAAGTTATAAATATTTTTTTATTTTTAAGGGGTGGTTTTCTGCCATTTTAAGGGGTGGTTTTCTGCCATTTTCCCTTTATTTTTTTGTCACAATTATAAACTACGGATAGGGATGGCAATGGGTCGGGTGGTGGGTGGATGGACCCCCATTTCACCCGACCAACCATGGGTGACCCATTTTCCCACCCATCACCCCACCCATATCCACTTCGCCCATATCCATCGGGTGATCGGGTGAAATGGGTGAGATATGGGTGAAACGTGGGTGATTTTCCCTAAATGCATGTAATTGAATTCCAATCAATTTGGTGCACAAAACAGTGTATAAAATATGATTATCTTACACATTTAAGTCTTAAATAAGTCTTAAACACATACATAAGTCTTAAACACATACAATAAGTCTTAAACAACACATGCCACAAGTCTTAAACACATATCATAAGTCTAAAACATAAGGAAAATAAGTAGTCCGACTTGAATCTGAATTGCCTTGGATGAAGGTCAACATAAACCACTATAGGTAAGCTTCTTCTTCCTCCAAGCAAAATGCATCCTATTAAAAAAAATGCAACTAGCAAGTTAGGAGAATATTAATTACCCATGTTAAGAATCTGAAAACTAGGACATATCTACCTAGCACAAACTGAATAACAAGCTGATTTTTTTACAGATCTGTACAATAACGTTACCAACATCCAGAAAAAATCTGTAAACTGAATAACAAGCTGATTTGTACTGCTGTACAGTAAAAAAATATGTAAATTGTTGTACAGTAAAACTGATTTGTAATGTTACCAACTTCTAGAAAAGTAATCTATAAACTTACAAACTGATTTGTAAAATAATCTGTAAATGGGCTTATAACCTGATTTGCAAACTAGAAATATCTAAAATCAAATCTGAGGATTTCGAAATCAAAGGTCAACACTCCAATAGTCCAAAATCAGATCCAAAATCAGATCCAAAATCAGATCCAAATCCTTCCTATTCGAACACCCATTTTGCAACAATTCCATAATTTCGAAATCAAAATTGACAAAGAAACGAGTAGGGTTTCGACTTTCGAGAGTTACCGGTTGTGGTCCATTGGGATGATCGACATGGTGGCCGGCGACTAGTGGAGGCGACCGGAGGTGACTTACAGTGGAGCGGCCGAGCGAGGCTAAGATATGTGAGAGAGAGGGTTGCGAGTGTGAGCCGAGATCTAAGAGAAGGGTTGCGACTTACGAGCTCGGAGCCTGAGAGGGAAGACTAGTGAGGATGAGGCGCCGTCGGCAGAACTGCTTGCTCGGGCCCTCGCCGGCGAGTGCGAACTGCGAAGGAGGGAGGATTGAGCGAGGAGCGTATTACGTAACAACGGAGAGAGAGACACACGAGAGGGGCTGGCGGAGTGACGGGCTGTGGTCAGTGGATGAAGCGAAATTAGGGTTTACAAAAGTGTATATTTTTTTTATATAAAAAATATATATTTTATACGGATCGGGTCGGGTGGCGAGTGGTGGGTCGGGTGGTGGATCGGGTGCAGGTGGAGAAAAACTTCACCCCACCCGACCCACCACCCATATCCACTTCACTCACATCCACTTTTCACCCGCTTTTTTTTTTGTTTTCACCCACTTTTTCGGGTCGGGTGATTCGGGTTCGGGTTGGGTGCGGGTGAAATTGCCATCCCTAACTACGAAGTATGAGTTTTGTAAAAGTTTATAGTTTATGGGTGGTTGTATGTAAAATGTACTAATTTAAGGGCAGTTTTGTCAAATTTACCTTATGAAAGGTACGACTACACGAGTATAGTTTCCATTTTCCAAGTTCTGGCCTTGCTCATCGAAGACGAAGGCCCTATCGCCAGAGCCTCCTCGCCGCCGGCGCTACAACCCGTCCTCTTCGTTCTCCGTATCTGGTAAACCCTTATTTAACTCCCAGTTCTAGATTCTGCAGCTATTTTCCCGTTTTGTCCGACACTCTGGAATCCGCCGCTCAATTTTCGCGCTTTTAGATCCGCGCCCCCCTTTTTCTGAGTGATCTATCACTTTATCAGCAATGTCTCGGTTGATCAATACAGAGAAGTCTAACGACGATTAATTGTTTCCTATTCCTTCTGTGTTAGAACGTGTTTAATGGTTGATGTGCTGTGAGATTGAGACACTCTCAACTGCAAATGGTTCGGAACCGCTTCCCAATCAAACAGGGTAAGAAAAAAACACCTATCTGTAATCAATATGCTAAAGTGTTGTGACGAGAAATGGAGTTTGGTGCTTAATTTTTCGTATTTGGAGTTTGCCTTCAAGGTGTTCGATAAAATGTCTCGATGAGTTACGTCTGCCCTTCTAGACATTTTGTGCCAATTACTGGACATGGAGTATGAATCAAATAGTATGAACTATGAAGTATCTATGAAATATGAATCAAATATTGGGTTGTCGTGAAATAGTATTAGGAATTAAACCCTACCGCTCTTCTTGTGAGGGTGTTTGGTTTGATGCTAAAAGCTGAAGATATCAGAAATATCGATTGGATGGTTTGGTAGTGTAACTGAAGGCATCAATTTGTTTGGTTATTTGTTTGATAATTATACTGAGAATGACCATGTAGGTTTTGAATGGAATAACATCCTCAAGAAGGTAGGCATAGGCAAAGAAGACCACTACTTCTGGAAGCAAGTTGGAAAGTCATTGCTATTGACTTATGCAATCTTTGGAGCAGCATGGGTTTACAATGAGACATCACCACTCGGGTGGTGGACACTAAAGCCTCGTCCCAAGGAGGAGAGAGAGCTAGCCCACCTCTATGAGAGACGTGAGTTTCCATACCCGGGTGACAAGGAGGCCATGGAAGAGTTTATCACCAAGGGTGGGATGATTGGCACTACAATTGGCCCCAAAGGTGTCGTGGAAACGGACCAGGATGCTGTCAATTACCAGAAGGCTTTGCAGGATAAGAAGTTTGAGCAGGAGGCTATGAAGCTATGGACGAGGATGAGGAATGAGGTCTTGGCTGAGCTTCAAGAGAAAGGTTATGAAATCGAGTGATTGCAAAAGTCCAGAATATTTAGCTGAGAAAGACTTGGAATCGTGAAGAACTTTGTAACCTGGTCTCGGGTGCCATGTTTTCCCTCTTTCTTGTTTGCTGGATTATTTGGGCATGGTTTGGTTGATTAGGATGGGAATAATCCATGTGAGGAAAATTGAGATTGATGGTGCTTGAAATGAATATGTAGAATTTGAGCTGCTAAATGTTTCTTTTATCTACATTCTGCACATAATATATTACAGAACACATTTCCTGCTTGTTTTTGCTGCACACAATGCATTACAGATTGACGGCTATCCTGTTTGCAGTTAAAACAACACAGTAACCTTCTGAGCTTATGTTAAGGAATTCCATTATCCTTTTCTTAGTTGCAGCTTCCAATCTAGAATTGTGAATACTGATGGTTAGCTCTGATTTCAAGTTTACTGAACACAAGGATAAGCTGAAAAGAGTAACATCTGAAACTTGTGAGTGGTTTTGGACTGGTGCAGAAGAAGTTGGTTGTCAGAAAGAGAAAAGACCTATGCTGATATAATCAAGACAGACATGGTTGGCAGTGGCAGCAGTGGTGACAAAAAGCGGCAACTATCAGCAGCTGAGCTTGTGAGGTTGGAAGTGGGGTTTTCAGCTTCTTGTTGGGAAAGAGAGGGTTTTGGCAAGCAAGCATGAAAGACAAAAATTGGCTGCTTCTCTCCAGCCCTCTCAGTTTCCTTCCTGGTAATGCCCCTTCTCTTCTTCTTATTGGATTGCTCTTGCATTTCTAGCCGCTTTCTTTATATGCATAAGGCAATCAATTCTCTCAAGAAAAGAGGTATCTTTAATTCCTTACTTTACAAGAATGACAAAAGTGCTATTCACTTTATGCACATTTGTGGGTCAAGACATGTCTGTTATGGGCCATGGTGGATTGCATCCATCAGGGAACTATATTATACGGATTACAAAATAACCCTTTGTTCCGTCAGGGTCCTCCTAGTCTCAAGTAAATGGAACATTTTTCATCATGAAACCTAAGCTTCCTATCCATCAAATCTTATAAGATGGTGTTTAATGGACTCTGAAAACCACTAAAATTGTCATGAGGAAGCAGCAAATGCCTCTTTATTATCTGTGACTCAGTGTTGCAGATTTGCAGACAGTGATCCCTGTATTTGTGTACCATTAGGACTTATAAAGATGGGCCATTTAAGTTAAGGGACTTATAAAGATGGAAGAGGGGATTGTGTGTACCAAAGGTCCTTGTAGTAAAAACCAGGCAAGCCGTTAGATGAGAGTTTTCCCTCTCAATTAGAGCTCAAGTCTCAATTTTAGGTATGAAACACCTTCAAACCATATATGAACAAGTATGGTGTTATTGTTTATGATGCATGAAGATGTACTATGTATACACACAATATACAAACGATCCAACAATGAAATATGGGAAGACATACTATACCTACACTAAAATTGCATTGTTGTCTGCCTGTTGTATGATTTTTCAGGAAACCGAAAATGGAGAGTTTAAGCTAATTTCGAGATCTACCCGAATAAGCAGATCGGGCCTGACGGGCTCCTCTCTGGGCGGCAAGTCTCCGCAAGAGATCGGGCAGTGAAATAAAAAACCCAACAAACACCAAGAAAGCCAGCACCAGGGCAATGGCTGCCACCACCAGCTCTTGCAGTTTGACCAGCAGCTCCCCCATCTGCGGTGCCACAAACACTGCAACAATTTGGTACTATCTTGAGCATTAAATTTAACAATTACACTGTATCTTTCTATTGAAGACCAAGTTAAAACCAACTCAACCAAGCCTCAAGCAAATGCCTTAGAAGATAGAACAAGCAACATCCAGCTGACCAATTCAAGCCTAACTTAGCTTAAAATGTAATTATCCAACTCAACCAATCAGCAGTGTTTCTTAGAAGATAGAGAACTATTAACGGCCAATTCAAGCCTAACTTAGCTTATAAGTATTAATCCATCTCCCCAATCAATCATTTAGAGATTTATTATTTTTCGCACGTACCTAACCATCTAACAAAACCACTCTTTCAATATTTGAACCATGTACAGCAGTACCTTATTAGATCTCTGTATCATCTCTGCAAGCAATCTCTGGACCGTTGAAGACGATGCTGATGTCTTTGTCACAGCCAGGTTGATTTCTGGCGCTGATGAACCCACAGCCGCTCAATCAACCACCACAGTGTCTGCCATAGATGACAGCCCGACGTGGAACTTCCCGGTCCAGTTCACCATCTTTGATATCAGTGGGATGAGTAACAGCCTATTTGTTTACCTCCAAGTGCGATGCTGCCATCAAGGCGCCCATAGTTACGAGGAGGAGGTCGGAGAAGTGTACCTTCCGGTGGACGATCTTCTCGGATTCGAAACTCATGGAAACTCACAGTTTGTGACCTACAAGATTCGAAACCAATCTGGAGTTCCAATTGGTGAACTCAACCTCTCCTACAAGTTCACTGATGATGATGGGGATCACCATAGATGGTGGGCTACAACACCAAGCGCTCCTCCGTTGCCACCACCACCCGATCCTCCTCCTACGCAGCCAGCAGAGAGGGGAAGAGTGAGGGAATTCCCGGTGAAGGTGGCTATGGCAGTGGCTGCAGTGTTTGTGGCACCGCAGATGGGGGAGCTGTTGGTCAAACTGCAAGAGCTGGTGGTGGCAGCCATTGCCCTGGTGCTGGCTTTCTTGGTGTTTATTGGGTTTTTTATTTCACTGCCCGATCTCTTGCGGAGACTTGCCGCCCAGAGAGGAGCCCGTCAGGCCCGATCTGCTTATTCGGGTAGATCTCGAAATTAGCTTAAACTCTCCATTTTCGGTTTCCTGAAAAATCATACAACAGGCAGACAACAATGCAATTTTAGTGTAGGTATAGTATGTCTTCCCATATTTCATTGTTGGATCGTTTGTATATTGTGTGTATACATAGTACATCTTCATGCATCATAAACAATAACACCATACTTGTTCATATATGGTTTGAAGGTGTTTCATACCTAAAATTGAGACTTGAGCTCTAATTGAGAGGGAAAACTCTCATCTAACGGCTTGCCTGGTTTTTACTACAAGGACCTTTGGTACACACAATCCCCTCTTCCATCTTTATAAGTCCCTTAACTTAAATGGCCCATCTTTATAAGTCCTAATGGTACACAAATACAGGGATCACTGTCTGCAAATCTGCAACACTGAGTCACAGATAATAAAGAGGCATTTGCTGCTTCCTCATGACAATTTTAGTGGTTTTCAGAGTCCATTAAACACCATCTTATAAGATTTGATGGATAGGAAGCTTAGGTTTCATGATGAAAAATGTTCCATTTACTTGAGACTAGGAGGACCCTGACGGAACAAAGGGTTATTTTGTAATCCGTATAATATAGTTCCCTGATGGATGCAATCCACCATGGCCCATAACAGACATGTCTTGACCCACAAATGTGCATAAAGTGAATAGCACTTTTGTCATTCTTGTAAAGTAAGGAATTAAAGATACCTCTTTTCTTGAGAGAATTGATTGCCTTATGCATATAAAGAAAGCGGCTAGAAATGCAAGAGCAATCCAATAAGAAGAAGAGAAGGGGCATTACCAGGAAGGAAACTGAGAGGGCTGGAGAGAAGCAGCCAATTTTTGTCTTTCATGCTTGCTTGCCAAAACCCTCTCTTTCCCAACAAGAAGCTGAAAACCCCACTTCCAACCTCACAAGCTCAGCTGCTGATAGTTGCCGCTTTTTGTCACCACTGCTGCCACTGCCAACCATGTCTGTCTTGATTATATCAGCATAGGTCTTTTCTCTTTCTGACAACCAACTTCTTCTGCACCAGTCCAAAACCACTCACAAGTTTCAGATGTTACTCTTTTCAGCTTATCCTTGTGTTCAGTAAACTTGAAATCAGAGCTAACCATCAGTATTCACAATTCTAGATTGGAAGCTGCAACTAAGAAAAGGATAATGGAATTCCTTAACATAAGCTCAGAAGGTTACTGTGTTGTTTTAACTGCAAACAGGATAGCCGTCAATCTGTAATGCATTGTGTGCAGCAAAAACAAGCAGGAAATGTGTTCTGTAATATATTATGTGCAGAATGTAGATAAAAGAAACATTTAGCAGCTCAAATTCTACATATTCATTTCAAGCACCATCAATCTCAATTTTCCTCACATGGATTATTCCCATCCTAATCAACCAAACCATGCCCAAATAATCCAGCAAACAAGAAAGAGGGAAAACATGGCACCCGAGACCAGGTTACAAAGTTCTTCACGATTCCAAGTCTTTCTCAGCTAAATATTCTGGACTTTTGCAATCACTCGATTTCATAACCTTTCTCTTGAAGCTCAGCCAAGACCTCATTCCTCATCCTCGTCCATAGCTTCATAGCCTCCTGCTCAAACTTCTTATCCTGCAAAGCCTTCTGGTAATTGACAGCATCCTGGTCCGTTTCCACGACACCTTTGGGGCCAATTGTAGTGCCAATCATCCCACCCTTGGTGATAAACTCTTCCATGGCCTCCTTGTCACCCGGGTATGGAAACTCACGTCTCTCATAGAGGTGGGCTAGCTCTCTCTCCTCCTTGGGACGAGGCTTTAGTGTCCACCACCCGAGTGGTGATGTCTCATTGTAAACCCATGCTGCTCCAAAGATTGCATAAGTCAATAGCAATGACTTTCCAACTTGCTTCCAGAAGTAGTGGTCTTCTTTGCCTATGCCTACCTTCTTGAGGATGTTATTCCATTCAAAACCTACATGGTCATTCTCAGTATAATTATCAAACAAATAACCAAACAAATTGATGCCTTCAGTTACACTACCAAACCATCCAATCGATATTTCTGATATCTTCAGCTTTTAGCATCAAACCAAACACCCTCACAAGAAGAGCGGTAGGGTTTAATTCCTAATACTATTTCACGACAACCCAATATTTGATTCATATTTCATAGATACTTCATAGTTCATACTATTTGATTCATACTCCATGTCCAGTAATTGGCACAAAATGTCTAGAAGGGCAGACGTAACTCATCGAGACATTTTATCGAACACCTTGAAGGCAAACTCCAAATACGAAAAATTAAGCACCAAACTCCATTTCTCGTCACAACACTTTAGCATATTGATTACAGATAGGTGTTTTTTTCTTACCCTGTTTGATTGGGAAGCGGTTCCGAACCATTTGCAGTTGAGAGTGTCTCAATCTCACAGCACATCAACCATTAAACACGTTCTAACACAGAAGGAATAGGAAACAATTAATCGTCGTTAGACTTCTCTGTATTGATCAACCGAGACATTGCTGATAAAGTGATAGATCACTCAGAAAAAGGGGGGCGCGGATCTAAAAGCGCGAAAATTGAGCGGCGGATTCCAGAGTGTCGGACAAAACGGGAAAATAGCTGCAGAATCTAGAACTGGGAGTTAAATAAGGGTTTACCAGATACGGAGAACGAAGAGGACGGGTTGTAGCGTCGGCGGCGAGGAGGCTCTGGCGATAGGGCCTTCGTCTTCGATGAGCAAGGCCAGAACTTGGAAAATGGAAACTATACTCGTGTAGTCGTACCTTTCATAAGGTAAATTTGACAAAACTGCCCTTAAATTAGTACATTTTACATACAACCACCCATAAACTATAAACTCTTACAAAACTCATACTTCGTAGTTAGGGATGGCAATTTCACCCGCACCCAACCCGAACCCGAATCACCCGACCCGAAAAAGTGGGTGAAAACAAAAAAAAAAGCGGGTGAAAAGTGGATGTGAGTGGGGTGGATATGGGTGGTGGGTCGGGTGGGGTGAAGTTTTTCTCCACCTGCACCCGATCCACCACCCGACCCACCACTCGCCACCCGACCCGATCCGTATAAAATATATATTTTTTATATAAAAAAAATATACACTTTTGTAAACCCTAATTTCGCTTCATCCACTGACCACAGCCCGTCACTCCGCCAGCCCCTCTCGTGTGTCTCTCTCTCCGTTGTTACGTAATACGCTCCTCGCTCAATCCTCCCTCCTTCGCAGTTCGCACTCGCCGGCGAGGGCCCGAGCAAGCAGTTCTGCCGACGGCGCCTCATCCTCACTAGTCTTCCCTCTCAGGCTCCGAGCTCGTAAGTCGCAACCACATCATCTACTGCTGATTGGAAGTAGCCATTAATTGCATGACCGTATCTGGCCGTTAAAATCTTGTATGTGCGTCCGTATCTGACCGTATCTTCAATTGGCAATCTCAACCATGGTAGCATGCATTTAGATAGGCATAATAGGTTGCATTTAGCTTAGTTAAGATGCATTTCATTGATGGATTAAGCACGATTTGCATATTAGTTCTCTATATTGTCGGAGTCGGAATATACACGCTTTTATTGATTATTTCAGGTAATGGTGGATCCGAGGAGGAGACATGAGTTGATAACGCATTGGATGAGAATGTCTAGTTGATCGAAGGAGCTTACATGAAAATCTCAAGAGGTCCTGAGAAGAAGAAGCGAGCCTAAACGAGCTTGCATTTAGGTAGGCATAATAGGTTGCATTTAGGTTAGTTAAGATGCATTTCATTGATGGATTAAGCACGATTTGCATATTAAATCTCTATGTTGTCGGAGTCGGAATATACACGCTTTTATTGATTATTTCAGGTAATACATGCGGCGGCCGCCGCATCTGCCGCCAGCGCGGATACGCGTCGTTTTGAATAATTAAAACCCTAGATGCTTTTTGGTTTTTGTTTATGGCCGACTTTGGGATCTTTGATAAGGCCACTTTTTAGTTATTTTTAAATCACTTCTATTCTATTCTTCCATTAGACGCTTTAGAGATTTTGAGCGATGTCTTCCATGAGGAACTAAACTCATCTATTCTGTCTGCAATTTGAAACTTTATTTTGATTGATTGCGAGTTTCTAATTCTCGTTCCTTGTTTCCTATATTTGAATGCTTCAACTTCTTTGTGTTTGATTGTTTATTGATTTGTTCTATCTTGTCTGGTCAACTTGTTAGATCAATTCAATTGCTAAGGTTTTGTAGATTCCTGGTTGTGAACCTTAACCTAAGTGGCATACTTGTTCCTTTAGGGCTGGTTGAACTAATTGAATGAGTAGGAAGTTGAATGTGTTGTTAAATCCCTCTTTAGGGACTGCAAATACCTTGGCTAATCTCTGAACTTAAACCTCTTCATATTGATTATGTATTCGACTCCTGCTGTACGAGGATCTTTTAGTCTCAAAACGGAGTTATAATAATTTAGAAATTTAACAGATAATAACTTACTTAGAGATGTTTCTTATTCAGAAAAACAAATCTCATGGTCCATTTTTCTTTTGTTGATTTAGGTACATGTTGGAGGGTGCTACAAGATGATTGAATCTTCAAATTGACCCAGCTCAATGCTGCATCCCTCAATCGCCACATCCACCGCACATACTATGATCACGGGATCAACTTTGTTGATGGATTTGTCGAGGTAAATACTTAGATATTGTGATTTTGGAGGTTTTGCTGTCATTTTGTGAGAGCTGACCCATGTTAATCAACAATCTAAGTTGTTTTTCGTGAGTACATATATCGACATGTATCTCTCTTATAGAATATAAGCCATATTTGATCCCATTGTATAAAATATATAATTTGGGTTAAAAACAGGTTTTGGCAGCCACACAAACTCCAGGGGAAACTGAAAAGAGGTGTTTCCGAGGAACGGCTGATGCTGCTAGGCAATTTACATGGCTGTTTGAGGCGAGTTCATGAAACGTTCCTCCTATTCTTATACTTGGCTTAAATGTGTAGGCAATAATAAGTAGACACATTATTATTCATGCTTAACAGTTTATATCCCTTCAATTGTTTACACGATGTCAGGACCAAGGATGTTGACACTTGACAATATCCTCATCTTGTCCAGGGATCATCCGTACCTTATGGATTACATGGAATTTGTGTAGGTATGGTATAGTTGTTCAGTTAGATTTCTTTCTTTGATCTGTCTGCTACATTTAACCATTTTTTGTATAATTTTTGTGCAGAATCATATTGATAGAAATGTTGATATTACAGTTTATTGATAGAAATGTTGATATTACAGTTTCTTGTGTACCTGTGGATGAGAGGTTAGTGAATATTACTTTTCTATCTATCTTGGCAACTTCCTTATCATTATTTCGTAATCTCAAGCTAGAATGTTCATTTGCCAAGTGATTCTCGTCAATTCTCTGAATTCGATATTGATCATTTCAATTTTGCCCTGTTTGTAGCTGTGCTTCTGAGTATGGATTAATAAAGATAGACAGCAAAGTCTAAGTTTCCCAGTTTTCTGAATTAGTTGATGGTCATTGAGTTATGTTCAGAATTCCACATCACAATTGTCGCTGGTGGAGTCCTTGTTTAGGGGTGTGATGTATTTGTTCAAAAGAAGCAGGTTGAAACATACTGTTTAAATGGAAATCAAAAGTATTAAGCCCCTTTAAGAAAGCCATGGTTTTCTACTTGTTGCACTCCAAATGCATTTTTTATTTCACAATTCATCCAAAGCATGCTATTCCAAGAATCCTGTCGGATCACAGGCTACAAATAGAAATTATTCAAATATAATTGGAAGATGAAATAGCAAATGGTTTTTCCATGAAAAAGCTTTTTTCCACACAAACTCATAAGCAATTCAATCTTCATGATATTTTTAAAAAACCAAAACCTTCACCCTAGGATATTCCAATATGTGCACCTGCTATCAAATTTATTATCAAAGAAAAATCCCCTTTCATGGGTCACACTTATGTAACAACGTTAAAGGCAATCTAAAATGCAAACTTTGCAACGTTGTTAAAATATAAAGAACTTAAACTTAGGGGAAATAGTTAAAAGAAGCTACAATAAGATGACCCAATCAAATGAGCAATGATAAAACCTTACATTTTTATCCTTGCTTCCCGTAACAATAAGAGCACTTCCAGAATTTGATATGCAAGTATCAAGACATAAAACAATCGCAGTGTGTGCAGCGAGTACATAAGAACATGACATTGAGGCCACCTCATATACCCTAACCTGCAAATATTAGGACCAATTATCATCTCAGGGGAGACAGGGATCATAAAATGCCACACTAACAACTCATCCTCATGAATAAGAAAAGATTGACACTCGGTGGAAATAATGATGGATGACTACCTCATCAATTAAATGAGTAGTAACATGTAGGTATTGCAAAGAAAAGAATACATGTGCCTAGGCTTTAATTGTCTTTTATTATAGCATAGTTTGTAAATGGAACTTCATTTTTATTTGCAACTCACATTCGTATTATTGTATAAATAATCCTCCATCCTTTAGATTTGGAATTTTTGGTTAGAGCCTTTTTAAGAATCTTCAATATTCGCTATTTATATATATTTTTTATGTTTTAAATGAATATTATGGTATGTACAACATTGTATATTAAAATTTTATTCTTATCCGGAATATTGTGCAACTTTTTGTCTTTGTCGCTGCTGAGTATGAAAAACTGAAAAGAATAGGTAGGAACCATTATGTTATGACATATGAACTCTTGATCTTTCATTTTTAACCCACTAAAAAACTATTCATTGCTCTTTGTATCAAAGTGAAAGTGCTTTGGAATTCATATACATTATTTTTTAGTAGTTATTATTTGACAGTCGCTACTTGTCCATGGCATGGTTTCGGTTTTAGCTTCTCCCTCTCTACATCTTTCTGGAGCCAATCCGAGTTCTTCACAATCTTCAAGGTGAGAGTTTTCTGAACTTGCAGGGCTACCCAACTCTTCTATGTAATTTAATGGGTGACCCATTTGGCACTTTCACCTACTTATGTAGTTATGTTCCCTCCCTCTAATTTAATGCACTCAAACACAGTTTTTCCTTATTATCATAGTAGAACTATGATAAGTCGCTTGACACAATTGTTGAAGTCATATTTAGCTTTCTTTGTAGCTAAGAATAATTTCATTTTATTGCCATTTTTTTCGTTTTAGAAGTGATGCTGGATACTTTGATGCAATATCTTGGTGAATTATTATTCAGCTTGTCACGATTTGTGATTAAACATGGTTCGGTATATTTTTCTAGCGATGTTGCTAGATTTGGGAATGTGTAAACAAAAGGATATTTGATAAGATGATTTAGATGGTTAAACCTTATAATGTGGCATACCAATTTACTGTTCAGACCACAAACAAATAATATATTAATATTAATTCAATCTATTATCACACTTTACCGGAGGACTATATGCTGGTACTTGCAAACTGAGGCACTGGTAAGAAATTACCTGCACATATTATATTTCTTTGTAGTTTGCTATGAATCCCTTTCTTTCTGTTGTGAATCTTCTTTGCTACATAACATACAACAACTATGTTGAGGTTGTGAATCCTTGGTTTTGAATGCAGCCAGTTGTGGCAAGCTCAATGATAGAAGTGAGGCTTGGGTTGACAGAGCATATTGATGCCAATTTTTTCACTACCTTTGGACAAGGAGGATCTGGGAAGCATCATCCTGGAGGGATCCAGAAAAGAAAATGACCTCTTGAAGATAATTGAGGACGGGATGAATACAGGTGTTGGTAGTGAAGGCTCTCCCTAATAGGGTCCAACAAAACACATAAACGGGTCCATACACAAGTGACAGGAGAAAAGCCCCAATGCTATTAGAAAAGGAGAAAAGCCCCATTAATACTATTACAAAACTGCTTCTGTCTGTATTCTCCTCTCTTTCTGTTGCAATACCCATTTGCTCACCACAATCACACTCCGTCGCCGTGCATAGCACGGCCTCATCACTAGTAGTATGAAATAAACTGTGGTTTGTTAGAAGATAAGATACCCTTTTATAACCTTATCTTGTCTAATGAAAATTGTATAATAGGGCATGTCTAGCTTGGTTTAGGAGCATAATATGCATGGTTTAGGTAGAATTTGTATGTTTATACTTGTTTTTAAGTAGATTAGTCAAAAGCTACACGTTTTTATTCATTAGTTTACATAGATGTGGATCTAATGAGGAATGAAAAAGCTAATGGATGAAGGGAGAGTTGAGAAGAGGAAGACAAGTGAAGAGTCCTAGAACAGAGTCGAAGTTTGAGAGTTTAAGCGAAGAATATTATAACACCTAGTATCCGTGTATACTCTTTGCTTGATAAAAATGCCCTGAGTTTGTAACTCACTTTTTGGAGGATTTGGTGGTTTTATTGAATAGTATGAGTATGTGTTAGAAAGTAATTTCCGATAGCTACAACTTTTTGTGTTGACGTCGATTATTAACTAACCAAACTAAAGTGGATATTTGTAGATAAAACTATTTTTTGAATTATTATCTCAATTAATTTGTATATGGTTAATTTACTTTGTTTTCTTTCTAATTTCATCACACAAAAACCTCATTTTCTACTAATTGATAAATATACATTACTTAAGAATACTCAATTCTATGTGAGATCGACCTCTTACTTGTTTACGATACTAGTTTGTAGGTTTGAGTTATATATTGATAGAAACAACAACCGTTTTATCTTGTCAAAACCCAAATAATTGCCTGCATCTAGTTTTTTTTCCCCACAAGTAATAATTTCCCCCAACCAATGGCATCATTGCGGATGCAATGATGCATATGCCAAGTTCCCTATCATGAAGTCGATTTGTCGTGATCGAGGTTTAGAACAAGTAAGCAATACGGTCCACACATCGGTTGATTTCCCCGAAGACATGGACAATCGTGACGACCTCAAACTGGAAAAGCAGATGACAGATGTTGAAGAGAAGCTGTGGAAAGATGTGAAATACATCCCACATTGATTAGATGGTGAATCCAAGCCTTGCATATAAGTCGGTGGGCTATCCCACCTAACACCAATTGGTTTTAGGATGGAACCCCACTCAGCTTGTGTGCTCGACTTGGTTAGCGCATGTTGCGCTCGAACGTGCATGACGCCCCACGCCGTATATGACCCACCGGGATTTAACATGGTATCAGAGCCGAGGTTCGGCTAGATGCGGTGCGGTCTAGGATCTTGGTCTAATGGGATGGCTGGCCTTAAGACTTAAGTCGTCAAGTGCAATTGACAGATATTGCGGGGCCACGCAGTTGCACTTGAGGAGGGGCTACCCCACGTAGCGCTCGGACGTGCGTGAACCCCCACGTCGTATGACCCACCGGGATTTAACAGAAGGATTTCGATCTCCTAGGGGCATTGTCAACTACCGTTTAGCGCATTTATTACCACCAGATTATCGCCATCTACCATAATGCGGGAAATATCTGTGATATATACCATATGTCCCAAATCAGATATGTTTTTTGTTGGACAATGACCCTGCTTGAACCTGTAAAACAGCAACTCAAAAGAGCGTTAGGGATGTAGGCCGAACCGTGTTTCTGTGAAAGGGTGAGGGCTGTGGTGAAGCGTGGCATGGGAGTCACTGAATGAGAAACGTATTTGCCCCCGACAGTGGTGCAGATCGTATGCGAGGCAACGTCCCCCAAGGATTTCACCGGCTTCTTTCACAGGTGCACTCGAGGGAGAGAAGTTAGAACTGGAACAGGCGCTCAGAATGGGAAAAGGGTAGGAGAAAACAGGAGAGGGAGAGAGACGATTGTGTTCGCTTTGTGTTGAAAAGCGAAGCCCTAGTCCTCCTTATATAGGCTCCGAAATTCTCCTTAAGCCGCAAGCAAAGGAGAGATTCGAGTCTATAATCAGCGGATTTGAGCTCATCCAAAACGGTTTTCAAAATATCGGAAAAGATATTTTCAGTGAAAAATAGATATTCGCGGATAAGCACGAACAAGCTAATCCGTAATATCTTCGGCCTCAAGAAATAATTTTTCCGCAAAAAATTAACCCCAACCCCGGAGCCGGAGCACGAGCACGAGCCAGACGGACGGCAGCGGCGACGGGCGCGCGTGTGGGTGCCCCATCTCCCCCTCATCCTCTCAATGTAGGTAGTGGAAGAGTCTCCTTAAAAACCATTTAGGGTACCCTTGAACTTTCCATGTGGGATGTGGGAAGTCCAAATGACACCTTCCTTAAAACCACCTTCTATATGCATTAACTCCAACAATCCCCCACAAATGCAGACAGAAGGCTTTAAAAACTGAGGTTTTGAAAACAAGTTCTGAGCGTGTCGAGGTTAGTACTTAAATGCTGATGTCTTACGACTTGAATCAGCACATAGTGAAACTGGCAATCCTTTAGATAGAGCGAATGACCAGAGGCCTTGAATTCCTCCACTTCGGGGTAAACCAGCAACACACACTTTCCACGGGGTCCTGTAACGTTCCGCTAAGTCTTATCACATAAGACATCCAAGTTTTGGCACACCTTGGGTGCTCATGAGCGTTCTAGTGATGACTACCCTAAGTCTCACCTTGGAGGGTTGTCAATCCCTCACACTCACGTAGGTAACTTCAACATATATGTCTCAATACAGAAAACCCCCACAATGGATTATGAAGTCATTAAGAGCTCTAAGGCTCAACCTCGATCTCTACTGTCGTTTGGCGATCTATCAAGTCCATCTCAAAAGGACCACCCAATGCCTGGGCTATAGAATCATTAAGAGCGTTAGCTCAACCTCACTATACACTTGTCAAAGGAATGGGAGATGTGTATCTCATATGAGTCTTTCCATGGCTTGCGTTCGACCAAATTAATGGTTTCCGCCACAGATTCCTCATCTCACGGGCTTTAGCTCCATTCCCCTCGACGTGCCAAGGACTAGCCTTCTGCAAAGTCCTTTGGTCAATGGATCCGCAATGTTCCTCTCTGATCGCACATACTCTAAAGAGAGTACCCCATTTCTTATCAACGGCCTCACAACCTCATGTCGGATGCGTATATATATGCCTCTTCTTGCCATTATACGCTCCGTTGTTTGCTAATCCAATGGCAGCCCGTGAGTCACAGTGTAGAGAAATCGTAGGAGCTGGATGCTCCCACATTGGTATATTTGCCAGTAGGCTTCTCAGCCACTCAGCCTCTTGCCCTGCTAGGTCTAGAGCTATGAACTCTGACTCCATCGTCGATCGGGCTATGCAACTCTACTTTGTAGATTTCTATGAGACAGTTGCACCACACAATGTAAAAACATATCCACTAGTGGAGCAAATTTCATCAGTCCCACTTACCCATTTCGCATCACAATATCCTTCTAGAACGCAGGGAAACCCCTCAAAATGTAGTCCACAATCAAGAGTGCCTCTAAGGTATCTCATTAACCTTCTAAGTGCAATCCAGTGTTCTTTGCCAGGATATATTATGTGTATATCTACTGAGTCTATTTACTGCATAAGCTATGTCAGGCCGACTATAGTTTATCAAAAACATTAGACTCTCAATAACTTTAGCGTATTCCTCTTGGAAAACACTTATACCTGAGTTCTTCACTAAGGGTATGTATGGCTGGAAATAAACAAGTTAAAAAGTGTGAAATTATTAGCTGTTAAAAAAATAAACGGGTTTAAACGGTGTACGAGAACAACAAATAAACTTTAGTCAGTTAAAAAAATGGGTTTATAAATAAGTTGCAGATTGAAGCTTACTTTGAGGTTTATATTCCATAATTACTATTTTACCCCTTATCTTTTATCTTATTTGGTTTGAAAGTACCACAATACCCCTAATAAAAACCAAATAAACTCCACTTTTTACAAATAAACTGTTTTTCGTCCCATACGGAGTTTATATTTTTTCATAAATTTTTAACTACTTTTACCAACGGTTTATAAATTTTTACCTTATTTATAATTTTAGTCAGTTTATTAACCCCGTACCATACGAACCCTAACTCTATGGTAGCATCATATGGGGTCCTAACTGGCGTCACATAATAGTTATTAAACTTTTTCAATACCTTCTCTACATAATGGGATTGAGACAGAGTAAAGTCATTTCTAGTTCTAGTCACTTTAACACATATAGAATCACACACCTAAGTCTTTCATTTCAAAGCGAGAGGAAAGAAACTTTTTGGTTTCATTTATCACATGCATGTTAATGCCAAACAACAACATATCATCAACATATAGGCACACAATAACACAACCAGAATTGTACATCTTGGTATAAACACATGCATCAGATCCACTAACCATAAATCCAAAACTCAACACAGTGTTATGAAATTTCTCATACCATTGTTTAGGTGTTTGCTTTAGGCCATAGAGATATTTCTTTAATCTACAAACCATATTCTCCTTACCTGAAACCACAAAACCCGGAGGCTGTTCCATTTATATTTCTTCATCTAGATCACAATTCAGAAAAGATTTGATGTACTAAGAGTTTGTAATTAGATGCTAATGCAAATAATGTTCTAATCTGGGAGCACGAGCACATGCATGCTAGATGCTAATGCAAAATAAGTTAGATTCCTATATATTCAACATATTACATATACACATATATATTATAGATGTAAACTAAACATATAAGTGTTGGGAGCGCATGCATATGATATGAAATCATTTGTCTTATTGTATTTCAGCTCACAGACTGAGCAAATAAACATCGATCAGTTGTTTATATTTGTATACAAGCAGCTAAGGTAGCTAGATTATTGCAATAATTAATTTTATGAAATACAGTATTTGTTTCCCTTAATTAATTAAAGTGAAGACATTATCAAAGAAGAAACATTTGAAGCAGCAGCAGCATCACCCTTGTTGAGCATCTGATCCACCTCCTCAACGAACCTCTCCATCGCCACCGCTGGGAGGCAGACCGGAATTAGAACCCCGTTCTTGAAGGGGATGAAGAAGCTAGCTACCCCAGGGATAGCCCCCACACCCCCCTTGGCGGGCCCTCCATATGCTGGTAGACCCCAACCGTAATCCAGCTGGTTGAACCCGGCATGGGTCACGTCTGACACCAGGTAGCTGCGGACCACCGTGAAGTGGGGCCGACCACCAAGGACCAAGAGGTCAGCCAGGGACTTCATGTACTCCTGGGTCACCCCAGCCTTGGTCTTGCGGATGAGATCAAGGGCGTAGCCCAGCGGGTTGGAAGAGATGCGACCAGCGGTCGAGACGGCCACGGGGAAGGCAAAGGCGTTGCCGTAGTAGCCGGAGGGGAGCGGCGGGCTGAACTTGTTGCGAGCGTTCACAATGCAAATCAACCGCATCTGTTGAACAAGTACAGTACGTAGGTTCAATATATTAATGGATCGGATCGGAGGATATATATATATATATAGTATAGCAGGTACGTACCTCTTCCTCCGGGTCGGGCTTGAGGGCGATTGTGCGGCAGCGCCAAAGGCAGGCAGCCAAGACCTCGAACCTGGAGCAACGACGGAGGTGTGGGGGCAGGAACCTCCGAAGAGCTAGGATCTGGTCGGGCCCAAAGAAGAAAGATCGATGGACCATGGAGTCCAAGGGTACGATGGTCCCCTTTGTGTCCTCCACCTCCTCATACTCCCTGTGAATGCAGGTGACCTTTGGATGGTCTCGAGCATTCAGCAGCTCCCTGTCCCACACGGGTGGCACTGATGGCTCAGACGCCCCACGTGCAAGCTCTGCCACGGCGCTCATGAACAGGACCAGCCCTGGGGCGTCGCTCATGGTGTGGTTCAGCATGAGTCCAAGGATGAATCCCCCACATTTGAGGCGAGTCACCTGAATGAGGATCAAAGGGGAATCAAGGACACCAGAGGAGCCAGGAACATCAAACACCAACTCCTCCAAGCAAGGGAAAGGAGGCTGGAGATCCTCTCCGAAATCCTCAAGCCTCACATCGGCATCAGCCTCGACAAACAGGACACCTTCAGCTGTGCAGTCGACAACCAGCTTGCGGGCAGGGCCTTCCCGAAGCCTGCCAGCAAACGGGTAGTAAAACACAAGAGCCTTTGCCAAGGCTTCCTTAATGACCAGCGCGGGGTCAAGATCTTTGGCAGCGCTGGGGTAGAAATGGATGACGGGGATGTGGAAGCGGAGACCCTCCTGATCATCGATGTCAGAGAGGGGCTTGAGCTCGCGAGGGGTGGGCTTGGCTGGAGCCACCAGCTGGGGCTCCTGCCTCCTCACTGTGAACACAAGAGGTTGTTTGGGCGCCATATATATGTGTATATGTTGTACTTTTGGGTTGTGTTGGACAAAAGATGCAATCCAGGCCAAGTTTATATATAGCCAATTGGAAAGGCCGGGCTTAATTAATTCAATTTAAAGCGCCTGATATGATATTTAATTTCCCTTTATTTTAATTGTGGTAAGTGGGAGCCTTTGTTGTCCTTGTTCTCACTAAGTTGTTAGTTGTTACGTTTGTGGTGTGGTTGTTAAATGGGAACGAAACACAACTCCATATCTACGTACTGTTGACGCAATCTAAAATCTAACTATATTAACACCTACGTACGTACACTTGACTTAAATTAATCTGAATTGTATGAAAACACCCTACCAACCTTGACTTGTACCTAATATATTCATTCAACAATATAATATTTGCCAATATGTAATTTCATGGTCATTCATTCATAAACCTATTGCTGTCGGTTGACTTGACCTTACCACCCTTGACTTCACTGCTTTCGCTTACATTTACTTGGATATATATATATATATATATATATATATATAGAATGGATCAAATGTTAACAAGCCTTAGAGTGTTTTGTGTTAACAAATCTTGTCCATTGATTATGAGACGATGGAGGGTCCAGATTAATTTGATTTTTTTATTTTTTATTTTAAAAAAAAAAGAGACCCCACTAATTATCTCAAATCATTCTCATGAATAGAGCGTGTGTTTCAATCTCCTCCTTCACCGTACAAAAACCCTAACCTACTTCTCTCTCTCTCCTCCGTAACGAAGCGGCGATGGAGATGGAGAAGCATCGCGATGGCAATTTGCGGAGGCGGAAAGGTCCAATTTGCGGAGGCGGCGATGGCGATCTACGCCTTCGATTCCTCTTCGCTTCCTTATTCGCCCCATCCTCGTCGATTTCGTTTCTACGGGCATCGCGATGGCAATGGCGAAGAGGCGATGGAGAAGCAGCGATGGCGAAGAGGCGATGGAGAAGCAGCGATGGCAATTTGCGGAGGCGGAAAGGTCCAATTTGCGGAGGCGGCGATGGCGATCTACGCCTTCGATTCCTCTTCGCTTCCTTATTCGCCCCATCGTCGTCGATTTCGTTTCTGCGGGCATCGCGATGGCAATGGCGGAGAAGCGATGGAGAAGCAGCGATGGCGAAGAGGCGATGGAGATGCAGCGATGGCAATTTGCGGAGGCGGAAAGGTCCAATTTGCGGAGGCGGCGATGGCGATCTACGCCTTCGATTCCTCTTCGCTTCCTTATTCGCCCCATCGTCGTCGATTTCGTTTCTGCGGTCATAGCTGGCGTTGTCGGTGCCGCCCTCGCTCACACCCTCGGCAAGGTGCGTAGTTGTAATCTCTCCCGAGTAAAGCGAGATGGAAGAATCATCCTCTTTACATTATGCAATTGCTAAATTAGGGGGTTCACTTAGCCGATTCCTACTAAGGTGTCAATTTTGTGGTTTATTTGGAGATTCAGGGGACTTGTAGCTCTGTAGAAAATTTATTTGTTTTTGTTGAATCAACATTTTTGTCTTTGTATTCGACAACTTCATGGTGATATTCGGTGATAATAAGCAATTATTCGGTGAAATTCATATGATTGTTCTATTAATCTCATGTTCAGAGTCACTATTCGACAAGTTCATAGTTTCTATTCGGTAATAATAAGGAATTATTCGGTGATAGTAAGAAATTATTCGACAAGTTCACAGTTTGTATTCAGTAATAATAAGGAATTATTCGGTGATAGTAAAGAATTATTCATATGTATGTGGTTAATTAGAGGTGGAAATCAAGAATTACATTTATATATTCTTTTAACCTAACGAATAATTACTGTCAACTTGACGAATAATTACTATCAGCCTAGCGAATAGTTGAAAAATTGACCAACCATTTTGCTATTATTGATAACTCATATTTATAGAGGAATAATAACAATCAATTTAGCGAATAATTACTATTATCCTAGCGAATATTTACTATTATCCTAGCGAATATTTTCATCAAACGCATAGTGGAAGCAAAATCTCCTCATCCCAAAAAAAAAACGTTACCTTAAAAAATCAACGCACGCGCTTCCTCTGCAGCAAGTTGGCTAATAAAGTGGTGGGACCTACTCCTTTTTATTTAAATAAAAAGGGAAAGTCTCAATTAATCTCACTCATTCATTCCTAATCAATCAATGGCCTATATTTGTTAACACAAAACACAATAAGGGGTGTAAACACCTGACCCAACCTCTATATATATATATATATATGTTTGCGATAATTTAGATCTGTCAATTCGGGCTATCCGGTTGGGTTCGGGTCGGGTCGGATCGGATTCGGTCATAATGAAATTCAGATTGGTTGAGTTTCGATCAAAATCGGATCGGTCTCATTCGGGTTTCGGGTCGGTCCCATTCAGGTTTCAAGTAGAAGCGAGTCTACGTTTGTTTCAAACTTTTAATTTTTTGGGTTGAATTTGTTGAATCATGTTCGTTCGGGACTTTCGGGTAATCAATTTTATTAAATTGAATATGTAACTTATGTTATTTATGTATTTCAAAAAGTATTTTTAGTAAAATTAAATATGATTTAATATATAATCTACTCATTGGCTCGTAAGCTAACTAAACTTATTCTATTCATTATTAATTTCATTGAAATTTGGCAATATATTGTTATCAAAATCATACTTGATTCCCTGTCTAAAAGATAATTCACGCTATTTGTATGATTGTTATTTGTGTTTTTTAAAAAGTAGATTTCAAAAGAAATTTCACTACGTATATGATTCAAGTTATAATATCCTCATTGTACTCATCTTTTATTAGTAAGAAATGAGAATTTTTAATTAAAGTCGATCATTCATCGTTAAATGAGTAAACGAGTAATAATTTACATCAATCTATACGAGGAGAGAAAGAATGAAATTTATAAATTTGAGGAGGGAAAGGAGAAAAATATAAGAGGGATGAAATTTGAGGAGGGGATGAATGAAATTTATTGAGAGAGAATCGAATTTGAGGAGGAAAGAAGGTGTGGTAAACTAAAGAATCAAATCCCCTGTCCTAAAAAATGTCTCCCCTCCTGTCTCTCCACCCCCTCCCCCTCGCAATTCGTAATTAAAAAAAATGAAAATAAAATAAATAAATAAAAATAGATTAAAAAGAGTTTTTGTGAGGGGGACAGGGGAGGGGACATAACCGGGGACAGACGATTTGGATACGTACACTAATATTTATAACACTGCTAGTGCTAGTCCTAGTCCTATTTATACCTGTCAAAACACAACCCGACCCGGTCGACCTGACCCGAACGCTCGAAAAATTTTCGACCGGAACCCGGGAATTTCGGCCTGGAATTTTTTTCCGGGCCGGTGACCCGGTAATTTTGACCCGATTTACCCATTTGACCCGATGACCCGATTGACCCGATTGATTTATAATTATATATGATTAAATTTTTTTATGAAGATTCCAATTTATTACATTTTATAATTACAATCACGTGATCTTTCATTTTCAAATCAACTTTTATATTTATTTGTATCGTGTAATACTCCGTCCGATCGATAGTATTTGATTTTTTATTTTTCAACGGACTTTTTTAAGAAGATAAAAATTCTAAAAAATATTAAATATTAAAACAATTCTATGCTTATTACTAATTGCATGAAATTATTTTTAAAAAATTATTTGAAAATTTATATTTTATATATTATTACATTTTATTAAAAATTATGAGAAATAATGAAAATCAAATGTTTTTAAATAAAATGTAATAATATATAAAATATCAAATTTTTAATAAAATTATTTTAAAAAATTTATTTAAAATTTTGATATTTATATATTATTACATTTTGTTAAAAATTACGAGAAATAATAAAAATCAAATATTTTAGATCAAATATAGTATATAATTACAAGCACCATAACTTATGAACGTCTTTAACTTTGGAATTTTAAATTTATCGCAAAATTATCAAATCGTGATTTTTTTTAATTTACAAAGAAAAAATTGACTAACCCGAAATCGACCCAAAAACCTGGTCAAACTCGTATTACTCGGGACCTGAAAATACCCAAAACTCGTATTAGCCGAAACCTGAAGTGACCCGACCCGAATGACCTTCCATTGGCATTAACAATGCAATATGGTTATTGGTCCCTCCGTTTAACTCTTTCTGTAAAAGTAAAACACAAATCAATAATAATCTCATGACGCTGCTGGTGTCTCTGCCTGTGCCTATTACGGTATTACCTGAGTATGGAGTTCTGATGGGCCTATCATACTTTCCAATATATCGAACCAATAAACAACTAAGCCCAGCCCAGCCCAGCCCAGCTCAGCCCAGCCCATAGAATCTCCTCCTCCTCGTGAATCGTGATCGATATAGATTGGCAATGCATTGCTTTTGCTACCTCCTCCAGAAATCAGAATCAGAGCGTCGCTGTCTCGTTGAGAGAGAGAGAGCCATGGATACGAAGCCAGAAGAGATCAGCAGCTCCAAGATGTTTGGCGGTTACAATAAGAGATACAGACACTTCAGTCCCACCTTGGGCTGCTCCATGACCTTCCATGTTTACTTCCCGCCTTCTTCTTCTCCTTCCCCTAAATTCCCTGTACGCACAACCCCCCTATTTCCTTCAATTCTTTGTCAATTTCATGTCAATCCTCTTGATTTTTGAATTTTCACATTCTTTTCCGTTTCGAGATCCATATCACTATAGCTACCTATACATACTACTGCTTCTAGGGTTTTAGCTGCCATACTGCTATAGATTTATCGCAATTGAAGCGAAATGTATGTTTTTGTAAATGAAATCGCATCATCGACCAAACAAATAACATTCTCTATAAAAATTTCTTATTTTGCTGTATTTTTTTCCTTCCCAGCGTTTGACTTCTTTGAGCTGAAAATGGAATTGTCTTGTGCCACAGTAGTACAGTGGTGGTAAGTGCTACTCATAATAATTCAAATCGGGAAGGACTCTGCCGAAAGTTTGTTTACAAATGTGAATCCAGATATTAGGGTCCAGTAGCTATCTGACTCTTCCAAATTCCAATAGGAATGTTCTACCTTGTTATATCACTCGACTTTAGTGTGCTTTCTTTAGCCAGTTTTGCGATTTCTATTACGCAATCATAATTTTTGAAAAATTATCCATGTGATGATATTGGGTTTTGGTCCTGATTGTGCTGCTTGGTTGCTCTGTGCTAGCTGCTCTACTGGTTATCTGGCCTTACCTGCTCCGACGAGAATTTTATACTCAAGTCTGGTGCCCAGCGTATAGCTTCAAGCGAAGGGGTTGCTTTGATAGCTCCAGACACATCTCCAAGTATGAGATTTGTTCATCTTTTTACATTCTATATGACTATATCTTTGTCTTTCATTATAATTTCTGCTGCTTGCTTTCTAGCCTGAGTTGGTGGGGGTGGGCTGTGGACGCTGGTGTCCCAGCATGAAACTGTCAAACTGACTTGTTAGCTTTGACTTGAGCAAACGTCATAGATTCATAGATTATCACCCGGACCATAATTTGATACTTGACTCGGTATGGGTTGTGTCTCTCTTCATAGTTAAATTAAATAAGAAAAGCTTTGGGAAAGTTGCTCTTGTACATCAAGTGTACTTTCTCTATGGCCTTAGTATTTACACATTAGTTATTTAGTTCAATCCTTTCCGAAGCTTCAATTTTGCTTTAAGAGTTTTATGTTAGGCTGTAATTTGTCAGTACTTACACAAACTTATGCTAAACTTCATGTATTTATATCATTTTCTCTTCTTGCCTTCTACTCCTTTTGAGTTTGTGCTGACACTTGTAAATTTCTCCCAAACGTGTTATAGGAGGGCTGAACGTTGAAGGAGAAGCTGACAGTTGGGACTTTGGTGTAGGTAAGTAGTTTTTTATTTGACCTAGTGTTGTGTTCTCCAATAGTATCATCTTCCATGTTTCTTTGGAGATTTTATTGCACATAAAATTACCCACATGGCCAAACCACATGCTTGCCCTTAAATTTTGCATCTGAAAATAACTGTCCAGATAGACTTTTAACTCTTAAACTTGACCATTTTGACTATTGTTTCTGGATTTCATCTTAACTTATAAATCATGCAAACTTATGTTTAGGTTTTGGAATTTTCAGAAAGTAACCCTTTCTCTCAAAAGATGAAACAAAAAGAATATAAACCATAGAAACCTCAACTATTAATCTATTTTCTCTTTAGAAGAAAGGGTTCTTTCTGAACCTTCAAAAAACCGAAGTCTCAATTTTATTGTTCTTTGGATCACTCTTTCTTTGTCTTCTAATGCATTTAGGAGCTGGATTTTATCTGAATGCTACACAAGAGAAGTGGAAGAACTGGCGCATGTATGACTATGTGGTCAAGGAATTGCCAGCTGTTTTGAGTGAGAATTTTCCTCAACTTGATACATCTCGCGCTTCAATATCTGGTCATTCCATGGGCGGTCATGGAGCACTTACAATATACCTGAAAAATCTTGGCAAATATAAGGTATATATAATCTTTACTCTTACCTGAAAAAGGAAATTATGGTTCAAAAACATTACAGCCGGAGTGAAAAGCATACATCTCATTTCTAAACTTCCTTTCGTGCTTAGCCATTCCCCATCCAATCACCCACCCTTAAGAGGATAACGACGAAACAAAAAACATAAACCACGGAAGAAAAGCTTGCAACATGCAAAAAGGAGCGTTGTGAAGATGAGACGCCCTGATACTTAATACTGTAGTTAGTCTAGCAAGCTTAAAACCTTCTGTATAATTTATTTGTGTTTCATATTCAGGGAAGAGAGAACTAGCAGATTGAAATAAGCTATATTTCTTATATAATACTCCCTCCATCTCGAAATTTATGTCGTTTTAGGACTTTATTCCTGGATCAAAATAGATGTCATTTTAGATTTTCTAGGTAGGGGATAGTAATGATTTTTATCAATTTGTGTGTTGTTGACTTTTTTAAAGATTTTGATTGGTTAAAAAAGTAGTGGGTATTAAAAAAACAATAAAATTTATGAAAAAATTAGTGGAATGATGATGTTGATTGAGAGATGAGTGTTTTATTAAAACTTGTGCAAAATCCTAAAACGACTTAAATTTTGAGATGGAGGGAGTATGTATCCATTGACCAATTGCAATTGCCATTTCATTATCTCCAGTCAGTATCTGCCTTTGCTCCAATTGTAAATCCTATCAACTGTCCATGGGGCCAGAAGGCATTCGCAAACTATCTTGGAGAAAACAAGGCTGATTGGGAGGTAAGCCTAGCATACTTTTGCTGTTTGTCCATCTATTCATTTCTGAATGCCAATTGGACCCATAACACAAGATTGACAAATTTGCAGGAGTATGATGCGACCTGTTTGATCTCAAAGTACAATAATCTTCCGGGCACAATCTTAATTGATCAGGTAGATATTTAGCTAAGCTCCGTTGGGCCCAGGTTACGTACATCTTGAATGATTTTATCGTAGATTTAATTATCTGCCATTCTGCCCTGTTTTCCAGCATACTGTTATAATGGTTATTAAGATGAACACTTTGGCTATAACACCTATTTATAACAGGGGGAGGGTGATAAATTCTTGCACGATCAACTGCTATCCCACAAGTTTGAGGAAGTGTGCAGGAAGACAGGTGTACCACTTCTGCTGCGATTGCAACCGGGTTACGACCACTCGTACTTCTTCATTTCTACTTTCATCGATGATCACATCCGTCACCATGCTCAGGCTTTGAATCTGTGAAACCTTGGAGAATCTTTGTTGCGCAGAAACTCTTCATCTATGTTATGAAAATAACAGTACTTCTTTTCCATTTGACATAAACAGGCTGTGCTGCCTGTTTAAAAAATCTATGCTGTCTGTTTTCCAGTGAGGATGAGGAGACTCTTCTCTTGAAACCAACAAAGTGTACGGGGTGAATTTGTTTGTCAGCTTTGATTCTTCTCGGCAAGCTTTAACAAGACTATGGTTGTCACCGGATTGAGCCTAATTAATAGTCAAGGTGCATACACCAACCCCTTCAGCTACGGCAAGTTGCCGCGGCAAATGTGTCGTGTCCTTTATCAGGGGTTGTTTTGCCGTTACTTAGCTGTAACTAACTTTATTGCCACTACTAGATTTTGCCACCCTAAATTCGCCAGGTTCCCATTAATCGTCGCTTAGCCAAAGTTAGGTGTCTTTTTTTTTTTTTTTTTTTTTTGATTAGGAAAGAATTCGGGCGAGCAAGCTCTACCCGGCAGCATCCTTACGGATGAGGTCTAAAAGACCTAAATCGGTTTGAATATCGACTCCCCGGGCAAAGTGGCAAAGGTGTGCAACCTTATCAGCCACTTTATTGCCCAAATGGGGCAATAAAGTTTTCTTCTTCCATAGTCGATAGTAAAGTTTTAATATCAGACATGATCAACTCGATTTCCCAAGGACATGAAATGTTTTTGTTGAAGTAATTTATGATAATCGAGGAATCCCCCTCAATGTGAAGTTTCTTAATGTGGAGTTGGATTGCTTGTTGAATACCGAATTTTAAAGCAAGTGCTTCAGCTTTGATTGGGCTTTGCAATCCAAGCTTTTGATAACTTATGTTTATCGGACGACCCTTCCAATCACGGATAACGGAACCAGCCGTACTATTCCTATTTGGTAGAGAGGAACCGTCAAAGTTTAGTTTGAAGGTACCCCATGGAGGTTTCCGCCATTTAGTGTATTTTCCTTTTTTCTTTTTGTTTTGCTCATAATTTGTGGTGATATGAACCTGATTAATCTCAAAATCCTCATCTGACCTCGAGGCGGTTTTCCAATTGAGTATTTGGTTCTTGATGAACTGTATTGAGGCGGCTCGTTGTGGGATAGGGACTTGCCTAAAGATTAATTGGTTACGGATATACCAAGTATACCACCATACCCGAGAATGGGCTTCTTTTAAGTAAATTTAATTTTTTTGTTTTTTAGTATTACCTAATTATATGTCTTTTATTTAGCTTTTTTCATAAATTCATACTTGTATCAAAAAAAATTATACTTTCAAACGTTTATCTTATAGTGCATGTTTTTTAATAAGATAAAAACTATATAAAATATATATTTTTGTAACGAATTTTTGTATATAATTTCATACATATAAGTAATAAGTATAAGATTATGAAAAAAATTAATTAAAAAAATTATATTTTATAGAATTTTTAGTTTTTGAAAAAATATACCGAAAAATCAAACGACAAATAGTTTGAAACGGAGGGTCACCTAAAAAAGATTGTTGTCTCTGGAGAAAACTATCACGAACAAGTGTCACATTCCCTAAAAACAGGTTGAAAACCCTAAAAGCTCTCATCCAGAGCGTATGCCGCCGCCTCGTCCTCCAAATGGCGGTTTCCATCAAATCTTGCCCAGTAGCTTTCTTTGCCCTCGTCCACCGGTTTCCACCTAACGCCGCTACCTGCCATGGTTGTCCATCACCAATCCTTGGTTCCGCCTTCGTCCTCGGCTCACCTTCGCCCCTACCGGCCTCTCCTGGTTCTCCCCTTGTTCAGCCACCCTCAAACCGGCGCTTCCGCTACCAGATCCCGCCACCAGCGTCCGTCTTCCTTGTTCCAGGTCACCACCGCCTGCCGGTCTTGTCTCTCAAAGACCTCCTGCCGGTTCTGTAGCCTGCCTTGGTTGCCTCCACCGCCTTCGCGCCCGGATTTCCACCGCCACCACCGCACGAGACAGTGGGGGCCTCGGTACCGCCCCACTGTCTTCCAAACTCCCCAAAAACTCAACCCACAAACCAAACCCAAACACAAACCCTAGGCCCAGCCGCCGCCGCCGTCTCCGGGTTCCTCCCCGTCAGCCTGAGCGGCCACCCACTCTTCCGCTTTTGAGAATTATTGGATTGTTATCCAGTAAAACCATCAAAATTAAATGCCCTCTTTCTAACCCTAACCGACTGACCGCCTCCGCGCCTCGTCTTGCCCATGGTCCGCTTCCGTCGGGCCATCCTCGACTGGCCCCGCCTCATCAGCACCGACGTACCCAAGTCTCCGTCATCGCCAACAACGGCTCCGCGGCCCTGCTCTGTGGCCGATGTGCGACCTCTTTCAAGACCAAGATCCTGAGACTCCGGCCTCGCCATCCATGCCTTCGCACTCCTCTACAACCCTTGAGCACATCCGCTCCACTGACCCCTCCTAGATCCACAAAATTGAAAAACCCAAACTTGATTTTATCCCTCTCCTTCCAAATACAACAACCCCAGAACCACAAATTCAAAAAACCAAAAATTACCCAGTTGATGTCGTATGAAGTTTTGAAGCTGTCCAACATCATCGCAACTAGTGGTTAGCCGCCTTCGGACAAGATCTGGGTTTTTTTTCTGCGTTGTTTTAGTTTTTTTGTTGTTTTTTTATTTTCGTTTGTTCGCCGACCCTCTGCGGAGGGTCAAACAAGTCATCTTCGGATGGTTTCAGGATCGCTTGTCGATCCACTTCTTGCCCACGGTAAAAAAAAAAAAAAAAAAAGTGTCACATTCCCTAAATTAAGCTAAAAAAATCAGGCGGATTTCCCCCGATCCATTAGACGTTAGTTGTTGGGTTTATAATCGCCAGACCGATGGAATAGAATTAAAATCTTCTCTCCTTCAAGTCTCGAGCGAAAATCATGTCGGGGTATCCCCAAAACAATCCCCCGCCGGGCTATGGCTATGGTTACGGCTACGGCGCGCCACCGGGTCAGGGATACGGCGCCCCTCATCAGCCTGGCGCCGCGCAATCTCCCTACGCTCCGACGCCATACGGCGCCCCTTCGACGCCACACAAGCCGGAGAAACCTCCCAAGGACAACTATTCTCAACCACCATACGGTGCATCGGCCCCGCCCATGGCTGGTTCGTACGGGGCTCACCCGCCACCTTCGCCTTACGGAAACCCCTTTGCTGCGCTGGTGCCGTCGGCTTTCCCTCCCGGGACGGACCCCAACATCGTCTCCTGTTTTCAGGCGGCGGATCAGGATGGGAGCGGCGTCATCGACGACAAGGAGCTACAGAGGGCGTTGTCTATGAATAATGAGAGCTTTAGCCTCAGAACCGTGCATCTGCTCATGTATCTGTTTACCAACACCAATTCTAGGAAGATCGGTTCGTCTTTCTTTCTCTGTCTCCATCGTTCCTAGATAGATTCGTCGTTTCTGTTTGATTCCCCCTCCCCCACTCCGAAATTGGATGAAACTGGAAACCTAATTCGAATTAGGGCTTTTGATTTGGGAATTTATGATGTTTCATTGTTTTGGTTCCCATTAGATTCAGTTGGATATGTTGTAATTCCTTTGTGGTCGGGGGATCGAATGGAGGGGGTTTTGCGTTGTTGTCGGTGGCCGGGACTGGAAGGGAGGGGTTTCGCCGGCGGGAATGTCGGTGGCCGGGACTGTTTCCCGCATTTTCACGTGCAACGTGGCGCGAAAGCAGAGTGACGGGTGGCGCAGGAAATTACTAGTACTACCATTACCATTACCAAACCAAAGATAAGAAGCGGTGACGGGGTGCGAAATGACCAGTTTGCCCACCCTTGTTTCTTAATCCTTCAAAACTAGCCTAGCCCTGCCTTTGGATTGTGAACTGTATCTGTATGAGAGAGCCCTTTGATCAATTTCCTAGTGTGAATTATTACATCCCTTGGTCCTTGCACATTGGATTTGAGGCAAAGTTATAGTTGGTAGGATCTGTGCTTAATTGTATTGTCTGAGTTCTAGTTTGTTGAGCTCTAATTACACATTGGATTTGCGAATTTGTGCTTAGTTCTAGTTTGTTGAGCTCTATGGTAACTTGTTTAGCCAGGCTTGATAATTTATTTTCCTTGGAATTTAATATTTTTGCTTGTGACGGACGCTCTTCATGTTTTGACAGGTCCCAAGGAATTCACTTCTCTGTTTTACAGTCTTCAGAGTTGGAGGGTAATGTTGATTATACCCACCCATTCAACTTTAAACCTTTGTCTACTAATTATTACTCTCCTTTTCCATTCCATTGATTTTGTATTAGTTATGTTTCAGTCCATTTTCGAGAGATTTGATAGGGATAGGAGTGGCAAGATAGATGCTTCAGAACTGCGGGAGGCACTTCTGAGCCTTGGATATGCTGTCTCACCCGTAGTTCTGGACTTGCTAGTGCTCAAGTTTGACAAGACTGGCGGGAAGATGAAGGCTGTTGAATATGATAACTTCATCGAGTGAGTTCATTTTACGGCCTTCCTGGGATACGACTGTTGGTTTCCATTTAGCACGAATGTATCAGTTTATATTAATTGTTCTAACACTGTTTTATTTCCCAATGCAGGTGCTGTCTCACAGTCAAGGTACGCATTGTTTAGACTCCTGGGCTTTGTACACATTTTAGCAATTATCTTGTCGTTCATTGCACATAATAGTTATTGCCACGACAATATGCAGGGTTTGACAGACAAATTCAAGGCAAAAGACGTCAACTACTCTGGCTCAGCAACTTTCGCATACGAGGACTTTATGCTGACGATTTTACCCTTCCTTGCTGCTTGAGGGTCTATGGTGTACCAAAATTACCCTTGCGTTTCCACCTCTGTAAGATATTTGAATTTACGGCTGTTTTTCTTTTCAACACCCTAGCTTAATGCATCTCATAATTTCAGTAGTCATGGTTGAAATGCACTGATGTTGCTTTATTACAATTACTGAATGTTACATGCCAAGCTATCTTGATGTTTAAAGAAGATTGCTGCTTTTTTTTTTTTTTGTTCGAAAAAGAAGATGGTTGCTAGATTGATAAGAAAATAAACATATATAGATCAAGGAGAAAACCTTAAGAAGGGAAGAACAGAACACCAAAGCTTCGGCTTATTTACTTCTACATACATATAGTGTAGAGTTTAAAGCCACCAAAGCACCTTACAGTTAACACCACAATAGCAAGTAAACATTCATGAAATACAGAGAAAAACAGTACTACATCTCGATGATCATGCAATTCGGTAACAACTTTCCCAGACTAAGTCATTGTTCACTTTCCTGGCGAGTCTGATGATCAGAGAGGTCCTTAGGCGACGATGAAGGGCAGCACATTGAGGAGGAACTCGTCATAGGTGAAGGTTGCAGTTCCACATGCGTGTGAGTCCTCCTTGGCCCTAAATTTCTCAGTCAATCCCTAAGATGAAAATAACATAAAGATCCATTAATTAATCAGCAAAGTAAATAATGTGTTTTTGAAAGTAATTAAATTTATTAGTTAATATATATATATATATATATATATATATATATATATATATATATAGAGAGAGAGAGAGAGAGAGAGAGAGAGAGAGAGAGAGAGAGAGAGAGAGTAGAGAGAGAATGGATTGAAATGGACTATTTGATTTTGAGTGGATGATGGATCAATACCTTGACAATCACACAACACCTGTAAAAGAAGAAAGGAAAGGCCTTAGGCGGCAAGAAATTGAAATTCCAACAACGAAAACGTAAGGTAAATTAATATATATACAGAAGGAGAACATATGCATACTCGATGAAGTAGTCATATTCGATGCCGCACTTGTATCCAGATTTGTCATACTTGGATATGAGCAGCTTCAGCACAAACGGGGAAACCATGAATCCCATGCTCATCAGAGCATCCCTCAGCTCCCTCTCGTCCAACCTCCCGTTCCTGTCGCAGTCATACTTCTGGAAAGTCCCCTACCAAACCCTCACCAATGCAATTCATTAGAAACAGAGTTTTAGATTAATTAATCAATTCATACGTTTGTTAAAACTCTCGATCCATCCTCATATATACCTTCCAGGTCTGGAGGCTGCGAACGAGAGGGACGAACTCCTTTGGGCCGACGACGTTGGAGTTTGATCCGGTGAACATGTACATGAGGAGATGGACGGTTCGGAGGCTGAACTTCTGATCGAAGTTTGAAAGGGCTACCTGCAGCTCCTGATCGCAGATGAGTCCACTCCTGTCCTTGTCGATCCTGTTGAAGCAGTCGATGAACTTTGGATCAGTCCCGGGAGGGAATGATGATGGAACCAAGGCGCAGAACGGATCTCCTCCGATGCCACATCCGCCTTGGAACATTTCTGGTCCGCACATGCCAATCTTTGCTGGCATGGCCTGCACCTCATTCTTATAGAGCTGAGCTTGGCCTCCACCGGAGCTCATATTGAATCCTCCAGAGGCGGCTGAGCCACCATAGGATCCAGATTCGTATCCAGTAGCACCATAGCCACCGCCACTGGAGTAGCCGCCAACACCGCTGGAGTAGCCGCCTCCGCCTCCGCCACCGGAGTAGCCAGTGGTGCCATAGGTAGCTCCACCACCAAAGGCAGCACCGCCAGAGGAGAAAGCGGAGGCAGCGTTGTTGTTGGCGTAGCCATAGGCGGCGTTGTTGTACTCACGGACTTCGTACTCGACCCGTCTCTGCTGGTAAGACATGGTTGAAGAGTTACGTTGTTGGGAATAGGTTGCTTCTCGGGGATGGGGATGGGGGAGAGGGAGTGCAAAGGGGCTTGGTTTATAAAGCATGCAAGTTAAAGATTTGGGCTCCAACTTGGCATAATTTACAGAATCTGATCTGCAGCCACAGCACAAGCACAGTAAGTAACACACCAAGAAAATGAATTCTGAGTATATTATTTATTTTGAGGGGGCGAAGGGAATATCTTTACGGGATGGGGTGGGGGGCAGATCAATAGATCATAGCATAGCATAGATATATGGTTGGCAGGGCAACCCAAAGGGATGAGGTTGGGACATGGCGGGAATATAAATAAATTCCATTTAGAGAAATTGATTGAAAATAAAGAAGAAGAGAATGGAGAGAATGGAATTAAATTCCATTTAACTTTTAATTTGGAACCAAGTCCTTTAGTTTACATCTCTCAACTGTAGTAGGTAAAAGTAAAACAGAATCTAAATTCAATTAGTAAAGTATTATAAGTATTGGGGCGAATTGGGATAAATTTGGTGAAACAAGGGGAGAATACAAATACAAACAAAAAGATCTGGGAGGGAATTTTTAAAAAAGAAAAAGAAAAAGAGAGAGTTGCTTACATCCTACAAATTCAAAATGATAGGATTAGGATTCGGCAGGTGGGAATAGGAATCAAATTCAGGCCGGTAAGGTTTCACTCATTCAGCACCCTTGATGATCATCCATCAGATCAGACTTCAGAGAGATTCGCATCTCATCTCATCTCATCATCTATTCAGCTTTCGACTGAAATTCAAATTCAAATTCAAATTGGTATGTATCTTCATTTCATTCAATCATCCATATATAATATACGGAGTATATTCTATTGTATATTGCAGAAAGGCAGGTTTGAGGGTGTGATTTTTAGTCTTGGTTTTTGTTTGCCAGCTGAAATTAAACTTATTCCCCCTAAAACTAAATATGGATCGATCAAGTCAGTGGCTTATTCCATCATTTATTTATTCGTTTTGAGTCTAACATTGATCATGTCGATCAGCTGAATGTACTGGGTTTTCACATTTCATTTGCACCGACCAGGCCTACACTACACAGTACACATGATAACATTTGAAATAGTATGTTCCTGTCTCGGAATCAGCAGTACGTTGCTTGCTGCGTCCAGTCCATTGATGAGGTTCAGTGCGTTTCTCAGCAAGGACCCTGCAGTGCAAAGTGCATTCTCAAGCTGAAGCCTCTCCCAAATGACAAAGGCTGGAATTTTTCATAACAGTTTTTGTACGTCCAACATTATTATATCCGTTGCCCAAAATACTCCTTTCATTCAGACTGCAGAACCTTGTAGCATATTTGCCCAATGAAATCAAATTTGTTAAAGATTTAAGACTGCAACTTAATTCTTTTCTTCTCTTCTCAAAATGAAAAAAAAATAAATATATATATATATATATATATAATTAAATAACAAATACAAATATATATACAAATTCTTGAAATTAAGTAGTAGTTGGGATATTGAGAACCATCCAGGTTGATGGTAAAGTTCCAGAGATCCACTACTGTACGTACTTAATTAATAGGTGTTGCCTTCTGAAAGATCCTTTGCCCGGGAGATAGGGTTCCCAAAGGGTCATAAATTGATTTTCTTTTAGCAAATGTTTCCCATTTTGACCCAAAATGAGCTTTCCATCCTCCTCCACTCTCATAATATGGAAGGTATTGTTTCATCCCAAGTTTCGCCTGTCCACAAAACTCCAGGATCTGTTTGTTCTGACCTAAAATATGTTCTACCCCGTCTCGGCCTGTTGATGATGGTATCGCAGACGACAGGAACCCGACGAGATAGAACACATCTTCCTGTGGAGTTACCAATGATGTGCCCTCAATCCACCTGCAAATTTTATTTTAATTTTCACATGTGTGTGTGTGTGTGTGTCTGACACTGTCAACATTTGAGAGATTAATTGTAGTAGAAGAAGAAGAAGATACTAGATATATAATGGACAACCAAAACAGTACCTGGACTGGTTCACTGGATATATTAGGATGGGTCCGTTGCTACTGTCGGTAAGGATGTTTCCAAATACCGCTTCTGCAAATTTGTGAATGCTACTTCTTGGAACAAGAAGACTTAACCATGGATGAGGGATATCCCATAAGCCTTTCTCGCGGAGCTTCATCTCTGACAAGTGAACTCTGTCAAGGAATTCTATGTAGGACACTTGGGTGAAGAAAAGTGTGTGTTGAATGTAGTTTAATTTGGAGACTACAACTTCAACCATCTGCATTGGTAAACATAAGATCCAAGATTTTATTTAGTTTCTGGTTATCATGTACTGTATCTATCCATATATGGTGGTGGCTAATTATATTGTTATAAATTACATCTCAATCTCAAGTATATATATATATATAACCTGGTTCATTATGTCTTCATCTTCTGTACTCAAGTATTTGGCCATCTCCAGACAATATAGAGTTTTCCCCTCTGACCTCAACTGCTCAACCTCAAGTGGGTCTTTCGGGTTAAAGGTAGACCTCCAGTTGTTAAGGAGACCCGTTCGGTTGATCAAGACAAATCCTTCAATGTAGTCAAAGGAGTTCTCTTGTGAGGTTAGGTACTCTTGGTCTTTGGTGAATGCATAGAAATCAGAATAAAGCACTCTAATCCATCTCACCTGTTGGAAAATATATAACTTAAATTACAAGCGCAATTCCATTTTGACAACGAACGCAGCGCTCAAGGAAATAGGAAATAGGAATAGCATTAGCACATGACACTTGCCTTGTTTGGAGCCGGTTCAAGGGATATTCTTGCCCTGGTGATGATGCCAAACTGTCCAAGGCCACCAAGAACACCATAAAAAAGGTCAGCATTCTGTTTATCTGAACAAATGACTACGTCTCCCCTTCCTGCAGCAACAAAAAAAAAAAAGCTACACATTATAGTCTTTCAAGGGCTTTACTTTACTGTAGGCAAAGTAGAGCCTCTAAGTCTACAAGGAACATGTCAAGTTATATATATTATACAGTACAAAAAATAAAATATGAGGCTGTTAATATACCTGTTACAACTTCCATCTGATGGACATTATTTATTTGTGGTCCATGCCTAAATGCCTGTCCACTAATGCCGGCATTTGATAAGGTGCCCCCAACGGTCAGATGTAGGTAGTCTGTCCAGGACTTGGGTGTAAGCCCATATTTGAGTGTTTGATGCAGAATGTTTATCCATAGCTCACCCCCAGAGGCTTCAACGTAGGGTACTTTTCCAGTGTGGACAGACATTTTGGGAGTTGTAAGGGATTCCATGTTGATGACTATACCTTGATACGCTTGTGCTTGGCCTTGGAGGGAGTGACCATGCCCTCTTGCAGCGACCGTGAGCTCCGAGTTAGGACCCATTTGGAAGATGTGGTTTACAATCATGGAGATGTCAGATACCGATTTTGGGTAAAGAACTGCGGCTGGAAGTAAGTGATACCTGTTGCCAAAATCACTTGCTGCATGGTTAATGTTTTTAAAATCTAAAAAACCGTCGAAAACTAAATGTTTTAATGAAGAAGACTGGATTTGGAATAAGCTCTCATAATTGGAAGAACTAGTATTGACAGGAGGAAGGTAAGAACAATCATTATAGTTCAAGAGTAGAGCCATAAAGAATTGGCCGATGAGTAACATGGAGCTTTTGTGGAGGAATTCGAAGTTAAGGGAGTGCATCGTTATCTTGGTAAGAGTTGTAGTTGTAGGCACTAAACCACGTACAGATATTGCAAGGATTTATAGGAAAGCAAAGATGTTGTATGCCTCTGCAATTCAAAGTGGTGTACGTAGAAGGGCCCAAATATTACAGTATACAGAGCTGATGTTGAAAGAATTTAAATGTTAAAAGAGTCAAGGTGTTTTATTGTCCAAATCCAGTCAAGTATTAATTGAGTATTAAGATTCGATATGAAATGATTTTATTTATTTTATTTTCTCTTTTCAAACATTACTTTAAGCTTCCCTGAAGCAGAAAGTGAAGTTTCATACAATTTGTTTCTGGCTACTTTTCCAACAAACGTACAGCTAGCTATTAAATTGTATATTTCTAACTTAATTACCTTGTCAACTAGCTATTTACTACTGCTATAGTGCTAATGTATTCCTTGTTTTGCCTGGTGAAAACTTGAATCTTCCACTTCCATATACTAACTAGTATGTATGATTTGTGGGTCCAAGTTAAGGCTTAAATTCCCACAAAACCCCTTGAGATCGATAACTTAAATCAATGTCTAGCTAGCTTGCTTGATGATCTTGAGATAATTTGGACCCGTTACATTCTCAGGTATTGTAAACATATATGGCGTGCGATACTCTCAAGTATTGGTTTACAATTAAGTTTAGCATTTTAACTTTTAAGTAGAGGATAAGAGGAGAGGACTGACTGCATCAGCTAAAATATTCCCTTTCTTTCACCTTATTATTATGTACAGTAGTACGGAGTATATATTAATTTCTAAAGACAAATCAACATACTATACATCATTGGATTGTAATTTCATATTCTTAATTATTATTGGAGAATGTATTGTTGATCTCTGAAATGACAGGAGAAAGATGAAACATTACATGGTGATGCCATTCAGAGGAACATTAGGAGAAAACAATCGATCAATTATTTTTTAGCTTAAGTGATTAGCACTTTTACCAAAGTGGATTATGCTAATATAATTCTGTTGGGCAAGGGCAACAATTTTTTTATTTTTTATTTTTTATTTTTTATTTTTTATTTTTTGGTGGTAGACACTAACAGTAACCCGCGCGCATTGTCACGTACGTACAGCCTTAAAACATGCTCCATTTCCCGGTTTTGAATATATGGAAATTGATCGGAGCATTTAGTCTCACTGAAATTATGACATTCTATATTTCAGAAACTGTTTAGAATTTCTTACATCATCAGCCAATGCTTGCTCAAGTTTAAAGAGATGGATGATCAGTACTCGAATTTGAACAAGATCATCGATCTGAACCTAAAGAAAAGCCAGACCATATATATTAGTATATAGCAAACCCTTAAATTCGCTACCCTAGCTAGGAAGTTGAAGACCTCCTATATAGTATAGTATAGTATAGTAGTATACCACCAAAAAAACTATGAATGGGCTTCATGTTAGGAAGCTCAGAAATCTAACATGGTATGATAAGATATGATGCAATATATTTACAGCTAGTACTGCTTTTAGTTGAATGGTAGACAAAATGAGCTTTAAGCCAAAAGGCTACTTTAGAGCCCTTGATTCGATTCCAGACACTATATATATAATTGTGAGCCAACATTTACATTGGCTTTCAAGTTTGAACCCAACCCAACCCAACTGCCAATATTGTGTTGTTTTAATTTTCATGCCATATATATATTATATATAGCTGTCAACATTTGTTTTGTTTTAGGAATTTGAGAATTGGTGTATAATCAAAATGTTATTGCCAATTTGCATTGGCGAGGTGGACAACATAATTCATTTTTTCTAGGATCTCATGATTTGGGCAAATAACAGTTCCACTAAATTAAAAGATCCTCAAATGGATGTGCACCATATATATATATATATGAATTAGTAAGCAAGCCAACATCCAAAACAATAAGATAATACCAAATTCTATTGAATTGCTTTCCACTAAGATATCAAGATAATTAGATTAGGACCAAATTAAAGAAAAGCCAATCATGATACCTATATATTGATTACATGTCCATCACAAAATCTTTTAGCTAATTAATACCCATATACTTTAATTCTTAATAATTTACATAACATGCCCCAGTTCTCAAGTAAATAGCCTCTCATGGGTTGGAAGGTAATTATTGAGATTGCTTGAACAATATATAAGGTTAGTGAGCTACTTCTCTCACTGCCAATTGGTTTTGAGATGAACCCCGTTGGGTTTATGTGTTGTTCGAGTCTTTCCGTATGTGGGCTTCCCTCCAACTTGTCTTAGCCCCACCGGACCCAACCGACTTTAACATAATGTAATCAAACCGGGGAAATCCTCACATATCATATATGAACAGATCTCAAACCTCAAATAAAACATATGAAAAGCGCCGATATTAAATTTTGGGATGTTACAAAAGAGATATGGCAGGAAGGCAGGTTATAATTTATTGTTAGATTATTAAGAGAAAAGAGATTCTTCCATTTTCTCAACAGACAAGCAAATTTAATGTTGGTGCCAATAAATTCCCTCACTAAATGATGAGATTGCATGTTCATCTTTTGTGTTGTAGTTAGGCATGACTGATATGATGCACGCAATCAAAGTGTTGTTAATTTGTGTCTCTTCTTCTTCTTCTTTTTCAATTTATATTCAAAATAAATAAAGCAGTAGCGCGCATTTTATATATTCAGCCTAATCAATCAAGATTTTATATATATATATATATATATATATATATATAGGACTATATAGGCCTTATAGGGTATTTGAGTTGGCTACAAGAGATCGTTGTGAGTGTCCAATATTAATATTACAAGAAACAAACCCTTCAAATTAATCTGAGTATGACATAACTGCATTGCAACAAAATGAAAAAGGCAAAAATAGTCTTTATTATTTTACTTAAAATTTCCTTTTTCCAATCAAGTAAGTAGCAGCAAGCAAGAAGCTTCAAGGAAATAAATTGGAGGCAGGCATCTAGTTTCCCAAATAGGCCGGGTAGATTCAATTCAACAGTAGATCTAAAGATAAGGGTGTCCCAATTCATTGATAAGTCCCCCACACCTCTCCTTGATTAACACGTACGTACGTACGAGTGATCGATCAGTGTAAACCTATGGGCTTTCCTGACAACTTGGACTTTTGATTCTTTACTAGTTTTATTTGGCTTTACAGGTTCATCCATACTTGGTCCAAACACCTACACCTACACCTACAGGACAAGGGATTTTCTTGTGCTTGCAGCTGCTTGGAATTGGAATTGGGGGAGATGCTCTTCATCCATCTTCTTCTATGGAGTATATTTTAAACCTCTTTCTGTTTCTTTGCTCGATCGATCATATGAAACCCAACAGGAAGGATCTTAATTTGACAGTCAAGTCTATCACAGCCTATAATCATATCTCTAGCCAACAACAAGACTTCCTCTACCATATATTTCAAGATTTTGTTAGATCTGCAAGTAACAAGCTCAATTGGAACAGTTGAGATTTGTTTCTATTTTCACTGTAACTAAAAAGTTTTGAACTGAAAAGTTACCACTTTCCACTTAAATCGATGATCAGCAACTTCAATTGCAACTGCAAGAGTTGAGTTTCTTGAATTGATGTGACGCTGTCCTTTTCCACTTGATGGTAATTGGCATTTGGCCCTACACCGCACTGCACATAATCGACGACAATGTAACTCACCGTTTTAATAAGATGCTGGCCAGGCCCACAACAACTTGACACAAGATAATGCAGGCATTTGTAACTAATAAATAATAATGCAATGCAAGCATTTAATTCAGCAGTCAGCACTGATAGACAGCCTATTTATATATATATATATGGCACGCAATTTAATTGGTTGTGAATGGATTATTAAGATGTAACAACACAAGAGATCAAACTCGTCGATTGCCTTTTAGCACAAAAAATTAGAATCAAGCTCCCCAAAACCTCAATTATATATTGATCAATGGAGTGGCAATGAAGAAGCATACGATTCACAGGCTGCCCATTGAATTGGTTAATTAGTAAGATAAGATGTAACCTCTCACTAGTCACTAGTAAATCCATTGGCAGAGTAGATTAAAAAAAAGGCTATATTCAATTAATCCGACCATAAACATATATATATATATATATAATAATACACTATCCTTTAAATTAGAGAAAAAATAAATGAAGAAAGAAAAATGGAGAGGGCAAGGAAAATGAGCCAATTAAAATTTGAAAGTGAGCAGATGCAAGCTGACACATGCAGTAATAAATAGAGTTGAGAAAGGTGATGATGTCTGAACAAGCAAAGCAGATGCAATTGCAGATGGGACGGTCACAAACTCAAAGAAAGCAATTAAAGGCCCCAGAAAGGATTGGAAGTCCCTCTGTGGAAGTGGAACATTGTTGTTCTATTGTATTTGTAGCCATGGGGGTGGGGGGACATTTAGCCCATACACTGACATCCGCCACGTGGAAATAACAGAAAACGGTTCAACTGAGATCGTCACATCAAACACTTGTTTTGCAGTGACATCTTACCTAACCTAAAACCAATCCAGCAGCTTGCAATTACATGCCTTCTACTTTTTATACTATTGGAACATTATCAGCAATGACAACCACCGCACTTTAATAGTACCATATGACAGCTTGAATTGAGTATTAGGAATAGGAATAGGAATAGGCATAGGCATAGGCACAGCCGCACAGGCACAGGCACTGCCACAGGATGGTTCTACTTGTTGTTCCCCCACTTGATTTACGTACTCCCTCTAAACTCTAAACTAAACTATACTATACGGAGTACTACCGAGTATCATTTTCTAGCCTTGCTCCATTTTGGTGTTCATTTTCGTCACCCAATCTGCCAATGCCTTTTAGTTTTGGTTTAAGCCCATTTCCATCTCTTTTTTTTTTTCTTCTTAAACTCTACTTTACATTATAATGATATATCCCGCAATTAAGTAAGGTCTGGGAGATCACGAAGATGAAACAAAAGCAAGCGTAAAGTGACTGTAACCCAGCAGTATTCAAAATATAAATATAGGCAGAGTATGTTGTTGTAAACATCGTGAAGATGAAACAAAAGCAAGCATAAAGTGACTGAATTTTATTTTCCGATGCACAATTTTTTAGAAATTGAACAAAATGGACAAACATGTCCTATAAGTTGAAGACTACAATTTAAAATAAAACGGTAGCAAAGTATCCAACAAACACACTAAACTAGCATATGGACAAATCCTAAGTTAGAGCACCACTTGTATTTTAAAAAAAGCCTTGGGCACCCACTTGGATGTTGGATGTGCTTAATCCAAATATTGGGTCATTGATACCTTGGAATTGGATCAGCAGGGCAATGCATCTTATCCCAGTCTTGACTCTTCAAGAGTCAAATCAAGAGGCCCATTTATTCTGCTTGCAAATGAGATCATAATACTAAAATGATGATAACGATATTTCTTCAAGTATAATAATAAGGTATTAGGGAGTACTAATTCTAACAAAATCTGTTTAGATCATTTTCTCATCTGATGTGTTCATCAAATTAAAACTATACGTCATTTATCATATTTTGCTATATAATTGCCTTCCAAAAAAAATCAAAATCTACTTGTTAAATACAAGGATGTTAATTAAAAGAACTCTATCATGAAAATGCAAAAGCAAATAATATCTACAACAATCAAATTCAACCTGAATTCTTTTCTGAACTGTCAACATTTTTATTTAAGAAGGAACCAGCTGGAGCATTTGATTCAATGACTGAGGACAACTTCACTGTGTACAGAATCGTCTTCCATCCTAATCCAGGACTTGATGGAGAATGGTTGTTGAGAGATCTCCAGTATTCTAGCACCTCTAGGCCAGCTTCCGTATCCCCCATATCCAGTGTGTCTAGCAAAGCATAGCCATAGTTTGATTAGTTTCTTATATGGGCAGCACCAGTCTAATCCATGGTTGTGACCCACAATCACCACCTGTCACCAAGTGCAGAAACGGAGGAACTTGTGGTGACCCTTCACATTGAATTCGGAAACAATTAGTTGTGTTTGTGATTACCTTGACAGAAGGCCTCTTTTTCAAAATCTTCATGATCCCAAACTCCCCTTCCTGTGAGGCAACTTTCTCACTGTTCATGGACCCCACACAAGGCTCGACTATAAAATCCTTGGGAGCAACCACCCTATAGGCTTTACTAGGTATATGCCAGAAGATTATCTCAGGTACACTGTCCGTAATAATTCCAGTTAGCAGCTCAGATAAATGTAGGACTAATGAACCAAGGTATCAATGACTTCTTGTACCCTGGAAATGACTTCTATGAGATCTTCTTGTACCTTGAATTTGGGTTGATCTCTTGAGATTTTCTCTGAAACCAGTCTACTTGTGCCCTGGAAATGACTTCTGGATAGGAACCCCCTCCGGAATCCACAAAGTATAAAAATGCAACAGGTGATTGTGGATCATCGGATGAACAGATTTCATGAACATAGTTAGACACACTTGGCCACAGATTCACAGGACCAGGCTGAGACAGAGATTGTGGGTTACTTCCAATCTCATGTTTCATCAACTCCAAGCGTGTTGTGCCTATATGAAACCACAAATAACGAAAAACAAATCAAAAGCTTGTCTCATTGATGCACAGATTGTTGTTAAGAAATGCAGTAAAAAGGGCATGCATGGACCTCTGAACAATGAACTTGCAGATGAGAAATTAACTGGAGGAATCCCGCTAATTGCTGAAAACCATTCCATTGGCCAAACAAACTGGGCATCATCATGGTTTCCAAATATAGTCGCCAATGGTATGCCCCTTTCTTTGGCTGGAGAGGTTGCTAGGCCCCAATACATGCTTGCATTTGGGATTGGTATGTTATTGGCAGTGATCAGATCTCCAAGATAGACCACTAAATCTGCAATCCATTTTTGTGTAAATTAAGATAATACTCTATAGTTGACTTGACTAAACCCTTGTTTGGATTCATTATGCATATATAGCCTGATATTCCTGAGATACATTTGTAGAATAAATTTATATCCTGCTTTAATTTGTTGCTAAGAGCGATTCACTAAGCGTGTTAATTGTAAGCAAAAATCATGATGATTTACTTATCGACTAGACGGCATATGGAATTGAGAATTAGGATAAGCACCAGGGTATTCACTATTCAGCTATAACGCCATCAATCAATCCACTGCCCAATGCTTTATTTAAACAGATTACCCTGAGTTACCGAACCTTTTCAATCTCGCGACACCCTATTGAATGTAGACATTAGCCACTATAACCAAGCAGTCTGAAATTCCAAACCTTTCGATCTCGAGTAGCAAAATTCTAGTCTTATTAAAAGAATCTGCTCTTCCTGCATTTCTATTCCTGGTGTCGTGCCAAAATCATCAAACTCCTAGGGTTCAGGAAAATAAAGATCCCTAAAATATGTCCAATAACCAGTAAAAGTCACAACCTTCTTTCTATTTCTACAGGTAGCGACACTTGAGAATCGAAATTAGGCACGGTGAAGATATATAAGATATTAAGATTAGCGATTAGGTAGCAAACCTGGAGTTTCAGCGTCGAGCACGTTGGACATAACCCTGAGAGATTTAACGTCCTGCTTGGGCCCCCAATCGGTCCACGCGTTCTCCCCAAAATGCAAGTCAGCGAACACCGCGACCTTGAACGGCGACCCTGGAGACACCCGAAGGTGCTTATCCGCCGACGTCCTCAGCTCGAAGGTGCTCCGCCCGGCGTCATGGTGATCCTCCGAGCGCACTGATGCCAGCACCTGCATCAGTTGAAGAAGAGGAAAAATGAAGAAGAACCACTTCAAAGGCATTATCTTTATCTTCGAAAGTATCTGTTAGCGATAACGTACTGAACGGATAAATGATAATGCATGTCAAAATATATTTCAGATCACTGCGGAGTATCACCGTCTAAAAAATCAAGTGAGTGATGATTGGTTGAATAGGTATTTTATGAGAATTTGTGTAAAATTATTTTTGTACCTTTATTTATAAAAATTATTTATTTAAATTATAAACAAATACGTAATTTATATTTTTAGAAAGAAAAAGAAATTTATAAAAAAAAAATGAAAAAAAAGGTAGATTTCAATTTATCCCCCCCCCCCACATCTAATTTCAATTCCTTGGGTTGAATTGAAATTCACAAGAATTCTACTTCCTAGTTTTTTAAAAACAAAATTCCAATCCAAACATACGTACTTAGTAGAGATGAGAATGTTGCGTTGGTTGTGCGGGCATTCGAGACTTGACAGAATCAGGAATGTCGACATTAGAAAGAAAATTGGAGTGGCGAGTATTGTTGACAAACTGCGAGAAGTCAGATTGCGTTGGTTCGGGCATGTACATAGAAGAGCTAGATCGGCCCCGGTTCGTAATTGCGAGATGTTGGATCTTGGAGCTTTCCGAAGGGGGAGAGGCAGAACAAAGAAAAGATGGATGGGGGTGATCCGTCAGGACCTCAATTTGCTGAATCTTTCAGAGGATTTGTCATTGGATAGAGACCACTGGAGGAGACGCATTAGGGTGAAAGACGCTTAGAGTTGGGGGGTGGTGTTGTGTCCGCTTGCTTTGCTTTCGCTCTGATTTTCTTTTCTTTTGCTTCTTTTCTGACTCCGTGACTTGATATGTGCTCATGATTTCATATGGTTCATGTTCCTTCTCATTTTGGATCTTTCGAAAACACTCTCTCGGGGTAAGAGTGTGTACATCCTGCTCCGCCAGACCCTGCTTAATTGCGGGATATACTGCGATGTTGTTATTTGTTGTATGTTATTTCAATTCTTGTGTTATTTTTAATGTGAGAAGGACCTCCTACCCCAAAATCAAAATACACCCTTATTATAACACAAAAAGAATAAAGATGAATATTTAAAAAAAAAAAATACCAAAAATAATACGTAGTATGAATTATCGACGGTGAACCAAAAATAATATCAACTTTCAAAACTACCGATTCATATACAAACTAATGAAACTATAACATATTAAACCAAAAATGATACATTGTCCAAAATTCACAAACTCTAAATTCTTTTAGACTGAGTATATAATTAGTAATAAATTGTGATCAAAATTTTAATTTTACAATTTCATCATCTTCCCCCTCCGCAGTGGAGAGTGATACACATACACTAGGTGTATGTTGTCTATTTTACACCACCAATAGAAAACTGACATGTGTTTTTTTAAAATATTATTTAAATTTTAAAATGGTTAGTGGTGGAATTAAAAGATATTTTTAGGTGTATGTTGTTATCCATTATCTTTTGTTCCACATTTCGCATGAATAAGCTTATAAGCCTAAACAGGTCCTCATTCTATTTCAACACTGCTTGTGATTTCAAAAAAAAATTAAAGCAGGAAGATGCAAATATATATATATATATATATATATATATATATAACCAAGTTCTTTCACATCTAAACGACTAGCTGAATTACATACCTGCAAATCCATAACCCTCATCTTCATTTGTACCAAACAGTAAAGCAGCCAGCCACTGCAACAGAAATCAAAAGCCAACAAACCCCCTGTCTAAAAAAACAATACAATACACTTTAACCATAGGCGCATAGCAAATGGTATACTGCACATTCATCAGTGCCCTGTTTCAATAAATTTTGCATTCATAATAGCAAGTTGAAATAGTTACTCGTATGTTTCTACACAAGATAGATCATTTTCTTTTTAAAGTCAATAAATCAGAGCATGCACGTTCAGAAATCAAACACTGGTACTAATGCCTAATGAGTTGATCACATAGCGTATTTAGTACTAATGGTAATGGGTTACTACTTACTAGCATTGTGAACTATAAAAGTTTAGCTGAGATACGCAATTAAGTATCCAAGAAAAAAAAACCTCCAACCACATATAATTACTGGACGACTAGTCAGTAATTACATCAAAAATATAGCTGACAATATATACACGAAAAATAACATCAAAATTTGCCTGCCAGCAGTAACATAAGCCATTTGGTGTCGTCCTTATTCTGAAGTCTCAACACCCACAAGGAGAATCAACCTGTTCGTGTCACGTCAAACTCTGTAGCCTTAGAGGGATTCTGCAAACTGGGGAGCATCCAAGTCAAGTTCTTGCTTCATTATGCAGCTCATAAACCAATCACTACTAAAAGTCTTTATGCCCCTTCTTACAGCCAACAATGCCTCTTCCATGTCTTCTTCACATGCCACAAAGATAGCTCCTGAATTGTCATCTATGTCCTCTAGCTCATGAACAACCTGGTTATGTGAGATCATTAGTTATGGCAACAACTGTATTAGATAAAATGAAATGACTTTCATGAAGCCTTGTCACAAGATCATAAGAAGACGAAACTGCAAAAACTTTCATTACATCTGACTTTACAATAACTATCACCAATTCAATTCTGGTTTCTGAAGGAACAAAAGAACTTACATTGCCACCAGCTGATCTAATCATGGCTGATAGTGTTTCAACAGGAGGTTGAACATGAGTTGTCAGACATATTTGATAACCTTTCAGTAAGTTCCCAGGCCTTTCCCTAGCTCTAAGAACAGCTTCTTTTAAATCTATCTTGAACTTTCTTCTGTACTCTTCATCCTCAAGAAGGAAAGGCATTACATCTGAATTTAAAATCAATACAAGTGTCAGAATTAACATTAGTTATGACAACAGAAACAGAACCTGCAAAGGTCCACTACATACCTGCAAATCTACCTTCTCGGAAACTAGCTTTCAACCAATTTGGTGAGAGTATCCATGCTCTGTAACACAATAAATCATGAATTAACCCTGAGCAACAGCAAAATCGAGTACTTCACCAATTGGAAAAAGACTAACCCTGAGCAGAGGGCAGTGCAGAAATTCAATGTTCTCCTAACTTTTTTGGTAAGAACATGTGTGCTTGAACCTCCGTCAGGAGAAACATCACCACCAAGATCTTCAATTACCTTAACCAAGAAGAAGAAGAAGCATTTATAGTTGGAAAATCAACTACTATAAATCCAGAGCATCATTTGTTACATTTTGTTAGATGAGAATAAAGCTAGTAACAACAGGACATAAGTGGTAGACTGGTAGGCCTAAGACCAGGAGGAACATAATAGAAACAATAATAAAAGAAATCTCACATCCTTCCCCCATATGATTGAACTCATATATTTTATAATGTTGAAGATGTTCATAAACAATGATCATTATCTTTTTTTCACAAGAAAACAGGAGTTGTTGCAAGATTCTAAAATACTAAATGAAAAGGCAAAAACCCAAAAACTGATCGTACTTCACATCTCCAGAAATTCTGGAGCTGTGAAGTAAGAGGCCATCAGCAATGTAATCTCAACTTCTGAGAATGAATTTGATGGTGAAGAAACAAGACCTACCTTAGTCAAATGAGTCTTTTTTGTACCATCAGCAATGTCCATTAGCATGATAGTGGGTTTTCTCTTTGTCTGAGACTCCATCCCCAAAGAAGCTTGTTTCAAATTCTTTGGCAAATAACAAGGCATCAAAGGACAGGTAATCTCAACATCTGAGATAAACCTAGTTCTTATAGAACCCAAACTACTACCATCATGGCAAGAATCATATCTTGTTTCACTTTCTGAGCTAGCCTTTACTCTTTTTGATCTGAGTGAAGATAATGATGTGTCCCAGTCCCAGTCCCAGTCCCTGTCCCAGACAGTCCTCTTTGCCTTTTGTTTTGCTTCAGCTGAACCAAGTTCAGTGACCATTTCTGTCCCTTTCTCCACAGACAGTTTAGCATTATTCATTGAATCAGCTTGAAGACAACCTGTTAATCATATAGATAGTTGTGAAACCCAGCTAAACAAAACAGAAAAAACCCTCTTCGGCTCTTTCGTTGATTTATATGGAAACAGTTTTAAGAGAAGGCTCGGAACTAACTTGATTTGACATTTATATTTGATTTAAGATATGAAACCAGGTCAAAGCATCAAGTGGCAAAGCATTTTCAACTGTATTCCTTTATGTTACAACGTTCTCAAACGTGCATCATGTTGTGCCTTTCAACCGTATATAATTGCATTTAAATATATTAACTTGAGAAACGATTATGTTACAACGTTAAATGTGCATCATGTTGTGCAAGTAAACCGTGTAGGGACATGCATTAAAAATAAAACTTATCTTACAAATTTGTTCTCTTTGCACTCGTTCCATTTGCTCACTCTGAAAGCTCTCTGTATCATGATTGCTGGTTCTCAACTGCTCACAGTGAACTTCAGGTTGCAGATGCAATTCTCCTCGAGATATTTGATCCTTGGACATCACAGTCACAGAACCATTATTCTCATCAGGATCAACTAGATTTTGGTCCAAATCAGCTGATGGGATTAATTTCTCATGCGAGTTAAGTGGAACATTCAGCTTTAGGGAATTAGCTGGATCCTCATGATTCCTGCTAAGATGAGACATCATCAGAACTGAACCACCAGGAAAGCATATCGCTCGACGTATGCCAGCCTTGAGAGGAAGCTTGTGAGCCTTGCCTTTACTGTCTACCTCACCAACCGATGTAAAACCCTGCACCCATATAAAAATTTAGACACCCCAGAATGACAATTTGACTTCATCTGAGAGAGATCATCAGAATGACAAATCAACAAATGGCCCATATAGGCTATAGCCAATGACTCACCATGCAACTGTAAAAGAAAACCGATAACTTAGCTACTAAATCATATATTTTGATACAAAATAGAGGGGTGCTTTGTTCCTATATAATTTTACCGAAGAAATTACCACATTCATTTCGACAATGAAATCTAAGATCCCAACAATACACATTCGTGTCATGCAAAGCGATGAGAATACCTGCTTTTGCCAAAATCCTTCAGATTCTTGGTCTCCCCAACACAAAATGGTCTTTACACCAACAGCCTGAAGTCTCTTTCTCAATTCTATGTACAAGATTCTACCAATTCCCTAATGTGAAAGGAAAATGGAAGCCGATGAGCATGGCATCCTAAATGAATTGGAAGTTCGGAATTCAGATTTTAGCTTCTACAAGTAAGTTTTACTGCGATGAAAAGTGATGCACTAAGCCACTAACAAATCAATGATCAGGAAATGCAGAAAAGCCAGTGAAAAAGTTTTTTTTTAAAAAAAAAACCTTCTGCTGATAGATTGAGCGAACAGCAGCTAGGGGAATTTCAGCATACTGGGTATCAACAGGAATTATTTGATAACTGATAGCTGCTATAACCTGCAAAGAAAAGAAGAACATAAAGAAAACTGATTCCATTCTTGAATAACTAAAACAAAAGAAAGATAACCGTATGAAATACGTCAAAAAGAAGAAACTAAGCCTCCATACAAACTCCAATGGAAGCAGGAAGAAGAAAACAGTATGTTTGTCATCCAACCAACCAGCAAATTAACCTTTGTATTGATTTGTTTTTGTTGATACCAAGTATCATAACTTAACTACACATAATATGGAAACATGTAGATAGGCTTGTAGGGCCAACAAGCAAGGCACTAAGCCTTCTAAAATGTACACAGAACTCTTGAATACGATGACGAATAATTAATGCAGGCAAATCAATTCCTTTGAATACTAAAGGCAAGAAAGTATTCAACATAGAACCAAAATAAAACATAAGTTTACCTCTCCTGAATCTTGCATGTTGTTTGATCTCAAAAGCAAAGTGCAATACTTCCTGAAGTAAGCCAAGACAGTTATATGAAGATAAGAGCGATCTTTGATATTTGTATTAATTAGTCCACACACACTCCAGAATGTGCTATAACATAAAGAGAAACAAAAAAAAAATGAAGCAAATAGGCCTATAACCAAAGGGAAAACATGGATTCAACTTTCAAGTATTAGCAGTCATGAAAAGGATCAGGGTATCATTTGTATGTCATATTATGGGTCTGCCTCTGGCCCTCTGTCATTGGGTTTCTGCTTGATAGACAATACATAGTGCATAAAGACGACATGCCAATATGATGTGGAGACTGTCTGGTATTGTAAGATTCATTTTAGAGTAAGAAAACAAGCATACCCATTAGAAACACATCTCTCAAGAAACGTTGATTTTTTCCCCGTATTTGCAGCATAAATCATCTGAGGAAGCTCTTTTGTGTAAACGGCCAAAACTTCCTGCAAAAAGAGGAAGGGGGAGAAAATAATGAATGTGTGAGCACATGGCAACATAGTAAAATTTATTTTTGCAAATTAAGTTTAAGAGTGCCCTGTACAATTTAAGTGTGTTTATGAGAGAAATTTATGTAGATCTCTTCAACCAATAATACACATATCGAGGTGTTAAATGTATTGAGGGTTTAAATGCGAGGACTATCCCGAATTCAACTGGTTCTGGAGACATACCAGGATCAAGGGTTTAGTACAACTACCAACATCTTTCGGGTTTACGAGCTCAAATTGACAGTCCAACAGTGACGAGTTCTCCTCTTCTTTAGCCTCCGTAACCCTTCGAACTGAGACGAGCGAAGGATTCAATTCACGGTCAAACTACAGCTAAATAAAACTTGTACAGAGGGGGAAAAAACGATTCGAATTCAGATCCAAACCTGATACTTGAATTCTGGTGCTCTTGGATGCGTGAATCTTCAAGCAATCTGGTTTGAAATCGCAGGTAAAACTCTTAGCGGCGGCGCCTTCAACTATTATTTGGCAATTTCCTGACCACGAGATAAAATCAAAAACAGAAATGACAAGATCAGAAGGGGTCGAAGTAGAGTCAATTTGAAAATGGCGAAAGATTTGAGAAATGTTTAGAGGTGTTGAAGAGGAATCACCAATCGAGTAGCTAGAGGGCTGGGCGGGGTTCTTCCTTCGTGTTGGCGCCATCTCTCTTTCAATTTTTGAGGATGAATCGAAGTAACAAAGCGCTTTGTTTTATAGGCGCCATCAACATATTGATTGGGTTTTTGTGAAGCTCTGACATGTGGCCCGATCGGCCCAATCACGATTGGAGTAGAATCAGTGGCGGAGTCAGGAATTTGGCTAGGGGTGCTAATTTTTTTTTTTGTTAAATATCATTTTTTGGTGTATATTTATTAAGAAGATTTAAAAAAAAAATATTGAAAAAACACTAAGATTTTGACTTTTTTTAATTTAAACATATATATATGACATTTTTTTCATGATATAGTAAAATAAATAACGATTTTAAAAAAAAATACTGGAAAAAAATACTAAAATCTTGATATTTTTAATTTCAAATGACATTGTTTTAATGAAATAGTTGATAGGAAAAAAATATAGAGAGAAATCAAGAAGAATAAATGATATATAGTAAAACAAATAAAAAAAGTGAAGGAGTTGGGATTTGAACCCGAGACCTTTTCCTTCCTTCCTTCCTTCCTTTACCACTTGAGCTAGATAGCACTCTTGTTCTAAATGTCATTTAAAGATGTTATATTACCTTAAAAATACTAAATATATGCAAAAAAAATTATTATTTTTTTGTATTTTTTTTTTCCGGTCCGGGGGGTGCTCGAGCACCCCCAAGCACCCCTCTGGCTCCGCCACTGAGTAGAATAGATTATGAAATTATCAAATACTCCCTCCGTTTAAAAATATAGGTCTTTTTAGGTTTGGAATTTTGTTTAGAAATATAAGTCCTTTTAGGTTTTCGAGACATTGAGATAAGAGAAAAGTAAATTTTTGAGTTGTTTTGTGAAATGTTATTGGTTGATAATAGTAGTGGATAATTAATGAGGGGTATAAAAGTAATATTTTTATACTTTTCTTAATATGTGTGCAAAAGTCTAAAAGGACTTATAATTTTGAACGGATGGAGTATCATATTGAATCCATCAAGGGCATGTAATAAAAGGTCAAATTGAAAAATATTTTTCCTGATACATCCAATTTAGGCATTTTTAAATTAGATTGTAGGGTTCAATCATTTTCATTTAGGGTTTTCTTTCCCAATAAAGTATTCTTTTGGGACATACAATAGATAAACTAATATATCAATACTATGTATAATATTAAGACAGATACCTGAATTCTTATGTGTTGAAGCTAGTTGAATCCCCCTGTATATAATTCTCTTATGTGCTTTGGTCCAACTCTTTTTAACACGTCAATTAATGATATGATTTAATACTCCCTCCATTTGGTAAATTAAACATGTCACTTTGGAATATTAATTTTGTTCAGAAAAAACATGTCATTATAAGTATTTTGATATTTACTTTACGAAAATTTTCTTGTAATGATTATTTTTTTATAAAAAAAGAAGGAAAGCAATCCGAATGAACTAAACGCGATTAGTAGTTCATCCTAGGGCATTCTTTTGAATGAGAACCTATATCTCTGGATTCGTGATATGGTTAAAAGTAGAGGTTGTAAGACATGAGAAGGTTAATCTATCCGCTACACTATTAACTTCCCTAAACACTTGACGAATATGGACTTTTTGAAAGCGGCACCAAAGATACATTAAGGAGTCAAAGATGACCATTTCGACTTACCAAGGGCATTTTCAAATACCCTTTAATTAGTACATTAATAATGCAAAGATTTTCACCTTCTATTTCAATGTTTTGGATATTTAGTTCTAGAGCTTTACGAATTCCCGCTCTCAAAGCAGTGGTTTAGGCCCTGAGACCGAGCATGATGGATACTAGTGCCCTCCATTGAGACACGTTTTGCTTTGTGATCCTGATCCCGAATTACAAAGTCAATTGCAGAGTTTTCATTGTCCCAAAAGGATCCGTCAAAATTTAACTTGAAACCTAATCTTTTTTGGTTTCCCCAATTAATTCATTTTTTTATTTCTATTTTCAGAGAAGTTGTTAGGATGTTTTAGATTTGGTCTTATGTATATGTCTCATCATTTTCATTCTTAGTTGTGTTCCCATTGACAATTCGCCAAATGAGAGAAGGGGCACATTTGCCCCGTCCTGCGGTCATCCGCGGTGATCAGGGCCGAACATGAGATTTTTAATGCCCGAGGCGAGATTTTAAAATAGGGTCCTCTACTATTTTCAAAACTAACAAGGCGAGATCTTGTTTTTTACCAAACATGACGTGTGCAGGAGCTTCGAGAAATAACTTGCGAGAATGACCTTTAATAGGGAAAAAAATTGAGAGACTTGATGGATGTCAAATAGTTCTTGTAATTAAGTGCACTCTCTTTGTTGATCTGGTTTCTACCTTCTATGGGTAGTTCTGTAAGGATCTCATTTCTTCGTACGTGCGTAGTCTCAAACTCTTACACGGAAGAGCTCTCTTTGAGTTACAACTTACAAACTTATTTTTTCACTTTGAATCTTTCATGAATATTGCTATTTCTTCAAGTGACTTATGATACGGGAAGGGGAAACAATGTATTGGATGCAAATGATGGAAGACTAAATAATTATTAAATACCTGCATTTGTCATTGCCAATGTGAATATAATGCAGCACACTACAAAAGTTATACTCCCTCCGTCCGTGAAAACTTGTCGTTTTAGCCTTTGACACAATTATTAAGGAATATATTACACTACCTAATTTGCCCTTATTTTAATTTTGTCTTTATTATCCCAAAAACAAAGTACAATGACACATTTCACATCTTCACATTGGAGCCAGAATTTAAATGAACAGATTCAAATTTAAACTAGGGGCAAATTGGGAAATAAATGGAGTAAAAATCTAAAATGACATGTTTTGATAAACAAAATGAAAAGTCTAAAACGACAAGTTTTCGCGGACGGAGGGAGTATTTCGTGATTACGCAATCATGAAATTGGAGGAAAAGAACTTACAAAAAAAAGGCAAAGAGCTTACAAAAAAAAAAGGTGTTAAACAGGGGTGTTTATAAAATTCAAACCTGGGCCAAATTACCATTTTATATCAAAACCCACTTCACTTCTATATATTATAATTTATAAACAAACAAATACTATGGGCCCCTGAGCTGATTGGGCCCGAGACGAGCGTTTGTTGGGCCTCGTCTCAGGTCCGGCCATGGCCGTGATTTCCAGCCTGTCACAACCAATTGACCGTCCATTCATAATGAACGAGACACCAATCACACCATCATAATTTTAGGCAAATAGTTGTTAATTAAGAATTTAGTAACGAACGATTGGATGCTGAATTCGCCACGAATTGAATTTGACATCTTCTGAAAGATGGAAATTTTAAAGGTTGGTGGGTAGCTTTAATTTATTTGCAAGTAACCTCGTCTCACGCAATTAGGATCCGGGGGAGCAGATGCTTTATTTTGGTAAAAAATCCTAATACGCTCTCTTTGAGAGCTGTCTTGCCGCCGCCTATGGCGTTTATGGCTTTCTGCCCACCAGCAACTTTGCCCAGCCAGCAACCCCCACCATCAACCCTGCCCTTCGTCACCCACCCACACAGGCACACACGCCTCTGCCTCCCGTCGGGCCCTGCCTCCGAAGCCAATCTCCTTGTTCTTCGTCGCCGACCGCGGCCTCCTCCTCTCGCTGCCCTTTGGTGACGGTCGTCAGCTCGTTCTGTCACCCATCGATTGCTCTCTCTTCGAGCTTGGGGGCATCCATCGCCATCTTGGATTGTCGCGCCACTCCCTCCTCAGGCGGTGGACCGTCGCTTGCCGACCGCCGATTCGGTTCCACTGGCCACACGCCGACCTCCGTCACCACACTGGAGCCTCAGCCGGTTCGTTCTCCCTTGATCTACAGGGTCTACGCCACCCTCCGCCTGCACCGCCTCTCGCCGACCGCCAAATCGGTTCCAATGGCCACACACCGACCTTATCCCTTCCTTTTGATCCTCCTGCGCCACCAACCTTTTTGTTTGTTGTAGTTCGCTCTTTCAGTCTAGGAAGCACGTAAACGTCATTTTATAATTTCTGGAGGTGTCCGACACCGGGAAACGGGGAAGCGTCAAAGAAGCGGCGGGGAAACGGTCAAGAACGGCTAGAAACGGTCAATGAAATGCCATGTCATCCGGACACGCCATGGACACGGACCGGTGATTTTCGGAAACGAACCGGAAACGCCACCTCATCGCACTTCTCACCTTTAGCAGGTGCGAGAGAGGGGGAAGCACAAATCGATCTCAACAATCGCTTGAATCTCGGCGACATGCCCTTGAAATCGATAACCACAAGCACAGCCAGAGTCACAGTCGTGCTAGCAATGGCAGCGATCTCGCTATTCCTTGTCTTCTTCTTATCGGGCACTCCCCAATTCCCGTCCGCCTCCCCTTCTCCTCCCTCTGAACTCGCCGCGAAGAGGTCAAACTACTCTAGCCTGCCCGATCCCTTCACCGACCTACTCGCCGCCTTCAGAAAGTGGGATTCTCAGGTCGGCTGCCATCGATTCAGGGAGGAGTACAGCGGTTTCGGCTCCAACGGTGCCGCTTCCTTGCAGGGCTTTGCGGGATCCGATTTTCGATGGATGAAATTAGGGTTTGGTAGTGTTCTGGTCAAAGACTGGACTTGGATTCCTATAATTTGGATAATTTGTATTCTTTTGATTGTGGGCTGAGCTGTTGGTGGGCCAAATCTGATCTCGTGGCTGATAAGCCCGATGCTTGGTTGTTTGAGACAACTACTCTCCTGGTTTTATATTGGATTATTTAATTTTCTATTTTTATATGTTTGTGAGAGTTGAGTTAAATTCTATTTTCGAGTCGTTATCTTTTTATGTGTTAGTTGGAGTTGGACATTATATATGTACCTATTATAAAGATATATGTATTAGTCTTTGTGTGAGCTTTAAAATAGCATATAATTCATATTGCCGTTTCCTCGCCGTTTCCTGATTTTTGTTTTTTTAGAATTGCCGCTTCCCCGTGTCCCCGTGTCTCGTTTCCCGTGTCCGTGCAACCTAGCTTTCAGTCACTTTTTTGGTTTATCTCTGCCCGTTTTCTCTTTCTTGTCTTGTTTTGTATGCCTCTTTTAGGCTTATCCCTGTGGTAGCCTGCCCACGATTTTATTATCGTCCTTGAGGGTTGAGACGAGGTCTTGAGATTTTGATTGTGCTTTGGTGTGGTTTGCATGTGGTTGTATTGCGGATTAGTGTACTGTGCTATTCTTGTTGTGTTGCAGGCTTCTTCTGAGCGTTGATTGATGTGTCATGTTCGATGACGTCGTGGACGTGCGATTGACATCTGAAGGCTCTTCGAGTCCATAATTTGAGGTGTTCGATCGCTGGTCCCAGAGTTCGCTGTGTGCGTTGTCCCTTTGGCCGATCGTTTCGTTCTTCTTTAGCTTGTGTTGCGCAATGTAAGATGGCTTGTACGCTCCTTATTTTTATTTAGCATGATGATTAATCCATCCACCGGCTTGTCCGATCTCTTGGTTTCTCTAGACTTGTCTAAAGAACGGAATTTCTTATCTTGCTTTGAAAAAAAAAAAAGATTGGGGGGAGCGACGTTGGACAAAATTGTTTCGTTAATTGATCCCGACTATACCTCTGAAGTCTGAGCTCATAGGATATAAAAAAACAAAACAAAGTAACTACTTATAAACCGAAAAAAAAAAAAAAACATCATACTCTAAGCTACTAGGTACATAGGATTTGGATGTGATTCATGCATGCGTAATTAACATAGGAAGTGTTGCAAGTAGGAAAGAGCATCATCCACCCTCACATATCTCCAACTATAAATGCTCAATACCCCGACGCTGACCTTGTCCACCACCGCCTTTGAGTTTGAGGCGCCCCCTCCATCTAGAAACCGAATCCTGAGCCACAACTCCCCCACGAGACCACTGGCCCCACCCCCGCCCCTCGAGCAACACCCTGGGGAGGGCAACTCCTCCGAAAACCACCCGTCAACTCCGGCCTTCCGGGGGCTGCCGCACTCCATCATTTGGAACACCGCCTTCCACCCCTCCAGGACCACGTGCCACGACACCCTCGCCCCGTCCAGGGAGTCAAGAGTCCAAGGGGACGCGTCTAAATCAAGGTCGAAGCGGAAGAGGCCGTTGGGGTCCACCTGGAGGGACTTGCATGGGCTGACAAAGGTCTTGGCGGCGTGGGGGCTGTTGATGGAGACCATGAAGAGGAGGCTATGGAGGGAGAGTGCCGGCCTGGGAGGTTGGCGGAGGCGGCGTATGGAGGCGGTGTGGAAGACGGCGTAGAGGCGGCAGTAGGGGACGGGGTGGGGGTGGAGGCGGGAGGGGAAGGCGGAGGAGAAGCGGGGCTGCCAGAGGTGGTCGGAGGAGAAGCAGTTGAGCCAGGATTTGGAGACGCAAGAAGCGGTGGCTAGAGTCCTGGCGTCAAGGTGGTGGCCCACAAGATAGAGCGCTTCCCATGGAGCACCCGGCTTGAGATGGTTCATCTCCATCATAATATGTATTGATTAAATTTCATATGTTTAGAAGGGTGATCGATTATATTGTTCCAGATGGAGATATAGACTGACTTAATTTATGTCGTTTGGAACGTACACTACTACACTGGTATAAATAAATGAAATGATTTCGACCGGATCGGCTGGCTTTGTTTATGTAATGACACGTGGCCCACCAGCTGCTCAACTCTTAATTTGCATGCCCTGTTGGCGACACGTATTGCTAGCTTTCCCCTGTCCATCTCGATCTCCAACGTGGGCTAACCCGCCCGGCCCGCCTGGTAAAAAAGGCGAACTTGGGTAGAACAATAAGCTCAAGCGGACCGACAGGTCCGGCCCGGTAGGCCCACCGGGCGGGCTTGGGCAGAGTGTGAAGCCCAAGCGGGCCGCTAGGCCCGCCCAGTATATATATATATATATATAGAATCATATATATATATACACTCCGTATGAATGTATGATATAGGCTAAAGTTACTGTGTAAAATAATAGGCAATTTAAATTTTATTTTTCTTTTTTTGTCGACAGTGGGCCAAATTTGTTATTTTCAGAATTTTTTTTTGTTGATCCATGGCTTGCTTTGTTATTTTCAGAATTTAATGTTATGGATTGTATGCCGTAAACGATAACGTTTTAATATTATGCTGTGAACTTAGTATTTGTATTGGATTTTAACACTACGGTGAAAAAGCCCGCTAAGCCCGGTGGGCAGCCCGGCCCGTCAACAAGGGCGGGCTTGGACAAAGTGACAGGTCCAAAAATCGGGCCTGACCCAAGCCCGGCCCGGTACACTGGGCCGCAAAATTGGTGGAGGCCCGACCCAAGCCTGCCCGGCCCGGCCCATGCTCAGTCTCCACTCCACTCCAACTGACAACTCGATCCTCTCCGTTCTGCTTTAACATGCATATTTCCTGCCAATTAATTGTATTCAATGTATTGTCGATCAATATATATATTTGTTCACGTACATACACTATAAGGAGATCCAAACGGGGCATGTGGGGATCATGTGCCCCCATCCTCATCCGACGAACCCCATATATTATTCTGCTCGTCGATAGCTTCGTTTTAATATAATATAGTACGTATTAATTCGATATTCGAGTAAAAAGTTATGAATGTTTGAAAATTGAAGGTATATTAAAACTTTAAATTTATTTAACTAACCCACAATGCTTTTATAGTTTATTTAGATTGATGTTTCTATACTATAATTTGTCTTGAGATCTTTGAAATAAGAGATTATATTACGCAATTCCACAATTAGGTAAGAAATTACGAAAGTTTAAATGAAGACAAATGTCGGATTTTCTACTTTGCAAGATATTAGTGATGTTTCTAAAAAGACGGTCGAGGTAGAAATTCACAGAGCTTTTGATTTGGTATATCATCTTATCGAGTTGGTTTTAGGGCGTGTTTGACTGGGGGTGGGAAGGGTGGGGGAGATAGGAAATTTGTCATGGGTAATCGCGCCGGGGTGTTTGGCGGGAAATGGCGGGGGTGGACGACTTGGAGGTGGAGGGGATGGCGGGGGTGGGAAAAGGCCCAATTTCGGTACCTTCATTTTTTAGGATTGGGGGATGAAGAAATTTTCCCACCCCCAATTGCCCTTTTTTGCCCTTCTTCTTGTTCCCCTTCGGAAAGCTCGTGCTCCATCGCCGGAGCAAGCAACCATGGCGAAGCTGAAATTTCTCGTTTTAATACTCGTCTTCATTGTTGGAAAGCTCGTCCTCCAATTTTGCAGAAAATCTAAATCGATTCGAGCTCCCATCGACGATGAATTTGAATCGATTGAAGTTCTGAGCATGGGGGGATAGCGGAGCGGAGCGGACTCGCCAGGATCATCGGCACCCACCATGGGAGTGCACCCCGATTGAGGATGGAGTGGAGTGGAGCGGAGCTCGTCGAGGAAGTCGTCCGCCATGGGAGTGCACCGCGCGCTCTGCAATGGGTTGAATTTGGAAGCGAAATGGGTTGAATTTGCTAATCTCCCCTCTCCTAATTAAAGTTCCCAATTGCCCGTAACTTTTGGAGAAGAAGATGGATAGTTTGGGGTTAAAGTGAAAAGGTAGGGTTTTTTTTGTCTTTTCACTTTATTTCATAAAAAATTCATCTCCGTTCAACCAAACACGCCGGAGCTTATTTTTCAAAAAATATCTCCACCTCATCCACCCCCAAAAAGTATCTCCACCCCTTAAAAAAATTTCTCCGGCCAAACACGCCCTTAGTGTTACCGATTGCAAAAACTATAGTGGAAAAAGCTTTCTCTACTATGGGTATATATTATCAAGCCATATTTGCGCAACAAGATAAGAGAAGATTTTCTCTCTGATCGTTTTGTCAGCTAGGTTGAAAAATATGTTTTCAATCGCATTGATAATGAGGTTATCATTCAATATTTTTAGGGTATGAAAACCCATAAAAATGGATTTACCCCGTGTCGAGTTGAATTATTTCAATATAAAACTCTGATTAGCAATGAAGAGTTCTATTATCATGAGAGATAAACCTTTTATTTCCAAACAACTGCATATTTTTTTTGTAAGATTCGAGCTTTAAATCTTTCGAAATAGAATATAGTCGCACAACCATGGTTTAAAAAGCATCAAGTCCGTCCATTATTTATAGCCGATAGGGAAATTTACAGAAAACCACCTCTTAAATATAGGTATTTTTACTTAATTACCCTTTAAATTCAAAATTACATAAAACCGCCCTTTAAATGGTTTTTACTTGTAACTCACCACCCCTTCATCTATGTTAATTAATTTATCATTAAATATATTATATCTTAATATCTTTAAACTCAAATTTGATTATAAATATATTCAAAATTTGAATTTAAGGGCTCGATTATATTTTAGTGATATTTTTATTTATTTTTAAAAAATAATAATAAATAGTTACTAATTTTCAACTTAAAATATGAGTTTGATCCATTTTATTTGTTATATGTGACTTTTTTATTTAAATTTACCTAAATTTTTAAAAAATTAGGTTATCAATTAATCATATAACTTAAATATAATTATTAAGATAATAATTGTAGGCTATATTTATTATTGTTTTTTTAAAATAAATAAAATTATCCCTAAAATATAACCGAGCCTTTAAATTAAAATTTTGAATATATTTATAATCAAATTTAAGTTTAAAAATATTAAAATATAATATATTTAATGATAAATTAATGAAAATAGATGAAGGGGTGGTGAGTTGTAAGTAAAAATCATTTAAAGGGTGGTTTTCTGTAATTTTGA